>OY759215.1:9470688-10066738 GCA_963662175.1 Aradus depressus
TTTTCTCAAACATAATTGAATAATTTTATTAGCGGATTATTTTCCTACTTATTTTTAAAATAAAGTCTTGTAAAAATTTTTTTTTTAACTTTCGTTTTGTAGTTATTTATATTTTAAAAAAAATATGCGGCCATAGCAGAACTTTCTTATACCAACGACGTTTTCATAGATCACTCTCTCTTTCCCTCCCCCTCTCAAATTTATTTTATACTGGCATTACAGGGTATATGAAAGTAAGCGTTGTTTGTCAGCGGTTTTCTTGGTTTCATTGTACAGCTTTATTCTGAGAGTGACATTCTTATACCCACCGGTAATGTTAGTATGAAATGAATTTGTGTGTGGAAGTAATGAACTGAATAAGTCCCGCATCACCACAATGAGGACAGTGACTAAAACATGTTTGAGATACACTCAGTCAGACCCCGCTAATTCCAGAAATTTTTGAAAAATTACAGAATTAAGCAACAATTATGCTCCAGCATTATTTTCTATTTTTGAGCTACATTTTTTTTTTTTTAATTAATTTTTTTTTTATTTCACAAATATATATTTACAACAGTATAGAAAATAAATACAAGAAGCAAATGTGCTAAGAGAGAGATAATGGCAATGTCAAAACGTCAAGAAGGGAGAAATCACTCAGTGGTGACACTCCATAGTCATTGGGGTACTCTCATTAGTACCTAATCACTGTCACTGCTGCTGCTAAGAAGGTATCTAGGCCATTGACGCTTAAGGCGTCGTTGGGGAAGTATGGCAGAATGGAGGGCATGGACGAGATTATTGTGGGAACTAAGAGAGGAAAATATATTTTCATACTTGGTTTAGCAGCTTCGATGACAAAAGGAACGTTAAGGTCAGTGTGAAGAGTTTTGTTGGAGATGTAGTAAGGAGCATTGGCTATTGTAGGAAGGATTTTGGATTGAAACTGAAAGACTGATGCGCTGGAGGTTGGAAGCCTTTTCAGAACCCCGGAGTTCAAGTCCGTAGGTTCACATTAGTTTGAGTACTGCGTTGTATATGTCATTTTGTTTTCAATGTTAATTTGTATCTTTTATCTAGTAGTCTTAGTAACAGATTATATCGTATGTTCATTTCTTGTCTTTTTAGTCTCATTTGAGGATTCCAAGTTAATCGTTTGTCGAGTATGAGGCCTAGATGGCGGACTTCGTTTTTTAAAGATATTCGCTACATTAAGTAACGTTCTTCTGGGGAGGTAGCTGGAAGCCCAGCTATCCCCCCACCATTATGCAATCCCTTCACTTGGTAATTATTGTTAATAACCTATTGGCACTATCGAATCCAAATCTGTCTAGATGTACGATCTAAAATTATGTAAAGTTTCTTCTCGCTCCGACCAGCGGTGTGCAAACGTACATACACATTCAGCATTCTTTATATATAAGATATAGGCCTCTATAACCCCCCACCCCTTCTCTCTTAAGATGTCCCAGGTTAAGATGCGGAATATTTGGTTACCTTACCTATTCCAAAACGCCCAAATCGACAAAAACTAACAATAAGATAAGATCCGGCTGCTCACATTTAAAAAAACAAAAAAGATTTACAGCCAACTCAGCAGAGGGCATTACTGGAAACCCGATGTCAGCAGTGGAAAGTAGGACTGTGGGGGTTACTTTTATAAAAACCCTAACGATGTCCAGCCAGATGGGAAGGAGGCCTTCACAAGAAATGTTCACATCCAATCTTCTCTAATTGTTTCGAAAGAAATTAAATTTTAATCTTCTAAGTTTAATCCCTAAATTTGTCAATAATATTCGAAAATATGTACTGTGAAGTCCCGATAAATCTGAATAATGATTGCAAATTGTTCGGATTAGCGGACATTTTTTTAAAAGTATTGTTGCATTAACACAATGTAATTTACTAACCTAAACTGACTTTAACGTAATTTTTTTTTTTCAATTTTCTCATAAAACTTAATGGCATTTTTTATGTATTTATTATTTGTCCTCATATCGGTGTTCCTTAATGGATGTATCACACATTGCTAGTTTCATTCGTTTTCGACGAGCTGGTATTATTCTATTTGAAAAGGGATTCGAAGCGAGTTGTTGGCCGATGAATTCGCTCGACTAGCTGTGGGAAAACAGGAATTCACCTACGTTTCGGTGAGTCTTGAATATCATGGAGTCACAAAGCACTTCGTGAAAAGAAATAAGATAAATATAAAGAAATGAATAAGATAAATAAAAATAATTGTGGTAGTAGAAAGGTAGATGGCTGTGTGGCTAATTCGATAAATCGAAACTACTTTTTAAAAATACTTTGTCATCGGTATTCCAGGTTCGAAACTCGCACGGTATCAGAGGAGTAAAGAGGTGATATTAGGTTTCTTAGATGACATTTAGTACTTATCACTTTGTTCAGATCCAAGAATAGTAATAATTAATTCATATATAGACCGGAGTAGTCGCCATTCATTCATTCCCTTTACACGAAGGTTTTTAACAAAACCAGCTAGTTTTTTTCGCTTTGGGGGATCGAATAAGTTGGATAAGTTTCTACCGTCTAGCGAGTTTAATTGCCTACAAAATTCAAAGAGAAGCAAGTAAAAGAAGCTGCTTTCCTAAGCCAAAACAAGAGCGCACAAAAGCAGCTCATGGAAAGCGAATTAATCGAGTCCCGAGTGGTCCACCCTTTGCACCCCAGGTGAACAGAGACCGATTCTACATAAGGATAATCAGAAGATTTCAAAGTTTTTCTCTTACTGGACCTTGTTCTATGAGTGAGACCAACATTAGGATTTCTCCTCTTTCTTTTTAATATCCCATACACAAGTAAAGTATTCGAGTTAGCGTTACTTTTTTTAAAACCTTTTTACCGTAATTTTTAATTTTTTTTACTCAAGTTTTCAAGTTTTCTCAAGCCTTATTCACAATGTATATAATATATTATCAATACGATTAATTAATCTTCGGAAATATCAATTAACTTTTGTATCCGAAAGAATACAATAATTTTGACTCTCCGGCCGGTCTTTTTAGTAAAACAGTACAGTTTCTCCGGAAGGGTCTTCAGATTTACAAATCACATACAACAAGAGAACCTGTGCTTCTTCACTAAAAGGACTGACGGGAGAGACATTTTATTCTATCCCATCTACTTCACCAAAGGAACCAACGGGAGGGTCGAAATTGTATTGTTTCGGATAAATCTCTCGTAGGAAAAGCGTATAAAGCCAGCATCTGTTGTCGTCTCTAGACTTCTTTTGAAGGAACAAGGTAAACCCAGGCTGAATCTACACCAGGATAACCACAAGACTCTAAGGTGTTTTTCTTACCTGGGCATTATCCTATGGATGTGACCAACTTTGAGATTTGCTCCCTTTTCCTTTTAATACCCAGTACACCGTGTACTAACTAAAGAAACTATTTCCTCATTACATTAGATAAACTGAATGATCAAAGCTAATATGGGATGAATTTGAGAAAGAGCATTTATCAATGAAACTTAATTTCAAGCTTGGTTCAAGTTGTGGACGTTCCGTGAACCTCTGTTGAGGCGCTAATTGAGATTGGTGGATGTGGACGTTCTGTGAACCTCTGTTGAGGTGCTAACTGAGATTGATGGATGTGGACGTTCCGTGAACCTCTGTTAAGATGCTAACTGAGATTGGTGGATGTGGACGTTCCGTGAACCTCTGTTGAGGTGCTAACTGAGATTGGTGGATGTGGACGTTCCGTGAACCTCTGTTGAGGTGCTAACTGAGATTGGTGGATGTGGACGTTCCGTGAACCTCTGTTGAGGTGCTAACTGAGATTGGTGGATGTGGACGTTCCATGAACCTCTGTTGAGGTGCTAACTGAGATTGGTGGGTGTGGACATTCCGTGAACCTCTGTTGAGGTGCTAACTGAGATTGGTGGATGTGGCTCTGGTCTAGGATAGCTTTAATATAAATTAACCCAAAGTACCAGCTGCGATAACCAACCTCCCTCCTCTCAGTATATCAATCTTTGTCTAATCTCTGAACATGTTTCCTACACAGATATTTCGTCCCTTTATCTTTCTTTTCATATTCCATTTTTTTTATTTACTTGTTTCGAGCCACCACTTCCCAAATGTTGCACTAAATAAATAATCCACACTAAAGTGAGTAACTCTTTAATCACTATTTTCAAATAGTACACGCTTAACAAACTGGTCAGTCCAAAAGAAACACTAGACAAACTCAAAATGTAAAATTAGCTGAGAAAGATGAACAAAGTTGTACAAGTGCTCTTTTCTATTCCAGACGTTCTCATTGTTATCCCCAAACTTGTTTTTGCTGAACTGACAGGTTCACTATATTCTCCCCCACCTTCTCTGTTTTGCAAGTTGAAGACCTGATGTTTGTTATCTCTGGCAATTGTGAACTGTTATCTTTCTCTCTTCTCCACTCCTCACTTCTTTCACTCGAGGTACATGAGTGTGTCTATTGCATACAACAAAGCACCCTAACTGATAACTAACAACTTGGAAAGGCTATTTATACTATTCAATAAATACATATATTGTTGTCACAGACTTCCTTACTCCTGACTTAATAAATAATCAACACTATAGTTAAGTCTTTATTTATTATTTTTAAATAGTTGCCGCCATATGAACACTCAAAATGTGAGGAGAAAAAATAACTCTCTTTATACAACAAACAAAAATAACCTTAGTTTAGAAACAACATTACTGACATTTTAAAATTTCAGTAAGGACCTTTTAGACATCATTAGTAACTAATGATATCTAAAAGGTATTACTGGTTTTGAACCCGCGATTTTGAGCTCAGTAAGCAAGCACACATACCACTGAGCTATCGGCGCCCTCCCTTGCTACTGTATGTTTAGTAATAGTGTAATGGAAAGTATAGAGAAATCAGTCAGAAATTCGATACGGAGTTTTCAACGGAATTCCGACGTCCTGATTCCAAAAATGAAAAATAAAAAGTCTTTCTATCTGTGAACACGATAACTCTGGATAGAAAAAATTTATGAAATTTTATATTTTCAATGAAATTGCCCAAAGAAAAGGGGGGAGGTTAAACAAAAAAACTCTAATAACTGTCGTTGTAGTGAATGTATTGACACAAAATTTCATTCGTGAATTCAAAACCCTATCCTAGATTAACTGTTAATCTGGTATGTTTTCCAATCGCCTGAATCCAAAATCCAGGTATATCTGTCAACAAGATAACTCCCGATAGAATAAATGTATCGATACGAAATTTTATATGTGTATCCAGAAACTTGTAAGGATGACACATATTAATTTTCGGAGGACCAGATCACCAAAAACCCTTATAACTGTACATGTAACGAATGCATCAACAAAAATATGAGGATTCAAAAATCCCTGAGTAAAACAAACATATTGATTTTCAACCAAATCAGTAAATTGGTTTCAAAGAGAGAGAGAGAGAGCGAAAACGTAATTGATTAATTGGCGCTGAGGAAGTAGCTTTGGAGCTATCGCCTATTAGTGGTGGGATATAATGATGAAGTAGCAACCAGGATGAATGGGATTGGGAGGGTCATATTACAGAGATATTGGAGAAGGCCGAGCTACAGAGGCATGCTTCTTCATATCTTCACCCAGACAACCTCACCAGAATCCCTCCTCTCAGGGTTAAATTCCGGCAAAATTCTTTCAACAAATTGGATTCCTATTTTTGAAAACAAAAAAAAAAAAAAACAGTAATGTGTTCCTTAGATCGGTCAGTACTGGTTTGGGCTTACGTTTGAAATAGGTTTGGATCACTGTGATACCCGTTCTGCAGGACTCAATTTGTCGCCTCCTAGCGGAAAAAGAAAAGAGCAGTCAGATTCTGCAACGGGATCCTGAGCTCTCTTGACGCATCAAGGAGCTTTGTAGAACAAATTAAGCTAAACTGAGGACGACCATCGGTGCAATTGGTTTTATAAATAAATACAATTATTAGGCTCTTCTTCCGGCGTACATACGTCGTCTGTTCTGATAGTTCCTAACCTCAGCTAAGTGTACTGAACAACCCCCGTACGGTTCCTCTTATGTTCAAAGTTCTAGAGTTTCCATTTTGTAGAAAACAATGTTCATCGCTAACCTGAGTTCGATAGGTTGTCTTTTGTGACGTAAACAATTACACACATTATAATTATTAGTATATTACAAAATCAATTATTATTATTTGTATAAAACAGCTGTTAGGAGTTGAGATTGAGAAGTAAATTAATTAGTGAATAAATATGCAAAGATGGAATAGTCGCATTTTATTTTAAAACGAATGGTGAAGAACCAATAAATGGAGAACAAATACCGACGATCAGCTGTTAAAATAGAGAGAGACAGATTATGGATATATGTTTAAGACCCCTTTCACATGAGGCACTCAGTGTACGGCCACTGTGTCTTCCGTCGAACATAGATATTTTTTTAGGGCTATTTCGGAAACTACTGTAGAAATCAAAATTTAGTAGAAGACCAGCAACAATTTCTACAGGAAATGTGATAATTTTATTATTTTTATTAATTATTAATTTTTATTTTACATTTTTTATTAATTATCACACTTTATGTTTGTTTAGAGAGAATTACCATGAGTTCCGCACTCTCAACCTACTACTTTTATCATAAATATTCCCGAATGTAGTGTTCAGTAGTTCACCAAAGATCCCAGAATGCAAGACATCAAATTGTAAGTACTTATGCATTTCTTCCCCAATTAACTTGGCATTGTTAGCTCACTTCTGATCCCAGCTCTACTCAGTAAAGTTCACTTCCTAAGATTTCAATATGGTTCAATTTTCTGTTCAACCAATCAATAACTTTAAAATAATCCCATAAATGAAACGTTAAAATATATTTCACTCTCTCTCCATAAAAATGTTGTTCCAATTATAGTTGCTATTCAATAAATATTAGAAATAAAGATTGAAGTTAGGTATGGAGGTCCGAAGGTCAGTGGTGTGGTCTAGTGTTTCTATTTGATGAAAGATGGCACTGCATGTCATGCCATCCTTCCATCCATCTCCCTGCCTACTTCTCTTTATATATATATTACTATATATATTGTGATATATCGCATATCCCAGAACGATTGTTAATTATAGTTATGAGAGCGACCACGAGAAGCGCACTAGTGGAAGATACATGAAGTGGAGGGGATGGAAATTGGAGGATTCCTCGCTGAAGTGCGGTATGAAGAGAGTCGTGGCTGATGTGTCAGAGGAGGTAGACAGTCTTCAGTCAGCTATCAGAGGAGTTAGTCGGTCCTCGTTCAGCTACGAGAAAGGAGTCAGAGTTGAGCTATTGAGGGAGAAGACATTCCTGGCTGAGCTGTGGGAAGAAGGAGACTCCTGTTTGACCGGACGTAGGAGACCGAAGACTCTAATTTTGCTGCTAGAGGGAAATCATCCCTGCTGCCTACTTCAAAAGGACTGGAAGTTCCTCAATCGTCGGGAATTCTGGAGGAGAGGCCACAGGCTTGAGTGTGGTTAGAAAAAGAAGACTTACAAGGTAACGGAATCATTTATTTTACATTTCTCCGACATCGAGACGAATGGCTGGATGATCATCAATAGACACCTTCATGTTGCGGGAGTTACCAGAACATTTAAGTCTATATAATTTATTTCATGTTTGATAGATATTTTATTCCAGATGTGCGATTATGGAGGGACGCCTCACTAATATATGTCAATAATTGTGTTAATAAATGTATGTTGTCTTATAAATTGTTCTCTAAATTCTCTACAGCCTAGTTCACCTTCTGAGTACGCATGTTAACCCCAAAAGTAAAATCATTTTCATAGTAATTAATAAAAGTTTAAAGCCCCCAAGCAAAGGTCACTTCAATTTATGGTGGATTGTGCCGGGTACGAAAGAAATCCGGTGAGATAAGAGAACAATTTATAATTTATATTGATTTATATCTATTATATTATTTTGTATTTAAAAATGGCTGAAGGGACAAGGTCAAAAATACGTGAGTCAATGACAAAGGGTGACCAAAGGGATGACGAAGAGACGAATGGGGAATTAATACTGGAGACAAACGAAACAACAGAAAAGACGACAGACAGAAACAAAAGTAGTATAGACATAGAAACATTCATGAAAATAATGACAGAAAATAATAAATTGTTAATGACAGAGATGACCAAAAAAATAGAATCAAATATGACATCAATTAGGACGGATAATAAAAAAAATGAAAGAAAGTAATGAATTAAATAATAAATCGTTTATGACAGAGATAAAAGAAAATAATGAATTGTTCATGACAGAGATGACAGATAACTTACAATCAATAAGGACAGATATACGAAAAGGTTTCCGAGAATTGAGCAGAAAAATTGAGGACGTGACCGGTCATTATAAACAATTACAGACTGACATGGACATTCAGGGACAAGAATTAACTACGGAAACTGTACAACAAGGGGACATAATAGAAAAAGAAATAGTAGATACGAAAACAGAACTGACAGACGAGTGCGTACAAATGAGTGAGGATACAGAAAGCCAATACATGTCTCCACTGGTATGCATACATAAGACAGACGATACTATCCGTATAGGTACAGACGATAGACAACATAAAACTCAGAAATTAATCATGGGGGGATTAGTATTAGTTGAACCATTAAGGATACAGGAAAATAACGAAGAAGTTTATAAACCATTGATATACTGGGAAGGACCGTATTTAGTAACAATTAAACATAACTCAAATACAGGACAAAAAAGGGGACGTTTTCATATTTCTCTTTTGAAAAAATATAAGAACAAAGGGTCGAAATTGACGCGGGAAATTGACAAGGGAAGAGCCCGGGACTAAATCAACGCCGCAGACGGAATTGACCAGGATTCTTGGGGTCCCACGAACCCCCGGCTAGTTGAGTGCAATTGGGTATTTTTCGGAATTCAGGAAAATATCCATACTGGGCATGTTTGTAAATAAAAATTGTAAATAAGTATTATATAGTTTTGCGTTTATATATTTTTCGTTTCGTTTTGTGTTAATATTTTCTTAGTTATTCATTTTGGCGGGCTTCAGGTCTAAACCTGACAGGACAGGATTGTTCAATAGTTGTAGATAAGTAAGAATTAAATTAACTTCGACGTATTGTTATAACGGCGGGCTTCAGGTCTCAACAGGACGAGACAGGACATTTGTAGATAACGTAGAAATCAAATTAATTTTTAGAAAAGTATTATGATAGCGGCTTGCAGGTTTCAACATGACGATACAGGACAGGGACATTGTTAGGATGGTGGGTTTTCACCTTGGAAGATATCTCAACAGAGTATTTTGATTCTTTTGACTGTCGGCTGATTAAATTTTGATAGATAAATAAGGAAAACTTTATTAACATTGTTATTTTTGGATGCCTTGATGATTAAATATGGTGCGAAGTAAAGAAAGAATGGTATTGGTAATTATTATACAGAGAAGGATATTGACGATAAATAATGATATGAAAGTTTATGAAGAATTTTGTGAGCCGAAAGAGGGCTAATCTACGATGTCGTGTAAAGACATTCTTCGTCGATATTTGTGGTAGTTGTGGATATAGATGCGTTGAGAGCATATTTCGTCGTTATTAGTATTTTAATGCTGTGGAAGCATTCTTCGTCGGTCGTCGTTAATAATTGATACCTAAGTGGGGTATTTGGAATGAGATATGATAGCAGGAAATGAATGTTGATAATTAAAGGAATTTTATTACCAAGGCACATGTATCGATGAATAATAAAGAATATGAAGGATAAATAATTTAAAGTAATAATTTAATTAAAGAAGCCGACAGTAGAAAGCTGATAAAATATGAGACAGACAGACAGGACGAAGTTGATAAAGTACGAAACAGACATTCAAGCCATTTTTAAATCCATCGTTATATATTGTAAAAAATTGTAATATTGTATAAGATTGTACAGTGTATTATAAGAAGTGTTCAGAAGTGAGTGAAGTTAGAGCCAAGTGAAGAGAAAAAAATTACGTCGCTACCTTAACTAATGTATTTCCGCAATTTTTTTAATCAAAGGGAGGCAATTGTGATATATCGCATATCCCAGAACGATTGTTAATTATAGTTATGAGAGCGACCACGAGAAGCGCACTAGTGGAAGATACATGAAGTGGAGGGGATGGAAATTGGAGGATTCCTCGCTGAAGTGCGGTATGAAGAGAGTCGTGGCTGATGTGTCAGAGGAGGTAGACAGTCTTCAGTCAGCTATCAGAGGAGTTAGTCGGTCCTCGTTCAGCTACGAGAAAGGAGTCAGAGTTGAGCTATTGAGGGAGAAGACATTCCTGGCTGAGCTGTGGGAAGAAGGAGACTCCTGTTTGACCGGACGTAGGAGACCGAAGACTCTAATTTTGCTGCTAGAGGGAAATCATCCCTGCTGCCTACTTCAAAAGGACTGGAAGTTCCTCAATCGTCGGGAATTCTGGAGGAGAGGCCACAGGCTTGAGTGTGGTTAGAAAAAGAAGACTTACAAGGTAACGGAATCATTTATTTTACATTTCTCCGACATCGAGACGAATGGCTGGATGATCATCAATAGACACCTTCATGTTGCGGGAGTTACCAGAACATTTAAGTCTATATAATTTATTTCATGTTTGATAGATATTTTATTCCAGATGTGCGATTATGGAGGGACGCCTCACTAATATATGTCAATAATTGTGTTAATAAATGTATGTTGTCTTATAAATTGTTCTCTAAATTCTCTACAGCCTAGTTCACCTTCTGAGTACGCATGTTAACCCCAAAAGTAAAATCATTTTCATAGTAATTAATAAAAGTTTAAAGCCCCCAAGCAAAGGTCACTTCAATTTATATATATATAAGTATAGATTTATCTCTACCGCTCTTTGTATGTTTCATCCGCTATAACAGCAACACAACTCAATGAATATTTCTTATACCCTATAGGGTATATTCTTATATATAAGAATATATTGTAAATGTTCAAAGATTCCAGATCGAGTACTATTCAATGAAATTTCACATTTCATGGTCACCTGAACTCGATTTGAGCAATTTCGCGATGACGTCTGAATGTGTGTATGTTAGGTTAGGTTAGGTTAGGTTAGGTTTTATGACTCATGCCCGGGCTTTTAACTACGAGGTCATATCGCCTACTACCAGAGCGCTCTTTCGTCACTCTGAATGTGTGTATGTGACTGGAACATTGTGAGCACTGTCTCATTTATAGTAGTATAATTGAAATTTGGGATGAAGATATCACAAGTTCTAACTTCCATCTGATTAAATGTTAGCCAGAATTAGTCGAAAATGACAATCACTTTATTTCTGGGCTGAAGTAACCTACATTCTATCTGATATCTTTTATAACATTGATTTAATCAAAACTCGCATTTTTCTCTACAGCTTCTATTCAGATAGAGCTTTGATGAAGGCTCATTTTATATAAATTAATACTTATGTATAACTTTATTATAAAATACATTTGTTCGAAGGCCACCCGGTTTGCGAGATACTTACCGAAAATCATCTTAACATGATAACTCTGAACCCATTTTTCTAGGAGATTGAAAGATTTGTGCAAGAATAGTCACGCTATCAAAAATGCAATCCTTAATAAAAACAAATGTTCCTCATGAAATTTCCAAAATTCTTACCTTAGATTCCAGAAAGAACCAATATGAACAGGGGTACAAGGTCTCAAATAATATACGATGCAGAAAATAGTTAATTGTAATGCTAAACATTTGTCTGAATTTAGCAAGCATACCATTAAAATATGCCGGATTCAATGCTTGCATCCGATTTTTTTTTTTCATGTACAAATAAATTAATAATTATATTTTACATCATCACTTCTCAAGAATCATCAATATATTAATTGTTGTCCATTTGTTAGTCGCAGCGACAAAAGATTGCTCTGGTGGATTCTACTGTGGGAGTTGAGTTCTAAATGTTGCCTACATAGGATAAGAGGTCTTAAACAAGTACCTGACATCATACAGGCTCAGGAACATCACTTAACGTCGTCCCGTCAGAAGGAACGTGTGCTCAACGTTTTTTTTTCTTCCAGATAAAAAAAATCTAAAGGCCTCGGCCCGGTTTCGAACCCGCAATCTTGATCCCGGTAGACAAACACGCTACCTCTGAATTAATGGCGCCCTCCTTGTTAATTTGTAATAATCGATTTATTTATTGAGTGCAATCTGTTTATTAACATTCATTCAAAATAATCAACCGGGAGTAATTTATATTCTGTTTTTAGTTATTTTAGTGTTTCAGTTCATATAAAAGATTTTTTTAGATAAAGTCATCACTTGTAGATCTAGATAATTCGAAAAAAATTAAAACTGACCAATTAAGATTCAAGGATTATTATGGACATTTGAAAAATCTATATGAACAGCACACCTCATTGGCAATACGATTTTATTATATATATTTATTTATGTATACGCATTTATTTATTATATTTTTCCTACTTACATTTTACTTATTGTAGTTACTTACTAACTTTTGTTTTTTGTATATATCTATACATATTTAATTTATTATTTCGTACTTAGCTTAGTTAAATTTTATATTTTGTTATCATTCATTTTGTTCATTCTGCTATTTTCTATCACCGACATCACATTTCCTTATGGTGATATGTGCAACCAATTGTAAATATGCAATATAAAGGAAAACAAAATAACAAAAAAAATAAATAAATGTTATTTCTCTTGGAGTAAAGTTAATTTTGTTGGTTGTATACAAACTTTTGTGCGTTTTCTCCTTTCATTTTGAGATTTTCGATTTTTCTTTTGGACTGGCTGGAACATTAAGTATGTACTATCGGAAAATAGTGAATTAAGTGTTACCACAATGTGGGTTATTTATTGTCACGAAAACAGCCACACATTCAGTGTATACACCTTACACCCACAAATTCAGTGTATACACCTTAACACCCACACATTCAAATATAGTTGGAAGTTAGTGACAGTATTTTTAACTCAAATCAAACTGTTTGAAACCTACCCTGTAATAGGCTGCATACCAAAATTGTAATTTTTTTATATATCAAGATGCAATTTTAAATTGCAATAAATATCTATGATAAATTATCATGAATGAACCTGGCGGCACTTTGCATTTACAAGTACCACATATACAAATAAGTTAGACCACGCAGCAGATATGGAAAACAGACGCAACCGAAGAACATGCTAATACTAAATATCGCCCATATATACTTGTCCGGTGATATACTCGTACAGAGTGAAAGGCGTGGTGTCTTTGTTGGAGCTGCCAAATGGAGCTGTGACCCGACCAGATATATAAGTCTAGAGTATTGATTCAATCCTCGCCGGCAGACCAGTGGACCTCAGTGTGAAGGATGGCCAAACTTGGGGACTCCTAAGTTATGTGTTGGGACTTAAATACGGAGGGGCATAACAGGAGCGTGGCGTGGACTAAGGATGGGGAGCCATAAATTAATGTGACGTTGGCAGGGAAAGCAGAGCATGCAGAAAAGTGGCGTTGACAGAGGATGGAGGAACAGAGTTAATCAGTTTCATGATACCGATAAATGACCTTAAAAAAAAAAATGCAAGCCATATTATGAAGAATGTAGGTATACTTTTTAATAGGTTAGCAAAGTAATAAGAGACAAAATTAGAGCCGGACAACGCCTGGTAACCTGCTAGTCATGAATTATAATTAATACTTTGTATGCATATGTAATCCAGCTGACTATATTAACTTGGCTTCCAGTAATTCGCTCGTTGACAAGATGCCTTACCCAGTCATAAATGGATTTTCTCTTCAGCTCAGCAGGGTTTAGTAAGGGATTTATACGGATCTAAAACTAACTACACATATGAAAGTCAATAGTGATATCAGAGGATATCATCTCTAGAAGGGCCAGTGAGTAAAGTCCTATGAACGCCAATCTCAGGGCACTGACAGGAAGGTTCCTCCAGAACTTGCCACAACTATATCATCTCTAGAAGGGCCAGTGAGTAAAGTCCTATGAACGCCAATCTCAGGGCACTGACAGGAAGGTTCCTCCAGAACTTGCCACAACTATATCATCTCTAGAAGGGCCAGTGAGTAAAGTCCTATGAACGCCAATCTCAGGGCACTGACAGGAAGGTTCCTCCAGAACTTGCCACAACTATATCATCTCTAGAAGGGCCAGTGAGTAAAGTCAAATGAACGCCAATCGCAGGGCACTGACAGGAAGGTTCCTCCAGAACTTGCCACAACTATATCATCTCTAGAAGGGCCAGTGAGTAAAGTCCTATGAACGCCAATCTCAGGGCACTGACAGGAAGGTTCCTCCAGAACTTGCCACAGCTGAAGAGCCACTCATTCCGCTATCACATTCTTTTGTATCGTAGTATAAAGTAGTGAAAAATTTAGTTGATTAAAATAATTCAAGGTGGGGAAGTACATTGTCGGTGAATTACCGACAACTTTCTGTTTCTCAAAATTTCATCCTGTCTGAGCTGGCAACTAAAATGAATACATTTCTCTGCAGTTTTGGTTAATTCGTCTTCTTAGCTCAGCGCTACAACACATCACGAGTTCTGGCCTCCTCAAGCAACTCCTTCGTTGAAATTTCATTCGTACTACCGATGTAATAAATTTATCGACACGAAATTTAGTATGAGGATTCAGAAGTCTATACAAGTGTACTATTACAGTAGTCGGCTGTTTTCGATTTCTTATAATCACGACACGTAAATGTTTACAATATATTATTAACGGTGTTTATGTAAATCCCAACGTTATAGCTGCCTGTAAGCAGCTCTCAGAATTTGGGCCCATAAAAATGAATGAAAAATTTTAAAAAAAATTAGAAACTTTTAAATTATTTATTATTATAGGAATTTTGATAGTAGCATTTGAAACACATGGCCTCCCTCTCCGGGTGGAACTGCAAAATTTCATATCGATACATTCATTACATCGGCAGTTATAATACAACCATGGCGGTATACTAGGATGCGACTGCAATTTGATAACTTCACCACTTTCACAAAAAACTACTAACCGTTACCTCCTGGGACCTGTTACCACAACCAACTATACACAATTCCGTGTGAATATGTTCATTCTACTGAGAGTTATCGTGTCCACAGAAAAATAGTCAAGAATTTTTCCTTTTTTTTTATAGGTATTTATTTTTGGTTTCAGTGGTTTCGATGAAAAACCGATTACATAACTTTTCCTATACTATGTATGCCTGAAGAAGTGAAAATGACGGGGAAACTTGAAAGTAGGTTAGGAAGTGCTGAGTAGGTAAGAAAGGGAGGTTGGTCCAATTAGTAAACAATGGGGAGGGACTTAGCGAGGGGACTTGAGGCGAAGACAAGAGGGCGGCGATAAGGCTCCATCGATAGAACCACCAGCCTTCTTTACATAAGGCTTCAAGTCTAACACCCTAACATGATACCAGAGTTTCACATTCTATTCAACATTTCGCCTCATCCTTTAGTTTATCAATTATTGCATCAAAAAGGATTTTTACTGTGAATAACACATATGATCGTGAGTGTTTGATTCTATTCAACATTTCGCCTCATCCTTCAGTTTATCAATTATTGCATCAAAAAGGATTTTTACTGTGAATAACACATATGATCGTGAGTGTTTGATTCTATTCAACATTTCGCCTCATCCTTCAGTTTATCAATTATTGCATCAAAAAGGATTTTTACTGTGAATAACACATATGATCGTGAGTGTTTGATTCTATTCAACATTTCGCCTCATCCTTCAGTTTATCAATTATTGCATCAAAAAGGATTTTTACTGTGAATAACACATATGATCGTGAGTGTTTGATTCTATTCAACATTTCGCCTCATCCTTCAGTTTATCAATTATTGCATCAAAAAGGATTTTTACTGTGAATAACACATATGATCGTGAGTGTTTGATTCTATTCAACATTTCGCCTCATCCTTCAGTTTATCAATTATTGCATCAAAAAGGATTTTTACTGTGAATAACACATATGATCGTGAGTGTTTGATTCTATTCAACATTTCGCCTCATCCTTCAGTTTATCAATTATTGCATCAAAAAGGATTTTTACTGTGAATAACACATATGATCGTGAGTGTTTGATTCTATTCAACATTTCGCCTCATCCTTTAGTTTATCAATTATTGCCTGAAAGAGGATTTTTAGAGGGAACAACACCTAACAACAACACACTTTATTTGGACCAGAACATCTTGGTTCTTCACACAAAGTATAAAATGAAATTAATTAATAATAATGTCTTGGTATAATCTTGGTTTGAGCCTTCTGTGGAGAGTAGGCTGGCCGAGATTGTAGTGGGCTGCTCCAGAACACAGGCCAAGTCTTCCGTGGTAGTTATCTACTAAGGACCTTAAATAGACTGCGACCCGAGGAACTCCCAGTTCCTCATGGAGTTGGCTGTTTCGGATAAACCATGGTGCATTCAGAGACACACGAAGAATTTTGTTCTGAAATGTTTGTAGTCGTGTTGTGAGTGAAGGACTGGCGCCATGCCATATTGGACAGGCGTATGTTAACAATGGGAAGAACAACACCTATGATCGTGAGTGTTTGAGTCTATTCAACATTTCGCCTTATCCTTCAATTTCTCAATTATTGCATCAAAAAGGTTTTTTGGCGTGAATAAACACTATGATCTATCGTCAATTATTGCGAAAAAAATTAGTTTTAATGTGTGGTCGGGGTACAGTTCATAAATCGGAGCGTTATAAAAAATGTATGCTTTTGGACGTTTATTTCTCCCAACTTGATAGATAAAATGTAAACAATTGATAATGTTTCGTTACTTGGCACAATTTACGAATAGACGAAAGTAATTTCAATATCTTAATATGTTGAACAACATTTTTTCGAAAATACTAAAAAGTTTTTGTTCAAGTGATTGCTTCATTTTGAATACTTTTCACTGCAAATATTTTCGAAAATATAAGCAGTACAACCCAGTTTATAGATAAATAATTTGTTTTTACAAAACTCTCAAAGCTTGAGTGTAATCGTTTTGTCAATTCGAGAAAGGTTAAACATTTCCCATTTTTGATGTTTGTTATGTTTATATGTATCTCGAAAACTAAATGTGCTAGCTATGAACATTAGGTTTGTAAATAGTAGCCCCTTGAAAGGACCACAAGGGTATAAACAAACCAGTTATTATGCCCGGGCTTTAACTAGTCATATCACCTACTACCAGATCGCTCCTTCGTCATTCTGGTGGACATGACCCCGACTCTACTATGGGAGTCCTAAATTTTGTCTACCCTAAATTTTTATTCACCTAGGGGATTCATTTAACGGTTACCTGACGTCGTACAGGCTCGGGACCATCGCTTAACGTCCCATCCGAAGGACGGCGTGCTTAAGTTTATTTTACCTCCCAGATAAAATAAATTAAGGGGCATGTATGTTCCTCCGACCTTGAGCTCAGTAAGCAAGCATGCTTACCACTGAGCTACCGGTGCCCTCCAATAATACTAAATATAAACATATATATTACATATACATATTTTAATCGTAAGAAAAAAAAATTGAAATAAATATGCAAAGGAGAGATGAGGGGAGGAAAGTGGAGTGGGGGAAGGAATTGTGACACCTTCTTCCACCCCTCCATGGGGGATGCCCCGCCCAGAAGCATCACTATTGCACTGCCAGGCTGTATCAAACATATATTGTTTATTGATTGCCCTAAAGGTCGTTGCCAGCCCCAATCTTGTATGTAGATTCGAAACTGGAATTTTATAGGTGATATTCAGTTTGATGTTTTTACTGTTCCGTAAGTCGAAGACCATATACGAAATCTTGATAACTAGTGTCTCATGTCTGTCTCTCCGTCTCTTCATTTCCCCTCTCCGAAATAGAAACACAAACAGACATGAGTTTTTTTTACTTCCCCAGCTAAACAAAGTATAGAGGAAGTTATGTAATCGGTCAGAAATTCGATGTTGAGTTTTCCCCGGAATTTCATGTTTTCCGACCCCCTGATTCCAAAAAAATTAAAAAATTGCTGCCGACTGTGTGTGTGTGTATGTGCGCGTGTCTGTGAACCCAATAAGTTTCGATAGAATGAATGTATAAACACGAAATGTTCCGGAAACCCATAAAGGCGACACCTATTGATTTTCAGTCAAATTGGCCAAAGGGAGGGAGGAGGCTTAACACAGAAACACCAATAACTGCCGACGTAATGAATTTATGGACACGAAATTTAAGGACAACACATATTAATTTCCAGAGAAATCAGCCGAAGGGGAAGAGGGGATAAGAGTTAATTATTATGACTCATTTCCGGGCTTTAACTACGAGGTCATATCGCCTACTACCAGAGCGCTCTTTCGTCACTCTGGTGGACATGAGCCCGACTCTACTGTAGGAGTAATATATATATATATATATATATATATATATATATATATATATATATATATATATATATATATATATATATTATATATTATATAGCTGGAGAAGTAAAACTTTCAGTTCACTGAAATAATAAATTAATAAACAAAAGGATTCATTTCTTTTAAGTAAATGTATTGAGGATGATAAGAAGAGAAGAAACAATGTTTCAAGTTATTTTAGAGAGTTGTGTAAGGGTTGTTATCGGAGGTAATGAGGTGTATTGATCAGCTGGGAAGGACAGGGCAAAGATTGGCAGAGCTGAGGGTTCAGGGCAAAGACTTGCCTTGGACAGACACCACACCATCATTACACAAATACGAATACACTCCACAGCACGGAAACTATTACTGAGTCTTTCTTTCTTCCTACTTTATTATTTATTTCTGTTTCTCTTCTTATATACCATTTATTTCTTTAGTTATTAGTGTAGGATGTAACAACCAGAAGATCCATTCCTCTTCTTCTCAGGAAGGTTTCCGCTTAGGCTAGTTGGTTCTTCATCTTCGCCTGGTGGAGACCCTCTTCACAATTATCCAGAATCTATAGAAAATGTTTGTTTCCTTTAAATATTTTTAATTCAGAGAAAGTTTTCATATAATATTTTTATAATGCAGCTTTTCCCAATTTATTTGAAGATATAGACTTAATACATAATAACTGATGGACATGAACCCGATTCTACTATGGGAGTCCTAAATTTGGTCTACACTAAATTTTTATTCACCTAGGGTAGGGGTTTGTATCGAGTATCTGACATCGTACAGGCTCGGGACCATCGCTTAACGTCCAATGCAAAGGACGGGGTCCTTAAGTTTTTTTTTACCTTCTAGACAAAAAAAACTAAAACTTCTAGACAAAAAAAACTAAAGGTCTCTTGAAAAATAAACTTGAGCTCAGTAAACAAGCACGCATACCACTGAGATACCGGCGCCCTCACGACATGATATATATTCAGTTTAGACAGACCTTATGCCACGTAAGACCTTCCTATCACATAGAAAGGTAGGTCCATCTCCATGATACAGAATTTAAGTCCTTCCTCCATCTCATAGAAAGTAAGACCTTCCCCATCACATAGAAAGTAAGTCCTTCCCCATCACATAGAAAGGTAGGTCCATCTCCATGATATAGAATTTAAGTCCTTCCTCCATCTCATAGAAAGTAGGTCATTCTATAAGATACAGAATTTAAGACCTTCCCCTCACATAGAATATAAGTCCTTCCTCATCACATTGAAAGTCCTTCTCCATGACATAGAAAGTAGGTCCTTCACCACATTTTCACACTTAATACAATTTTATACCCATATCATATTATGTTCAGTACATTATAACCAGTCGTTGGATCACCACCAATGTACTTAATTGCTAAAAAGCAATAAGTGCATTCTTATGAGGTTCTGGACACATACATAAAATTTCATATCAATATATTCACTCTATCGATATTCATTCTTTACAGACAGATAAGATATTTTTTTGGAATCAGGGGATCAGAAAACATGAAATTTCGATGAAAAGTCAACATTGAATTTCTGACCGTTCACAATTCTTGTGCCACTCCTATTCTTTATCCGAGGTGGGTATCTTTTTACAGATTCTTCTTCCAAATAAGAATTTGATCTTTTCTCTCTCCGGTGTTTTGTTTGTTTATCACACCCACTAAGCAGAAGAAACACAAGACTCCAGGACTCCAGTAATGCCCTTGGAGGGAGGATAACGACTTGTGTCTCTGTAAAAGAATTGGAAAACTCTCGAGACCCCATCGTTATATATTGTTTGTTTAGTTTTTTACAGAACTCTTCATGGAACAGGTATTTCTTATATAACTAAAAGTTTTACAGTCCTCAGTTTCATCCAAAATTTGTAGTAGCCTGTGCGTTTTGCTTGAAAGCTGTTGGCTCAAAAGAGGTTTCCATAGTACAGTATCCAAATGTGGCTGAAATCGGTCCATTAGGTTCCAGAGTGAAGGGGAACACTTCCAGCAGTGTACTTCCCCAGCTCTGTACTTTGGTCTATTAGGCTGAAAATTATATTAAAATTATATACATTTTTGTAGTTATTGGGTGTTTTGCAGTTCAGCCCCTTCTAAATCCCCTCCCCCTTTTGTCCTCCAAGTGTTTTCAATTCACAAATGAAATTAAGTGTCGATACATTCATTACAATGGCAATTATTAGAGTTAAGCCTCTCACCTAATCCCCCTCTTTGGCCGATTTAGCTGAAAATCAATAAGTGCTCTACTAATGGTTTTGGTCACACATATAAATTTTCGTGACGATACATTCATTCTATCGGCAGCTATTAGTTTTTATGTTAAGCTTCCCCCTAAAATCCCCCCATTCCTTTGATTGATTTGGTTGAAAAAGTTTCGCGGGGGGATCTGGATTTCCATATAAAATTTCATGTCGATACATTCATTCTATCGGGTGTTATCATGTTCACAGACACACACACGCACATACAGACATGTTTTTAAATACATACCTACTTTGAATCTAGAGGTC
Source organism: Aradus depressus (assembly GCA_963662175.1). Classification (NCBI taxonomy): domain Eukaryota; kingdom Metazoa; phylum Arthropoda; class Insecta; order Hemiptera; family Aradidae; genus Aradus; species Aradus depressus. The sequence goes on from OY759215.1 coordinate 9,491,598, forward strand.
GGAAAACCTGACATTGCGTTCAAAATTCCGCATCAAATTGTTGACCGATTACATAACTTCCTCTATACATAGTATAGCTGGAAAAGTAAATATCGAATCGATAGAAAATCGATTATCATATGATATACGCCGTCATCGATTTTACCGTGCAAAAAAAAAAAAAAACACACCAGTACTTTCAAATGCAAATTCAGTTATCTAAAAGTTGAGTGTCTGAAAGGTTTGCCCTTCGATTTGGTTTTGGATGATCGCTCACTTGAGCAGGACTGTTCACTTTGAACAGAAATTTGTTTTCTATTTTATTTTTAAAGCCATTTCAATAACGTTGCGGGATTGGTCAGTCTCTTTATCAATTATTCAGGGCAGTGATATTTTCAGGTCTCTAGCTATACAAAGAATGGGGAAATATAGGTACGTTATCAGTCAGAAATTCGGTAACTCTCGATAGAATGTTCATGGACAAGAAATGTTATAAGTGTAACCAGAGTCGATTGATTTTCAGCTAAACCGGTCATCAAGAACTACCGACGTAATGAATATATCCGTAAGAAATTCCGTTTGTTGTTACAAAACCCCTTAAGGGTGAGCAAAACATTTATGAATTTTCAGTCAAATGGTCGTAGAGGGAGAGTGAAAACTTTGTTGATCACAACTGATTCGAGCTGGGGATGAACATTGCCAGTGATTCCACTCCTGCCTATAGGGCAGTTACCCCTATTATCCTCCCCCCTCCATATATCCACCTGCTTGGATCATATCCAAGAGCACTTACTAATTCCATATTTCTTTCAATTCGAACAAGGTTTTCCACTAGACAAGTTAGGCTTTTAGAAGGATTTCTATACGAAAGATTTATTGCCTTTCCAACTCGACCGAAAAATGATAAATAAATAAATAAAACAAACTTGAGGGCACCGGTAGCTCAGTGGTATGCGTGCTTGACTTCTGAGCTCAAGGTCGTGGGTTCGTAGCCCGACCGAGGCCCTTAGTTTATTTTATCTGGGAGGTAAAATAAACTTAAGCACGCCGTCCTTCGGATGGGACGTTAAGCGATGGTCCCGAGCCTGTACGATGTCAGGTACTCGTTAAAGACCCCTACCCTAGATGAATAAAAATTTAGGGTAGGCAAAAAATAGAGAGTAGGCTGGCCAAGATTGTAGTGGGCTGCTCCAGAACACAGGCCTAGTCTTCCGTGGTAGTTATCTACTAAGGACCTTAAATAGACTGCGACCCGAGGAACTCCCAGTTCCTCATGGAGTTGGCTGTTTCGGATAAACCATGGTGCATTCAGAGACACACGAAGAATTTTGTTCTGAAATGTTTGTAGTCGTGTTGTGAGTGAAGGACTGGCGCCATGCCATATTGGACAGGCGTATGTTAACAATGGGAAGAACAACACCTATGATCGTGAGTGTTTGAGTCTATTCAACATTTCGCCTTATCCTTCAATTTCTCAATTATTGCATCAAAAAGGTTTTTTGGCGTGAATAAACACTATGATCTATCGTCAATTATTGCGAAAAAAATTAGTTTTAATGTGTGGTCGGGGTACAGTTCATAAATCGGAGCGTTATAAAAAATGTATGCTTTTGGACGTTTATTTCTCCCAACTTGATAGATAAAATGTAAACAATTGATAATGTTTCGTTACTTGGCACAATTTACGAATACACGAAAGTAATTTCAATATCTTAATATGTTGAACAACATTTTTTCGAAAATACTAAAAAGTTTTTGTTCGAGTGAGTTTTTGCTTCATTTTGAATACTTTTCACTGCAAATATTTTCGAAAATATAAGCAGTACAACCCAGTTTATAGATAAATAATTTGTTTTTACAAAACTCTCAAAGCTTGAGTGTAATCGTTTTGTCAATTCGAGAAAGGTTAAACATTTCCCATTTTTGATGTTTGTTATGTTTATATGTATCTCGAAAACTAAATGTGCTAGCTATGAACATTAGGTTTGTAAATAGTAGCCCCTTGAAAGGGCCACAAGGGTAGACCCCTACCCTAGATGAATAAAAATTTAGGGTAGGCAAAATTTAGGACTCCCACAGTAGAGTCGGGCTCATATCCACCAGAGTGACGAAAGAGCGGTCTGGTAGTAGGCGATATGACCTCGTAGTTAAAGCCCGGGCATGAGTCATAAAACCTAAACCTAACCTAAAACAAACTTATTTTTGAAATATTCTTCATTCCACAAAAAAAAAAAAAAATACATTGTGATGTATAAAAATAATACACACTGTGATTAAAAACTTGTTTGCTACCACATTTCCTGTAGAAATTTGATCTCTTTTGTTTATTTAAATTTTGATTTCTACAGTAGTTTGCCGAAAATTGCCCTAAAAAATATTATCAATAATTTAAGACGTGCAATTTTTAAGAAAGTACACGTATACAACGAAAAAAATTCAATTAAACAAACTTTACACTTGGATTCACAAAGAGATACCAATTTTTAATAATTTTAAATAATATTAATTTCTAATCCAAAGGTTTTTTTAAATGATACTACTGGGACAACAGGGAAGATGAATAGAATATAATTTGAAGAGGACAAATAATTGGGTTATTATCTATATTTACATATTTAAATTTAAAAAAAAACTTATTTGAACAAACAAAACAAAAATTTACAATGGCACAAAAACATTAAATTAATACTTAAAAAAACTATTTCTTTTTTTTTTTTATTTGGGCATATTGAAAATAGATATTATTAATTGTACCTTCTCGACGCCTCTACCACAAAAACCAGACCCCGTCAACTCTTCACACTTTAATTCCACCCCAGTCAACTTTCATCTAATTGTTCAACTTCATTTTTATTTAAAACATATCAAACCACATGCACCGTTTAAGAGCTAGCTCACGACTCCATTCCACTTAACACTATTTCACAGCTGTTTTTTATATGTTTTCTTGTTTTGTTTCTCAAACTCCTTGATATATATCTAATATATATATGATATTAGATTATAATAAAAAAAATTACCTCTTTTCATTAAAAAAATGTTCCGTAGTGTACATCACATTTGCCTTCTCCTTCTTTTTAAAAAAAAATGTTTGTTCACAAAATTTTTTTTTTTTTTTTTTTTTTTATATAAGTTCTTTCAGATTTAATTTCTTCCAATACACAGGTTGATTAGCTTCTTCCTCGAATCCACATGATAAGCTTCCTCCTTCAATACACAGATGGATTAACGTCTTCCTCCAATTCACATGATGGGCTCCTCCTCGAACGCACATGTTGGCTGGCTCCTTGATGTCTTCAACTCATTGATCAACGATGTATCGAAGTCTCTCTCTCACTTACACTCACTGATTTATTTTTATTTTTTATATGCCCAATTCGACGCTCTTTTTATACATATATGCCCATTTTTTATTTTTTTATAACTATTTACAATTATTAAACTTATATATATACGTACCTAATTTCTAATAAACAAAGACGAATATTAATCTAAAAATTTACAATTAATCCTTAACCTAAAGAAAATGTTAACTTAAATTTATAAAAATTGGAACTAATTGAACATAAAAAAAATAATATAATACTAAATTTTTACATATTTACAGGATCAGTCATAGTCATGAAATCAAGTTTGGAAATAATCAAGTTGCATATAGATTTAAGAAATTGCCAATTAATTTTACTTTCCGCCTTTACCATCAATATACAATTGTATGTATTCAAAATAATTATATAAAAAGATTGTATATAAAAAATTTACTTGAAATAAAAATTAAATAAATCCTTCGGTTTTACTTCATCACACTTCCAAAATATATCATAGCAATGAAAATTAGGCCTCACGCCGGGTAATAAGGAATACAAATTTAATTTATTTAATATATATATAGTACTTGTCTTTTGAGGTATTAAATTCTTTGAGACGTCCTTCATACTTCCTAACTAAAAAAAATGTATCTCACATATATTTCAATTCAATTTACTTCCCTAACTAATTACACCCTAAGAATACTTTCGTCGATGTAGCAAAATTACGATTCCTCCTATCTCAGGTAGGCAACCAACACTACAATATAAATCTCCATTATATCGCTAGTTCTTTCTAGTCGACATACAAAAATCATCTTCCACGCAAAAAAAAAATATATATCTCCAATATATCGCTAGTTCTTTCTAGTCGACACACAAAAAAAATCATCTCCCACAGATCAAAAAAAAATATAAATCTCCAATTAATCACTAGCTCTTACTAGGATTAAAAAAATAATTTCTCCCAAAACAAATCTATATAATCCCGACGTCTAAAAGAATGTCATCAGCAATTAATTCAAAACTTCTCTAATTAATATTACCCTTTGTTTGTTCCTATTCCTAAAGTTATATAATTTGCTCCTACAACTCTTCCCATTCTCATCTACTCTCTCTATTAAACGAATTTACGTAGAAAAAACATGTTACTCAAATAATAAATGAACTTGTCTAAATAATAGAATTTATAATATCAAAAACTTAATAACCTATGCATACATACAATTTATATAATATATTATCCTTTCAAGGCTTCTATACATTTTCGTTCGTCTTTCTAATTTATAATATTATTATGATTTAGTCACGTCCGGTATCCTAGCTGAACAGTTCCGAAACAGAAAATCTGTCCCCTTGACTCGGCCTCAGGAAGTTCGTCATGTCTCCAAAGAGATCTAGGCATCTCTCAGCCTGCTGATTTTATTTTTAACGTTTTCTAATAAAAGATATAATAAAAAAAAAATCTACCTTCTTCCATATTATGTTCGTTCAAAATCAATCAGTTATATGTATATGTTTTAATTTTCAATAATCATTATTAATAAGTAACTTCTAAATAAAAAACTTTCACATATTAAATTTGGGTGACTAATCCTTAAATATAATTCTCAGATAATTTTATACTGATCCTAACATCTAATCTAATCCTAAAAAAATATAATTCCTAATTAATTTAAACACAGAACTATACCAAAATTCATTCATACTCTTCATGTACCAAAATTCTCTCATTCAAAAAAATAAATTTATCATCCATACTATCATATTAGTCCATGGTCACTTCGTCATATTTTAAATTAATCCTAATTCTGTCATGTTAGTCTGTCAGTCATTTCCTCAAACTCATCCGAGTTGCAAAAAAAATAGGTTCACTATAAAAAGTGGCTAATGCAATTATATTGCAAAGCCCAAATTTAATTTTATCTTTTTCCGGATGCCCCGGCGAATTATGTCTTTAAAAATCCCCTCCCCCTTTTCTAAATATTTGTTCAGTGTTAATTTTGTCCTTAATACCTGTTTGAATGCTTTTACTCTCTTTTTAAAATTGTTCTTATGTCTTTTATTAGCCTCCTTTCTATTTCCAGTTTGTCTGTAAGTTTTAACTATATTTTCTTTAAAATTAAAATTTGTCTTTTGTTTGTTGTCCTCAGTCTGTTCGTTTGTTTCGTTTAATAACATCAAAATGTTCCTTTCACTCTGTCCATCCACATCAATATTAATCCTATTTTCTTGAATTTCACTTAATTCTAATTTTTCTACATTTTGACTCTCTTCCTCCACATCTTTCTCTAAAATTTGGGTCTGTTCCTCCACACTGTTATTCTCTGTTCCCTCTACCTCATCAACTTGTGACTGACTGTCAATAATAAGAACCTCTTTTTCTACTTCAGAATTCCCTTCATCCACCTTGTTAATTTTTTGATTTAAATGCTTTTCTAAGTTTTCTCCTGCTTTATCTATCTTACTTTCAACTCTTTCATTTTCTATTTGAATTTTCTCTAATTGGTTCTTCAAATTGTCCACCTTTTTATCTAATCTCGCTTCCAAAAATTGGATGTCACCTCTTAAATTTCCCATCTCTCCCTTTAATTCTTTTCCCTGTTCTTCTATTCTCTGATTTATATTTTCCAAATCCCCCCTTAATTCTATTCCTTGCTCTTTCATATTCCTCCTTAAATCTCTACCCTGTTCTTCTATTTTTTGATTGATATTTCCAATATCCCCCCTTAATTTTTTTTCTTGTTCTTCTATTTTTTGATTGATATTTCCAATATCCCCCCTTAATTTTTTTTCTTGTTCTTCTATTTTTTGATTGATATTTCCAATATCCCCCCTTAATTTTCCTAATTTATTACTTTGCTCTTCCATTTTTTGATTCATATCCCCTCTTAAATTTCCCATATCCCCAGTTAACTTTGTCAACACAACACGGAGCCATTCCATATCAGGAGCAGCAATGCCCTCTTTTTCTTTATCTTTATTTACCCCCTCCCCTTGCGACTCCTCACCTGTACCCTGCATGGACTCCATTGCGGCTGGAGTCTCCCTTTCTCTATCTTCCGATAACTCCATATCGGATCTTTCCTCTCTACTTTCCTCCTCCAATCTCTTCGCCTCTCCTCTGGTAATTGGCATTTTCTTACTTTATTAAATATATTAATACTAAACAAAAACAATGTTAAAATAGTAACCTTCTTTTGAAGTTTGAAAAAAAAAAATATTATTTCTCAAAATTAAATGTAACCCTTATTTGTCTCTATTCTATCCTTTTCATCTTTTTCAACCTATTTCCCTTACTTTAATTAATATAAAAAAATTCTCCCATCAAGGTTTTGCCAAAATATGATGGGGCTTTGTGGCGAAAATCGTCCACACAAGGGATATGCCAAAAATGTGATTAAAAACTTGTTTGCTACCACATTTCCTGTAGAAATTTGATCTCTTTTGTTTATTTAAATTTTGATTTCTACAGTAGTTTGCCGAAAATTGCCCTAAAAAATATTATCAATAATTTAAGACGTGCAATTTTTAAGAAAGTACACGTATACAACGAAAAAAATTCAATTAAACAAACTTTACACTTGGATTCACAAAGAGATACCAATTTTTAATAATTTTAAATAATATTAATTTCTAATCCAAAGGTTTTTTTAAATGATACTACTGGGACAACAGGGAAGATGAATAGAATATAATTTGAAGAGGACAAATAATTGGGTTATTATCTATATTTACATATTTAAATTTAAAAAAAAACTTATTTGAACAAACAAAACAAAAATTTACAATGGCACAAAAACATTAAATTAATACTTAAAAAAACTATTTCTTTTTTTTTTTTATTTGGGCATATTGAAAATAGATATTATTAATTGTACCTTCTCGACGCCTCTACCACAAAAACCAGACCCCGTCAACTCTTCACACTTTAATTCCACCCCAGTCAACTTTCATCTAATTGTTCAACTTCATTTTTATTTAAAACATATCAAACCACATGCACCGTTTAAGAGCTAGCTCACGACTCCATTCCACTTAACACTATTTCACAGCTGTTTTTTATATGTTTTCTTGTTTTGTTTCTCAAACTCCTTGATATATATCTAATATATATATGATATTAGATTATAATAAAAAAAATTACCTCTTTTCATTAAAAAAATGTTCCGTAGTGTACATCACAACACATTAAAATGATTAAATTATTAACATAAAAAAATTAATTATATATTTTTTTTTAAAAAGTAAATTTCTTTTAAAACAAATGAGTAAAAAACAAAACACGGCCATCAGCTGTTTTTTAGTGTGTGGAGTGACGAGTCGAGGTTTGAGAATGGCGACGGTCTGAGTGTGTGGAGAGTGGTGTTTAGGCTTAAAATGTAATGAACTAAATAGAAGTGAATTGACGGTGAAATTGATCCGCAAAGAAGGTACTGTCTGAAAAAAGATTGAAATAATAGTTTTAAGAATTTAGTTTTTAAGAGTTTTTCTTTTGATTTTTGTTTGTTTCAATGTTTAGTTTTATAATTTTATAATGTAGATGGTCTACAAAAATAAACCCAAACTATTTGTTCTATTAAATTATATTCTATTCATTTTCCCTGTTTACCCAGCAAATTATTTGAAAACCTTTGGATTAGATTTAATATTATTTAAAATGATTAAAAATGGCATCTCTTTAGAAATCCAAATGAAAAGTTGGTTAACTGAATTTTTTTTTTAAAGACATACATTTTCTTAAAAATTGCACATCTTGAACTTTAGATATTTTTAGAGCCCTTTTCGAAAACTACTGTAGAAATCAAAATTTAGTAAAAGACCAGTTATAAAATTTCCACAGGAAATGTAGTAATTTAATTTTATTATTTATTCTTATTGTTTATTTAATTATTAATATTAATTCAATTATTATTTATATTTATAATTATTCATCATTTATTTATTTAAAATTAATACTTTACCTCTTTTTTTTTTTTACCACATCATACTACCAGCATATTACACCATCGTCAGGTTTACTTATAAACAAAGTCAGTTTACTGAGTCCGAACCCTTCTTAGACATGAGGCAAAAAAGTTACAACCAGAAACCATGAGCGTACAAATGACCTGAACGGCTTGAGAAAGGATGGCAACCCAGCGGCAGCTCTTCATAGAGATAACAAATAATTTAAGATGGTAATAAAAATTAAAATGAAAAGATGAACAAAAAAGAAAAATACAATTTACTGGGAAAATGAAAAAATTAGAAAGTAATGGGAATAGAGATTAATTCAGAGGGGAAAGAATAATTTAGGGGGGCCGTAAATCGCGATTCCACCTCCTTTTCAATCTCCTGGGGGCGTTATTTGGTAAATGTTATGATATGAAAGTATTTCTCGATTTTCGTATGCTCGTAATATTTCCAAAAATCTTGTGTAGAGTTCCTAAATAATACTATAACTGAGAAATGTAAAACTTGAATACATTTTATATTTGACGTTTTACTTGAAACATTCATTTGTTAACTGTTTGTCTAGGATGATTTGTCTAAATAGGTGTAGCAGTTTTGTTTTTCTGCCATGTCCAGTTTCGATCGTTGAGGTTAAGTGTGAGGGTCCCATGTCAGCTTTTTGTCCAAAGTTAATCCAAGGTATCGTACCGTATCAGTTTGTGGGAGATTTGATATGATTTGAGATGGTGTTGTTGTGTAAATGATGCATGTGCATGAATATCAGCATCAGTTAAGATAATAATATTAAGATGGTAAACATAAGTTTCTAGTATGAACTCACCTTATAAACTCGTTGAACAGGTTTCCTGTTTAGGTCTTCAAGATATGGCGTAAAAAGCGCCATTTACCATTCTACTTTTCTCATAAAAATAGATTTTCTTTTAGCCATGAAAAGATATAGCTGACGAAAATTTTAAAAGAAGTAATGATGAACATTTGATGATCTCAAAAGATGAACTGAAGATTTTAATTAAAAAAAACTAGGCTTCCAATCCCATTCCTCTCCTTTCTTCTGTATAAAAAGCTCCGGTACCAATTTAGCAGAGAAAAAATGTATAAGAACTTTTTCTATGTCGGTGTTTTCTGGGTCGACTACAAAAAAAAAAAAAAATTGATGAGAATGGCTGGAGCTTACCCATACAGTTCTGTCTATTCTCTGTCCGCTCTTTGTCTGTATTTACGTTGGCGTAGAGGGGGGGGGGGGGCGGGATGGGCACCCCGCAAAATGCCCGCCCCCCCAGAAAATTGCGATATAATGTACCTAATTAAACAAAATTATAATATATATAACGACGAGTCCAACTACCCGGCATTCAACGTTCAGCCGGTTTGTCACCTCCTGCTGGGAACAGAAAAAGCCCTCATGACCCGGCGCCGGGGGCGAATGACGGGCCAGGCCCAAAGTCTACCCCCGGCGACCGTGATGTAGAAGCAGTCCCACTCCACCGATCTCCAGCTCTCTTGGCGCCGCCAGGCAGCCGCAACCCTAGGAGGTCTGGGAGCGCCAGTGTTGTCGCCCCCTAGACACCCATCCCAACAAATTTCAATTCCGATGAAGTTGCGGGGCGGGTGATTTACCGGAGCACCCGAGCTAACAAAAAAAAAATATATATATATAACGACAACTCAATCACAGACTAAAATTACAGTCAAGACAAGGATATTGCAAGCTTCAGGTCCCAGTCAAACGTTATTCGGATTCAAATTACGCTTTCTTAAAGTTTGGACTCCAACGAATGCTGCCAATCGGCAAAGTATGAGAGTTTACCGAACGCATCGTCATGCGTGTCACAACAAAACGCGCGGCAATTTTAAAATCTCTCCCAAAAACCCGCAATCTTGCCGGTGGGGAAATTTTCTAAAAATATTTTTCGTCCGTCAAAAAGCTGAGGGGGAAATGTTTAATCTCTTCAAGCAATCGATTCGAGGTCATTCCTAAATATTGACAAAAGCAAACAATGACAACTATTGTTAGTATTATTTAAAAAAATATCCATCATACTATAAATAAATAATAATTTAAAACTACTCACCTCAGGGTAATATTTCATCGGATGAGGACAACTATTGTACCGCCCATTTAAAAAATATTATCTGATCCAGAGAGAGAAAATAAAACGATTTTTACTCTTTGATAAATTTTCATATTGGTGAAGATAAATGAGACAGTTAAGTTTCTTTTTTTCTTTTGCTGAAATCGATTTAAAAGAAGTATGATTGATGAGAGTGGAGGGTACCAAGTGAGAGAGAGAGAGTGAGATTGTGAGAGAGGTGAATCATTAATCGAATAATATGAAGAGCATCGAACCCAAGTTTGTGGATCGATTCGTTATTATTAGGTCGATTCAGGAATACAAAGATATCGACCATTGGGCAAAAATAGCATAGTCAAATTGGGTATCTATTTAAAGAGTTTAGAGATTACATAATGAAAACCATTTTTTGGATTACTCACGATCTACCTGAAAGATGATTGTTCGTTTCACCGAATACATTCATAAAAGTTAACGTAACAGAATAAATGTTTATTCTTTTTAAATATGTTTTACCGTTGCTATGGTTCACAAGGAAAGAAAAAAAACAGAACTCTTCTGTGGTGGAGTGGATAGAGCTTCTGGCTAATTGAGTTTTACACTACGGTTGTTTGGAACAGGATATCAACCTGTGGATAAGGTTGTTTGGAACATGATAGTAACCTGTAGATAAGGTTGTTTGGAACAGGATAGTAACCTGTAGATAAGGTTGTTTGGAACAGGACAGTAACCTGTAGATAAGGTTGTTTGGAACAGGATAGTAACCTGTAGATAAGGTTGTTTGGAACAGGATAGTAACCTGTAGATAACCCGTCACAAATAACCATTGCCCCTTAATGCGATAAAAAATTTAAATAAAATAAGACGACTCCGAATTGTTCTACAAAACCTTCAAACGTTGAGCACTAACTGTTCTTTACTTCAAATTTTTTCTTTTCGAAATTCCAAAAAAAATAAAAAACTTTTTACAATTATACAATAAGGTTCCTTAACCAATTCCCTATATACACCAAATATAAATCAAAAATCATCAGTTAAATTAAAAACAATGCTACTGCTTAGAAGTAAATTAAAAAAAAACTCTTAAAGAAGAAAAAAAAAAAAAAAAGTAACTGAAATTAATAGACAATAAATTAATAAACATTCAAAAACAGAGATTATAATTTAAAATCGTGAACGGATATTTTTGTGTTTCCCTCCCTGAGTTTTCCCTATTTTCTTTACCAAAACGTTTCGATTTCTGTCACATTTAACTAAAAAGGTTTTACTGAAATTTATTATGTAGTCCAATGGGAGCTCAACATTTAGGTCTTAAATGATTTGGAGGAATGGAGGTGTCCCTCGAGTAGCTACCAACCAATCTAAGGAATCATATGTACTTATTTAGTGTGATGGTGATTTTTATTCTATATATTATCACTATTTGGGTAAGTTAGGTTATCGGTGAGACTTTCGATGTTGAATTTTTTCCAGAATTTCATGTTTACCGACCTCCTTATTACAAAAATTGAAACAAAATTCCCCGTCTTTGTTTGTATGCATGCGTCTGTGTTTCTCTCCGAACACAATAACTCCTGATAGAATTAATGTAATTTCATGAAATTTTATATGTATATCCAGAATTCCACATGGAGAAAACTTATTGATAAACAGTCAAAGGGAAAGAGGATCAGGGGAGGCTCTTGGACAAGGGGAAATTTTCTTATATGAAAATACGTTTTCCTGAAGGACTTTCATGTGGGAAATTCAAATCTGAAATCAGAAATTTGCTATCAGACACAGTTTCTTATTTATACGAGAATATTTGTCTAATTTAACTGAAATTCCTAAGTCTGGGATAAAGATAACAACAGTTGGCGACAATGATTTTTGTCTTTCATTTGTTTTTATATTCAAGAGTTGACATCCCGTTGAAAATAGATTTATGTTAGTTAAAAAGCAAGTTATTGTTAAACTATTTAGAATTGAATTTCATAGCGTGTTAAACTAGCGAATGTAGATGGTAGAGACCTTCCATGTCATGTGAGTAAATACACATACTATATTTATGTTTTAACTACAGTATATTATTCTGACACCTGTAGTATATAATATATGTAAAACTTTCCATATTTCTCTTTTACTGAAATCTCTTCAACCACAGACGTAAACTAGAAGTCAGATTCTAACGTAGAGAGAGAGACAGTGAAATCTTAAGTTTAACCTGGCATTTTTGTTAGATGAAGTGAGTAATGTTTGTTTACATTATGTATTGTCTTTTATATGCACAATTCAACTCATAGCAGTAATTTCACATGTTTATGTATCTCTTCTATATTATAATAGCCGATGAAATGTATCGACACAACATTTAGTATAAGGATATTGAGCCCAAATGGTAGTTTATTTTTACAGAGAGAGATATTTAATAATATATTTGGTGCTCGACTCAAATAGCCAAACAACTACCGATGTAATGAATATATCGACAAAAATTTATTACGAAGATTCAGAAGTCACTAAGTAACTCAAATATTAGTTTTAGTCCAACCGGAGGGGGTTTATTACCAATAGTCATTCAGAAAAAGTCAAACTTTTCTTATGATCAAAACCTATTTCACACTTGACTGTCCAATCTAAACTTAATCTCCATCCTAATCCTTGCAGCTATAGGATGATCCTGTCCGGGCTGTCAGTCCTCAAACCGACCTCCATTCTGCCAACTTCTCTGAATATTGAAACCGACAAGAGGAGCCACCATTCAGGTAATCAGACTTTAATTGACATAATTATTTTAGAGGAGACAGTTAATATAATTTGTTATATAATTATATTATAATTCTTATATTTTGTAATATAAATAAAATAATTTATTTATGTCTTAAATAGAAATAATAGAAGTTGTATTCCCACTGTTCTATTTCTCACCAGAACCAGATTTCAACACACCTGTGTCATCATCAGTAGCACATCTATGAATACATATAAAATATTAATATGGAGAAGTAACAAGCAAAAAACATTAAAGCATTAGGGTAGATAGAAAAAATAAAACTACTTACGTGTCTAAACGAACACTGGCTAATAGCTCAAAGGGGATATGAGGAATATATTCAATACACTCTAGTTAATGAAAACTGACATTATTGCAGAAATATTGTGAAATAATTCAAATGAACTTGAATGAAATAAAACTAGTTTATTTATGGTATTGTCTAATTTCACATAATATATATATAGATAGAAATACCGAAATTTCTCCCATGTAATATATATATATTATATGAAATTAGACAATACCATAAATGAACTAGTTTTATTTCATTCAAGTGCACTCTAGTTAGTTTGTTTTTTTATTATGACTCAGGCCCGGGCTATAACTACGAGGTCATATCGCCTACTACCAGAGCGCTCTTTCGTCACTTTGGTGGACATGAGCCCGACTCCCATTTACCTCCCAGATAAAATAAACTAAGGGCCTCGGTTGGGTTTGGAACCCACGATCTTGAGCTCAGAAGGCAAGCACGCATACCACTGAGCTACCGGCGCCCTCAAAACAAAAATGCACTCTATGTACAAACAAATAAATACTTGAACATTCATTCTAAAATAATATGATACAAACAATAAATAAATATATATATTTTATCTATAGTATAAATTAACATTTTAGAATGAATGTTCAAGTTTTTATTTGCGTGTATATAGAGTGCTTTGAATAAACGTACTATCCCCTCCCCTTTGAGCAATTAGCCAGTGTTCGTTTAGACACCACACTATACAATGGTATATAGCTTTATATTATTTGCTTACTCTGTATCCTAATGGTTTAATGTTTTTGCTAGTTACTTTTTCATATTTACATTTTATATGTATTTCTAGGTGTGCAACTGATGATGACACAGTTACGTTCAAAACCGGTTCTGTTCGGAAATGAAACCATGAAAAAGTGGGAAGACAAACGTCTTTTATTTATATGAGAAATATCGTCCCACAACATCTTACTATCACCATTATTTTATTGTATCGATTTTCTTTCACAATTTTTTTTATTTTGGTAATTTTGAAAGGAGGGGCTAACCATTCAACGCATCCAATTTATTCATTATTTATGGCCCCGACCAATCAATCAATTACATTTTTCTCTTTTTTCCTTTAACTGAATGAGAGCTTAAATGTCTCCTATAATTCTTTAAAACAATTATATATAATTTCCATCTACTATTCACAGACAGGAATATTTACTTCTTTAGCTATACGAAGCTATGTAATGGGTCAAAAATCCGATGTAGAGTTTTCGACGAAATTTCAGTTTTTCCGATCCCTTTTATTCCAAAAATTTAAAAAAAACGAAAAAAAAAAAAAAACAGGATTTGTCACATACATGTTTGGACACGATAACTCTCGATATAACACATCGACACGACATTTTCATAAGGACAATGAATTGATTTTCAGTCAAATCGGCCGAATTAGGGGCAATTTTATTCCGATGAAAACTCAACATTGAGTTTGACCGATTATATAATTTTACCTACACTTCATATAGCAGGGTAAGTAAAATTTATACAATAATATTAAAAAGTGTCATGGAGGCAATGAGGAAACCAAGACTGCCGTCACTTATCCTAACAATGTATTCCGATTCATTAACAATGTATTCCGATTCACTAACAATGTATTCCGATTCACTAACAATGTATTCCGATTCACTGACAATGTATTGCGCACACACTATGTTTCTCTATATTTTCAGAGAATGAACCCAGTCCATACATAATGCCCTTTCTAAAAACTTGATATGTACTTAATTAGTTTTGTGTTTTGGCTATTTTCCTAGTTGAACTTTGCATCCAATCGGTATGTGAATATCTGGTAAAGGAATAATGTTTAATATTGCTCCACTAAAGAGAATTTCTGCTTCACCCCAGCGCTGTACCGCGGCTCTGTTTTGTAAACCCCAACAATTCCACACTCCCTCCGGTTGGCTTTCTGTAAAGTTAACTTTGAACCCGACCATGGAATGTTCTTTATTTATGTATCAATAGACATATTATCTACATTCCACCCCACACCAATGGAACTCGTTCTCTTGAAGATATAACTAAGTTTATGAATAAATGGTGCAAATAATGGGCAGAAACATTCTACATTCCCAAAATGTCTAATCAAGTTCCTTTGGTATTGGGATAATTATTCAAAATCGGTGAATAACCAGAAATGTACTTCCCCAACTCGAATCAAATGCGTTTTTTCTCTCCTTCCAAAACCAATGAGTCGATTTGCCTAAAAATAAATATTTGACTTACACAGGCACTTCCTCATACTAAATTTGGTAGCTATATATTCATTACATCAGCAGTCATTGAAGGTTTTTTTATTAATTTCCCTTTCCAATATGACTGAAAGTCTATATGATATTCCGGATACACATACAAAATTTCATGTCGATATATTCATGGTTCCATTTATGGAATCAGAGGGTCGGAAAACATGAAATTCACTCAACGAAACTCAATAACGAATTTCTGACACATTACATAAATTGCTTTACGAGTATACTTGGTTCAGTTGGGGAAGTGTAACAATTAATTAATAAAGAAATATATTAATGTATTTATGTCAAGGCACTGAGCCCGTGCCTAGGTCACAGGTCACAGGTCATTGAGGTTCAAGATTCTTCCTCTCAAAGTAATCGAGTTCAAAATCTCTTAATACAGTTCCTCCACACCTTAGGTCAGTCAGTCGAATGTATGTTATGTTTAATCATTATTTTTCACTAATTGTCTTAAATTTATTTCTCTTATATATCATAATTTTTTTGTTTATTTCTTTTATTATTATTATTTTACTGATCTCTTTATTTATTTATAATTTTTTGTTTATTCATTTATATATTTTTTTATTTATTCATTTATAATTTATTTATTTATAATTGATTGATATATATTTACTTTTATTTTATGTTTTTATATATTGTTAGAGTTACATTGTTTACTTTTCTTTTCTATATCTCGCACATTGGATCCTGATGAAGGACGTAATAACGTCCCGAAACATCGTTGTGATAAAGACACTTCCACAAGAGTTCAAAAATATTTATTTTTATAAAATTGAAAAATCTATTTACTTATAATAATAAAAAAAAAATTGACGTATCCTATTACCATGTATTGGTTTAATGGAAATAAAATTATTTATTATTATTATTAATAAGCGCTCTAAAGATTATTAAAACTATTAGATTCTGCTCATAATATTCATACTTCACCAGTTTTACGAAGATGCCTTAGTTACAAAAAATGAAGAAAAAAAACACGTCATGTATCTGTGAGTATCACGAATTGCCAGTCAAAGGACTTAGGTTTGATGAGTTATTCCTAAATATCCGAGTTTCCAGAACTAGACCGATACTAATCCGGAACGTTGAAATAATTGTGTTGTTCAATTCTAATGATAGAAATACAAATTTATGTGGTTATACTTAAGATATTTTGTATTATTACAGCAAATAGATAGCAGAGCCGTAAAATCTTTAATTGGGTGTGAACTGATATGACGTCGTACCTTTGTCCGGACGTGATATAAGCCAGATTTACCTCAAACCTTAAATACCGTCTTCTAGATAAGTCACCATAGTATTTTTTTCTGTGATAACAACTACTGTTAAATAAATCATCGATTGGTAAAATTATTATGAATAATTTTTGTTTGTTTTTGAGATACTGTAACCGACTTGTCCATGTATATTCATTATTCAAATTTAGTTGTAACTATTTGCATGGAAGTTCTACTGCTTTCTTTCGCTTGGAAGGGCTCATTTCCAAATTATTTTCGCGATTAAATAACACTTTACCAATACACCGAATTACTGGGAAACGAATTGTCTCCCACATTCTCACATCCGGACCGTAACGTAATAGTTAATTTGTTTAACCGAATAAATTAAGAAAAATATTTCCCCCCCTTTCCTCTGTCTGCCTATGCCAGTGTTTTTACCTGTTTATAAGGTAGAACCAAGAGGATGAAAACATTATGAAAGTTTTTAAGATTAATCAGCCCTGTTCTTAACAGAAAATGTTGTAAGCTAATTGGGGTAGAACTTATAACAACATAACTTAATTACATTATGAAAGTTTAGTCGAAAGTGCAATATACACAAAATTCTGGAACCAGGAGGTTTATATATATTTTTTTTTGTGTCTCATTCATGGGCTCCAACTACGGTCATATTGTCTACAACCAGAGCGCTCTTACATCGCTCTGGTGAACAGCCGACTAGTGTTGGAATCCTAAATGTAGGCTACCCAAGGAGCCTTTAAAGAGTACTTGATATTCACAATTTTGGGACCGATGTTTAACGCCGCCTACGAAGGTTAGCGTGCTCAAGGTATTTCACCTGACCGATAAAAAATCGAAGGGCCTCGCTGGCATACGATATTGACGCTACGACGGTTTGTTAAGAGGCAATTTTGTTTTAGGGTTTATTTTCATAAGAATTAGCCGTAATTAAAAAAATACTCTGGTGCATCTCATCTCGATCAGAAATACATGTAGAATGCATTTGACGAGGTTAACGTTTGCCCTTGCGGTGGGTTAGTGAAGGGTGTACTAATAATTCTCGTAACATTAAACACACTAGCCGGGTGGGCTTTCTACAAGTTGTCACCTTGTTAAACAATAAAATAATAAATGAAGCTTGATGAAGCATCGACGATATCATGAGAACATCATCAGAAAAAACAAGACTGGACTAAAGGCAGTTTCTGCATACCCTGCTGTTTGTGGTCGATGAGGTCTGACTGTCAGCATGCTCTAAGGAGATCTGTTCATGAAAAAGAGCTAGTCCGAGCTGAAAGAGTAGTAGGCAAGAAGGTAGTCAAGTCCAACTACCTGGGAACTTTGACAGGTTGGAATCGAGGATCTAACTTATTGTTGGACAAGAAACTAGCCATCTTCCAGAGGATTTGTTATCGAAGGCACAAGTTAGTACAAAAGGCGGCTGCTAGATTACGGTCATGTACTGTTTCGTAATTTCAAAGGAAGACATCAGTTTTCGCAAATCGATCTTAATCATTATGAATCCAACCCTTGCAGTTTTTCCACAGACAGCAGACGAGGCTCCACATAGAAGTTTTACGCAAAAACTAGTTAATTACGATAAATTTAAAATGTATAAACCTTGTAATAATTGTGTTTTGAGGAAAACTATTAAGTATCATTTTTGACTTTAAGACTATAAAAATACATACAGCATTTTAAAAATAGGTTTACGGCACCTCAAAACCTTTTTTGGCTAGAAGTAAAATACTTCTGTGATCAGATCGATTACAATAATTAATGACTTTCACGTTTGAAGGTCCCCTGACCATTTTTGTGATGATCTCTGTCTGTGTGTGTGTAGGTGATTGGAACTTTGTGAGCGAGCGCTCATACACGATGATTCATGTACTAAAATTGACCCCACTTTCCTTCGAGGCCTAAGTACATTTTACAAGATACCGCTTACATTTATGACTTAATCAAAAGTGTCTCCAAACAAAAATTGTAGAGAAAAAAAAAAGGCAGATTTTGTACTCAATAGAAACCCCTGGTTTGCGAGACATGTGCCTTAAACTGTCCAGAAATGTCGTTTTGAAAACTTATTTTTTTTTTTACTTTTCCTTGATTTACCCTGAAAACGATCCGTCGTATTGTTCAATTGATTCTAGCCAAAAATGTTCCTTATTCTATTCTCAAACGCAAATGTGTTCTCAGATTTGAGATAGGACCATTACAATCAAAGTTATAGCGCTCAAAATATTTCAAAATAATGATTAAATTGTAACACATAGCAATTAATGTTAAAATATCTTATTGTCGGTATTGTTATTGGTAACAATGGTGGGAGGTAGTGGATAACCAACGGGGAGGTTACAGGAAGATTATTCCGGCTCAAAATGCCCACTATGTATACTAATCTTCTTTATACCGACCACTTTTCCTCCCCCCTCTCAAAATCATTTCATACCGGCACAGTAAGTCCTGTAATGGACACATCATGTATATTTCACTATTAGAAAACAGACAGAGAACATCTGTTTTATTTTCACTATCCTTCTGGAAATATAGACTGGAAGTATTTTAAAATGAAATTGAGAGCCCAGTTTATCTCCGTGTGTCGGTCGGATTTGAATCTGAAGTTTACATTGGGGATGGGAGGGGAGCAGCTGAGCCCAGCTGAAGCCGTTTGTCATATAACCAAACAATGTAGCTGCGTCTAAATGGTCCCATCAGTCACCGGGATGAGACCAATTTGAAAATCATACACAACAGTGGGCTCAAGGGCTTAACTGGCTTGTCTGCGGAACTTTCAAAATATATACAGCAAAATTCTGTTATTGTTTTATTTTGACAAGCAAACAGTCCAATATAAGCCCTGTCTGTCCAACGGTTCCAGAAGGGACAGTTGTCAACAGAGTGCTTCACAGTGCCCACAAGGGTCCAGAAGGAACAGCTGTCAAAAGAACTAAGGTGGAAACTCAAAACCTCATGAAAAAGAAAACTTAGTTGATTAATTCACCCTGGGGAAGTACTTGGTCGGGGATCCACCGACAACTTATCAAAGAACATTAGACCTATTAGTGAACATCTTGATCCTCCTATGGAATTCCGTGTATGTACAAACATTCTTTCTAGATGAAGTTATTGTAACTTTTTCTTCTTAATTCTTGAATATAAGCACTCAATTTCCTCAAAATTGTAAGGAAAAATTCAACTAACCCAAAGCGCATATACATCAAAATAAAGTACCATATGCACGAGCACAACATAGCTTCTAAAGGAACAGATCGTTCAAACACTAACACTTCCACAGTAACTGTGGTGAACTGTTAACCTATCCTTGCCCTGTATAATAGATAGTTATTGTGACTCATGCCCAGGCTATAACTATGAGGTCATATCGCCTACTACCAGAACGCTCTTTCGTCACTTTAGTGGAGCTTGACTCAACTGCGGGAGTTCTAAATTTTGCTTACCCAGGTTTATGTTTAGGGAGGTAAATCGACAATTGTCATGAAAAAGCGTTACAGTACCTTCCAATTATACATCGCTGTTGCCCAGGACAATACTAGCTTAGGTGTGCCGTTCACTAAATATTAGTTGAAGGACCGGATTTCTTGCCTAGGATAAAAGAAAACTGTATTAAAAAATTCGAATCTGTATCTTTTTTTCTTTTCGCTTAATATTTCCCTTCTATACAATTACTTGTTGCCCTCGGTTCTACTATCTCCCTTTAACTTGGTACAAAGTTATAGTAATATAACATGAACAGTTCCCCGATGTCAAACACTCGTTAAAAGGGTTTCGAGGGAGATCTTCTACCATGGAACTCCTGAAAAAGTGTTAAACTGAGAAACAGAATTTATAAAGAATTCGGTTTCTTTTACTCAAATTAAAGCTTGATTTTTTTTTTTCATTCTTTTTTTTTTCTTAACAAAATCATTTAAAAAGAAATGATGCTACTTTACTAAGTTCTAAGTCTAGAGCGGGTAGGACTTAAGGAAAAGCCTTCTTAACAGTAAAAAACGATGCTAAGAAATACTTCGAGAAACTTATATTATTTTGTCCTGCAATTGGGAAAGTTGAGATGTAAAATGTTCTTTCTTTAGTACTGTGCTGCATATCAAACTTATAAGTAATTTTGAATGTACCAGTTATGTTTTTTTACTTGGCCAGCTGTACGAAGAATAGGGGAAGTTATGTAATCGGTCAGAAATTCGAAGTTGAGTTTCACAGGAATGTTTCCCGACCCCCAGATTCTTAAATGAAAAAAAAAAAAGTCTATGTGTGTCTGTGAATGAATGTATCAACCCGAAATTTTATCGAAAACTTAATTTAACTCCTTTTTTACTATTAGTTTATTTATTTATTATTTAATTTTATTATCATTATCTATTTTATTTTTATTTAATGGTATTTTCTTATTTACTTTCATTTATTTTGCTCTTGGTTCTATCCACTGTAGCACCTTTATCTCATCACTGATATTTCATTTTATTTGTTGCTCTGTCCAGTGACTGTCATGTATTTATTCTTAGGGAACCTCGGTCCCAGAATAAAATTTATTTTCATTTTTTATTTTCAATTTTCAAAACTCAATAAGTATGACGCCTATTGATTTTCTGCCAAATCGGCCAAAGGGAATGAAGGTTAAGGGGTTTTAACACAAAATCTCTAATAACTGCCGATGTCACGAATGTATCGACACAAAATTCCATAAGTAAATTCAAAACCCGATAAGGAGAACATGTATTAATTTTCAGCGGAATCCCGGAGGGGGAGCAAAAAGTTTATTAATTAATTCGTGTTAATTTTTTTGGGTGTCTTTTTTTCTTTTACAATATTTCGGGGCACTTTCACGTCCCTGCTTCTGGTCTGAACTCGTTCAAGAAGAGACGTGAAAGTATCCTGAAATATTGTAAAAAAGAAAAAAATAAGACACTTATGGAAAAATAATGTCGAAAAAATTCGACATAGTAAAATCCCAGAGAAGCATAAGAAACAAATTAATTAATTCGTTGTGGGGAAGTACAATGCCGGTGATTCAATCACCGACGACTTTATTGAAACCCTGTGAGTTTCTAGAAACATCACTGAACGGATCTTCTGAGGGAATCTTTCAAAAACCGGCCTCATTTGAACTCAGGTTTTTAGTTAAATTTTACCCATTTTATTTAACTTTTTTGTTACATAAAGTGAAATAACCGTTAGAAAAAGGATTGGTTCGTGTTAACACCACGGATAGAAATGTATATAATTTCCTCTTGTGAGCAAGGAAAAAGACATTTCCGTCAATTTAAATTTGGTTGAGTGAACATCCCCCCCCAACCCTCCTACCCCCAACTACGTTATCTAATTCAAACGTAAAAGGGTTTTCACGTTCCAGGGAACAGGGAAAATCGTCTGCTTTCAAGGAAAACTTTTTCATGAGCAGGTTTATTCTATAAGGAATTTCATTGCTTTTACGGACCTACAGGTAAGCCACCTCAGGTAGGCAGGGGCTAGGCAATCTATAGTATGTTCAAAAAACATCGCCGAAGTAAGGAAACAAAATTTTAAAGCGAAATTGGACTTTCGGGAGTGAACTTTGCCACATTTTTCGTCTAGTTAAAAATTAACAGATTGTTAATCTGAAAACTGACTTTGTCTCAGTGCAATTTACCGGTCGATCGAATTTATTGATGTGTAAACATCCTAGCTTCAACCACCTCCAAAAAATCTCGTGCTGCAGTAATATCATAAGGCAGTGACGAAAAAGCGAGCGGATATACATCGAATTGTGGAAGTGATAGATGAGTTACTCCGTAGAGTGATCGTGGCTCTAGCTCTGACGGCGTATATACTTCGTTGTCGTGTTACGTTACTGATGCCAACTGCTGATACACGAGTCCGAGGCCATTCGGTTTTTTATAAGAAAGATTAGAAAACCTTGAGCACACCGTCGTTCGGATGGGACGTTAAGAGATGGTCCCGAGCCAGTACAATGTCAAGTAGGTACTCATTAAAGACTCCTGCTTTAAATAATAATGCCCTAAATATTGTAATTACTAATATTCTTATTTTAGTTATCATAAGATGAATACATTTCTTTTTTTACTAAAAAATGAAGTGAACAAATAAATATTGCCTATATTAAATCTTTAGCTACTGATATTTCATTTATTCCTTCTTTTCAAAAGAACACACAAACAATGTTTACACACAACTATGAAAGCAATAATTACTCACTTTTTTCCCCTACTGGTTATGCATAATTATTATCTATTATATTTTCGTCAAATCTATGATAGACATGGCAGACACATGTAGAAGAAAATCTTGGTTTAAATGAATGTTCAGATTTCAAATTTTGATTATATTAAAGCGAAACAGGTTTCACGATACCAAAGGAATAGTTGGCTTCCAAATCAAATCTCATACATCCTCACATCGGCCGACCTAAGGAACACCATTTTCTTGCGATCTAGGCAGAGGGTAAATAATTTTTTAGAAGCTATATTGACCATTCCATAGAAGACCTAAGCATTTAAGACTTCTAGCACTAAAGATATCACCTTAAAATAGCACAGAGAATACTGATGGCACTTTAACGAGCTGCTGATTATTATAGATTCAAATCGGCTGGCCTTACTTTAGTTCACTCTAACGCAACGCGATAAGGCAAACTACAAACTGGGTATATATATTCTCCAGTTTGTTATAGAGATACGCACATCCGTACGTTCACAGCAACAGAATAACAGTTTTCGATAAAATTCATGTAATACATCTATGGTCACAGGGAATAAGTTGTTAAGTCGTAAAATGGCCAAAATGAGTTAAGTGCACTGTGATCATCTCCCAAACCATGTGCGCACTGTGAGGAAATTGGGAGCCCAGGACTCTAATACTTTCGGAATTATAAATATGTGGGTTTCTTAGTATATTGTGTATGTTCTCGGTTAAATCAACTTAATCTACTTCTTTGAGCAATTATTCACGAGATAACTGCATTTAACCATTTATTCAACTATTCCAAGTGATGAGGGTGTTTTCGGTTAAATCAACTTGCTCAACTTTCGAGAGGCATCATTCATGAGTATTTCAAAAAGTATGGTTAATAATTAGATAAGTGATGGGGAATGATTAGGTAACTACGGGAAAATCCAAGAAAGGATTAACAATATTCATTTTCATTCACTCCTATAGATTTAGAAGATATATGATTAATAATGATGCAAACATAATTTATTTATTCCAAAAACTGGATTTACACGATTAATGCAAAAGAAAAAAAGTGTATATTGCTGAATGGGAGGTGAAATACAAAATACACAGTTGGTGATGATGGAAAAATAAAAATAATAGTCATCACCTGCAATGTACTTAATGAGTTGGTGCTGAGCCTGTGCTGTGAGTCATGTACCCTTTGTTCTAAACCAGGGTAGGCAACTACCACAGTAGTCGGGCTCATGTCCACCAGAGCGACCTGATAGTAGGCGATATAAGCTCGTAGTTCAAGCCCAGGCATGAGACACAAAAAAACATTAAGGCGTAGTCAAGGTCCACGCCGTAGATTTTCCGTGAAAACGTCGGGATAAAATCATTTTTCATTTTCTTTTCGATGCTGTAGCTCTTGCATTTGCTCGGCACTAGACTTTTTAGGTTTTTTAAATTCCTTTTGATGTGAGATTTCCTCTGATTTGCGTTTTCTATAATTCCGCGCATATTTACGATTCATATGAGACATCTTTAATTTTTTTTGCAATTTTCAATTTAATACCGATTTTTACATATATTTCGGCGAATATTTTTATTGTTTCACTTTGAGTCCTAGTAGTGCTCCTCAAGCTCTTTACAATGACATCCGAATCCACGTCCTATCTAAATGCGTTATGACGCTACACTAATTTCTAATTTTACACAACGCTAATTCGCAACAATCATCCGCCGGAGCCCATACTAGCCCGATAACGTCAAAATAAACACTGCACAATAAACACGCACACACATGCTCTATCCATTGTGATCTCAACCGTTGTTATCACATTATTAGTCTCGTAGTTATTATCGATTGAAATCTGACGGTATATTGTAACACAAGAAAGTTGGACGTCAAAATAAACACTGCACAATAAACACTTACAGACATGCTCTATCCATTGTGATCTCAACCGTTGTTATCACATTATTAGTCTCGTAGTTATTATCGATTGAAATCTGACGGTATTTTGTAACACAAGAAAGTTGGACCGTCTATCACTGTGCTTAACGAGCGAATAGACGATTCCACGTCAAAAAATCAAGTTAAATGCTGATAAACTAAGATCCAAAACGCGCATAGAATTGTTTTATTACAAAAATGAGAAGAGAATATACATCTTCATAATATTTTACCCAAGAAGACCATAGATAAGTGTATTAGAACAGTTTTTTCCCTAAGGTGTCTGAATTATAAACTGCATTGAATTTTATGAATTTTGAAAGTTCTGTCAAAGTTTGAATTGAGCCTTCGTTTTCTTCTCTTTGTGTTGAAAAATGTTAAGGCATTCATTCGTTGGAGAAACAGTTTATGGAATATGAATTCAAGGTTCCTTGTAAAATATTTCAGAGCAGTCACTCTTCCTCAATACCCTGATGTCACCTTTCAACACTTTTCCAAAGGAAGTCAAATTAAAAGGAAATGGGCTTGCTTGGCTTTCCTTATTCCCGGAACTCAACAGTTTCCAAAGACCTGCCAAGCCAGTGTTTTGAGTTTATTATCTCCAAGTTTTCAATAAATGATAAATCCTTATTCAAAAATAATATTAAAAAGTTCTTTTCATCAACGGCGGCATTTTTGTTTCAAATTTTGTTTCTATTTTCGTCTTCTTTGAGATTTGTCCCTCCTCTCATTTCAGAAAAAAAAAATATCCTAATGTAGAGAAAGGCTTTTTCAATAACGTTTCAATGATTCATATTATGTTTCATCTTTGTAAGTTGAAACTTAAATAGTGGAGCCAAATTAAGCAGTGGTTGTATTCATTCTAAAATTTCTCACGAAGAAGCTAAGGAAAAATATAAGGTACTTGTACATATCTGCGTTTGTAATGCATTATTAAAATTAATAACTGTATTGTAATTGGATTATTATGCTGTTTAATGGATGATTAAAGTTAATTGTTCATTAAATCTGTGGAATGAGTTTCCAAAACGTTCGCTAACCACATACAACCCATTAATCGGTCATTAAATTAACGAAATATATGTTCTTCTTGAATAATTGATAAAAATTTCTGGAACAGTCCACATTATTTCTAATTTTCCCTGATTTGCCAGAACGTTTATAAATCATATGGAAGCCATTAAACTGTGATTAATTTAATGAACAAATAATCCCCTTAAACTTTAAGAAAATGAACCAAATGGACAAACCTTGATTACATTGTGATTCTACGCTACAGATAATTTTCAGACAGTAAATAACGTTATAAACAGTCAAAAAATTCATACCTTCATGTACTTCTCCAGCTCGAATTAATTAATTCATATGTTCTCATGCTCTCCCTCTAAAACCAATCGACTGTTTTGGTTAAAAATAAATTTTCAATTTTAGGGACATCTGAAACCTCATTGTAAATTTTGTGACGATATATTCATTACCTTATCAATAACTAGAGTTTTTGAGTTAGAACCCTTCTCTGATCCCCCTTCGACCGATTTAGCGGAAAATTAATAAGTGTCGCACAGCATATACAATCTCATGTTGATGCATTCATTACATCGGCTGTTATTAGAGTTTTTGTGTTAAGAGCTAATTACACCAGTTGGTTAGAGTGAACCGATTGTTCTTCACAAGTAAAATAGTAATCTAAAAATCAAATTGTGGGCGCCGGTAGCTCAGTGGTATGCGTGCTTGCCTTCTGAGCTCAAGAACGTGGGTTCGAAACCCTTAGTTTATTTTATCTGGGAGGTAAAATAAACTTAAGCACGCCGTCCTTCGGATGGGACGTTAAGCGATGGTCCCGAGCCTGTACGATGTCAGGTACTCGTTAAAGACCCCTGCCCAAGGTGAATAAAAATTTAGGGTAGGCAAAATTTACAGTAGAGTCGGGCTCATGTCCATGTCCACCAGAGTGACGAACGAGCGGTCTGGTAGTAGGCGATATGACCTCGTAGTTAAAGCCCGGGCATGAGTCATAAAACCTAACCTAACCTAAAAATCAAATTAAAGAAATATTTATTATTAATATAACAATTTGAAGCTGATGCGCATAAATTTAGTAATATTAAACATCATTTTATCTTCAAACACCAATCAAATAGCTATTCCAGTAGTTTATATCAGGGGTGGCCAACCCAAATGATCTTGTGGGCCACTTTGGATTATAAACCCGCGGGCCGCATATAACATTATATATCCCCATATGAGATTTAGAGCCACTACAAAAATTTTTTTGGAGTGAAAATTTAAAACAGAATGAATTATTATTATTCATATGTATGTACAGGTTAGGTTTGGTTAGGTTTTATGACTCATGCCCGGGCTTTAACAACGAGGTCATATCGCCTACTACCAAAGCGCTCTTTCGTCACTCTGGTGGACATGAGCCCGACTCTAC
The DNA here is from genome assembly GCA_963662175.1 of Aradus depressus. Lineage (NCBI taxonomy): Eukaryota > Metazoa > Arthropoda > Insecta > Hemiptera > Aradidae > Aradus > Aradus depressus. Next base: position 9,519,015 of record OY759215.1, read on the forward strand.
TGTGGGAGTCCTAAATTTTGCCTACCCTAAATTTTTATTCACCTAGAGCAGGGGTCTTTAACGAGTTCCTGACATCGTACAGGCTCGGGACCATCGCTTAACGTCCCATCCGAAGGACGGCGTGCTTAAGTTTATTTTACCTCCCAGATAAAATAAACTAAGAGCCTCGGTCGGGTTACGAACCCACGACTTTGAGCTCAGAAGTCAAGCACGCATACCACTGAGCTACCGGCGCCCTCTATGTATGTACATATAAACATAGATAATATCGTAATGATAATAATAGAATGATCGAATAATATTTAATTAGTGAGATATTTGTTTCTCAACTCTTTCACTTAGCTTTTGTAAGTCAATCTCAATGCGTGTATTTGCACATGTTTTGTGCAAAAACATATTTTGTAAAATTGTGATTAATCTCGTGGGCCATAAAATTATTCAAGGCGGGCCGTGGGTTGGCCTCTCCTGGTTTATATCCTTACAGCACAGTACTACAAAGAGGATATTAAGAGTTAAGATGAGTTAACTAAGCATGAGGGATTAAAATATTTTGGGAAAACATCAGTCATTAGTTTACTAAACTTTCATTTAATTGAAAATCCAAAAACCGGATCTAAGATTAATAAATTATTACATATTATGGATGATAAGTAATCGAACGGTGTAAGCAAAATTTGGGGGGATTGGAATGGACTTGACACAAAAACTGTAATTGCCGTTGTAATAAATGTATTTACATGAAATTTCACATGCACATTCAAAACACCATAAGGACGACAGTTATTAATTTTCAGCGGAATGAGCCGAAGGAGAGGGAAGCTGGACTCTAATAACCGCCAATGTAGTGAATTGTTCGAAGAGAATTTAGTATGATTATGATTGATTATAGCTTAATTATTTAACTCGTGAAGTACATTGCCGGTGATTTACTCAAAGCTTAATTAAAAATAACTTGAATCAATTAAGGAAAAACTGTCGTAGCAACAGAATTGAGTTTTTAAGGCTTGAAGAGAAAGAGAAGGCTGCGAGAAGAGATCTTCAGTACATGAGGACATTAGCCAAACTTTATATCTTTTCTCTTCTTCAGTTAACGTAATTTTTTTGAATTTTCAAAACAAGTGAAAGAGCCGGGAGCAGGCGAAGAAATCCAAGGACCGAGAGGCTGAGAAGCACACTGTCATAGATGTCAAAAAGCTTTTGACAAAGTAAACATTATCAGTAACGTCAATAAGCGGATCGGATATTCTGCTCCTCACTCCGGCTAATAATCCTCAAACCTCAAGCAAACGGATAATTTATTTATTCTACTATTTAATAACGGCTAAGCGAACTCTAATTGGTCAAGAATATTTTGAGAAAAAAAATATGAGCAGATCGGAGCTGCACAGAACATTCCCATGGACCAAGTCTGAGTTAGTTGGTTAGTTATTGCGACTCATGCCCGGGCTTTAAATTTGAAGTCATTGTGCCTACTACCGAAAGCTCTATCGTCGCTCTGGTGGACAAGAGACCTAAATTTTGCCTACCCAGGTTTATCCACCTAGGGTAGAGGTCTTTAACGAATACCTGACATTTTACAGGCTCAGGGCTACCCATCCGAAGGACGGCATGCTCAATTTTATGAGTTTTGTATTAGTTGACTTTAGAAGAACAACTTTGAATTAACAGAAGTCAACAGTTGAAATTCCTTGTGTCATTTGGAATCTATTTTTTTTTATTGTGCATAGGATTTTTTGCCAAAAATTAAAGGTATTCATTATTAAAGGCTCTTCAGCTGCAACAAACCATAGTTTTATGAGAGCAATTTCACTTGCACAACATAGCATGTAAGACAACAAATAACAATTTTCAACAAACATGTTTCTAGATGTGCTGAAGTTGTGGAAAGTGTCGTCCTCGTAACTTCAAAATTGAAATTACTATAGCAAAAAACCTTGCTGGGAAATTTTCAAACCAGCTGACAATGTTGTTTAAAAATTGATTGGGTATATGAAAGTAATGTTCTGGCGTCAGGTAATTTCATTGTACAGCGAGAGTGATTTTCCCAGAAGGAAAATGGTTTTATTTTTCGTCCAATTTTGGGCAATATCTAATCAGATCTAAGTTGGCAAATGTGACATCATCATTTAAAATTTCACGTTCATAGCTACAATGATTTCTGAGTTAGTGCGCACACAAAGTTCCAATTACATACAGACACACACACACACACACAGAAAGACAACATATCGAAAATGGTCGAAACGTGTTCACTGCACTTTCCATTGAATACTCGATCTCGGATTTTCACACTATTAACCCAATTTCGAATTTCTACATAATTAAATAACTTTTCCTATCCGAATATATGAAAGTAAATTTAAAAAAAAAATTATTAAATTAACTTACTGAAGACTATGGCTACGTATGATCCCTCATCGACTGCCCAACAAACACAATGAGCAGTATGAAAACAACGAGAATGACAAGAATACAGCAGATGCCGACTGCTGCGACCATGGTACCAGAGTCGGACAGCTTGGCGATGTGTAGTTTAACGAGCGAGCGAGTTGTAGCGGCCGAAGCGACGAGATGTGAACAGTACAACGGACCCAACACAACTGAGAGCCGGCTTGGAGTACCGAACCCGCCCCCTTTCACACAGATATGAAATATTGATCGAGGGGGGGGGGGGGGGGGGGGGGGGGGGGGGCACCTAACTCCCCCCCCCCCCCCCCCCCCCCCCTTCACTGATCTTTAATATACACTGAATAGCGGACGCAGTGCTCGAGTAAGTACCAACTGTTGATCAGCTCCATTTGTGAGGTTTTTACGGTTTAAAGTCGATGCACACATACCCATGACGGTACGGCACCGGTGCCTCCCGTGTCAGTTGCATCCGTAATGAATGTTTCACTGACATTCACACAGCACCGCCTGTTTCCATGTCAATGCTCAATGGCATGCTGTGCTTTGAAGATGATTTTTCTGTAGATAGCCTGATAATGAGGACTCGAAAGCCGGCTAATACAATCTGGGAGAGGTATTTATTATACAACCTGTAAAATTATATTCCATCTACTATATTGTTATGAAAATGCAAAAAAAGTGAAGAATTTAAATTTATTTTTTTCTTATGTTAGTTATTGTGACTCATGCCTGAGCTTTAACTACAAGGTCATATGACCTACTACCAGAGCGCTCTTTTGTCACTCTGGTGGATATAAGCCCGACTCTACTGTGGTATTTCTAAATATTGCCTATCCTAAATTTTTAATGTAGGGTAAGGGTTTTTAACGAGTACCTGACATCGCATAGGCTCGGGACCATTGTTTAACGTCCCATCTGAAGGACAGCGTGCTTAAGGTTATTTCACATCTCAGATAAAAAACCTAAGGGCCCCAGCCGGGTTTCGAACCTGCGATTTTGAACTCAGAAAACTAGCAGCTACCTTTTAACCGCGCTTTCTTTTTTATTATGATTCCATTTACTACTACGCAAAAGTATTCGCAATTTTTATTTCGATTGCGAATACTATATTCTTTACACCCCTATACGGAACCCTTTAATGTGCGACCTGATCACACTTCTCAGTAATATTTTTTTATTTACTTAATTATGAAATTTTCTATCAAGATTTTTTTCAAAGTCACACAATAACCCACAATTTTCGCAATCGTACACCTTTTTTAAAATAAAATTCAAGCTCCCCCCCTCCGGCTCTCCCTAAGCTAATCTAACCCCCGCCCTGGAAAATTGCCTTTCCCTAGAAATACACTAAAAAGTACTCTCACCTTATTTACTCTGGCAAGTCATCAATCTCCCTGAATAGACATATATTTCTACGGTATCTCGGGGGTGAGAGGTCACAGAAAACATTTCGAATTTTAATGGATTTTTGTTTGTTTTCAAGGGCTCTCATTGGTCAGGTCTGCGTCATCTAGAAAAGAGTTTGGAAACCCTCAACTCTTGAGGCTACATTCGATACACAATTTAAAATATTTTCCCTCTCAACAATACTCCTCACGATTACGATACCAGGAAGAAAGATGACTCGAATAACTAAACATTGCTCTTCTCTTTTTGAAAAAAAGTATAACTCATAAAGGAATTAATTTTTTCAATGCCCTTCCCCACTTATTGAAATCAATAGATACAATAAAAAAATTTAAACTTCAACTAAAAATGTTTATGTTTGAGGAAACCCTTTACACGGAAACGGAATTTTATTCTCACTGTTCAATAAGAATATTATAGTCACACTAAAAAATCCTGTTTCATATCCAAAAACATTATTTGATACAAAGCTTTCATTTTTATTTTTTGGACAGAGTTCCTCCACACCTTAAAGGATAATCGAATGTACGTTATTGTTTTATTTATTCATTTATATATTTCATATATATATGTATATATATATTATATTGTTATAGTTACATTGCTTTTTTTTTTTTTTTTTCTATGTATATCTCGCACAATGGGCCTGATGGTGGGACATAAGAACGTCCCGAAACATCGTTGGGATAGAGACACTTCCGAAGAGTTTTTTGAAACATAGTTATCTTAGTTTTTATTAAATTGAAAAATGTGTCTACTTATTATAAATGTATCTATGTATTAATTTTTTTTTATATACATTTATATTTTCAAGTATTTATTTGTTCAGTTTTTATTAATTTCATTTTACTTTTTTTAATAGTTTTGTTATTACTACTAATCTTACGTGTGTTAGACTCAAGCAGTTATAAATCTAATATATAAGCTATCTTAATGTATACATTGTTTTGACGTATCCTATTACCATGTATTGGTTTAACGGAAATAAATTTATTATTAAACATTTTTTAAAATATTTCCTAATGAAATTTTATTGTTTGAGGCGCTGTGACACTATAGTGTTGATCCTTTTTCAAATATTAGGACTAGCGATTGAAAATGTAATAAGAAACATTTTTGGTAAGAATCAATTTTTCGATATGACACTAACTGTTTTCGAGCAAATCAAGGAAGCGTCTAAAAATATGTGTTTTAAAACTACATTTCAAAACGGTTTTCCGCAGGTATCTCGAGAATCGGATGACCTATGAAAAATCTTATCTCATATAAAATATGTACAGCAGGTATTTCTAGAAATATTACTTGATAAGATTTTTGATTCGGTCATAAAAATATGCGGTATCTTGTACAATGTATTTAGACCCCGGAGTAAAGTGCTCTCAATTTTCTTCTGACTTCGGCTATAATCTAGTCAGATCTAACAATTGGCGCATATGACTTTTTCATACCAAATTTCAAGTTCATAGCTACAATCGTTTTTGCGATTTCCAATCATACACACATACATCATCGCAAAAATGTTCAAAACGTATTCAGAGGACTTTGAAATCTGTTGAAACCTCGATCTCAGATTTTCGCAAGATTACTACAATACTTCCTTATACTATTAGTATAAGGAATTAAAATATGTTTACTATAGTTATCTTGAGTTACTTACTATCTTACAAAGAGTTAGTAAGAGCTACTTCTATCATCCCCTTCCGAGTGGCCAATCATTATGCATGTTCTTATGTTTCACGTATAACATTCCATTCTGTCGAGAATTATCGTAATCACAGTCCAATTTACAGGAAGACTCTTGGGGTAGGGGGCGGGGGGATATTGGGGATCGGAAAACAGTGTATGAACGTTTACATAACCTCCTCTATACTACTGTGTAGAAAGTTACATACGACTTATACTTACAGGGGAAGTAAAACAGGCCAGAAATATTTTGAAATCCGCCCCTATTAAATACTGGAAATTTTGTAAAATTTCAGTGTCGTGTACATATTTTTAAGAGAGTATGATAAAACAGTTTTGATAACATTCCACCCACAAAACTAAAAATTTGAAATTTCTTAAACCTTCCAAATTGATTCTTTGAGTTTGAATGACACTAATTCGAGAAAATAATTTCAAGGCACCTCTTCGATTATCCTACGAAATATCCATCTCAAAATTATAGTTTTGATTCGACATTGTTAAGTTGCGAAAAGATGCGTTTTATTAGCCATTTACTAAACTTATATTCCTTTTATCCCGAGAACAGTGTTGTGCTTTTGCATTATATTATACATCAATGTGTTTTGCGTTAATCAGCCATAAGTATGAAAATATGTGCTTTATAATAGTTATATCATAATGACAATATTCATTTATATTTTTTTTTAATCGGCAAAAATATTCAATGTTATTTTTTTTTTACTTTGGCCCGCATTACCTTTGGATTTTCCTATTAGGCCTGAACCTAAAAAAGTTTGCCCATACCTCGGTCTAAGGGTTAGTCGAGGGTAGGAAGGGGTAATTGAGTCATAGGAATGCAGTGGGGTGCAACAAGACATGCCTTATTACAGTAAGTGGGCCAATTAGGTCTGAGTTAAGTCCCTCTAAAGTGCAATGAGGCTGCAGTTAATGAGTTAGTTGCAGCACCACCCCTCCTACCACTAACTAACCAAGAAAAATAATTTGGGCAGCCCTTCAAGCCTCTTACAATGAACCAGCATTAATATCAAAATAAGTCATTAGGTTACAAAAATATATATATTATTGGCTAACCACACTTAGTGCTCTACGCATTAAAAAAAAAAGATTGGCGCCAATGTACTTCTCCAGAACGAATTAATCAATTAACTTTTCGCTTCCTCTCCAAAACCAGTCGATCATCTAATATTCAAAGTTGACACGTAGGGACTCCTAAATCCTCATACTAAATTTTATGTCGATATATTCATTACATGGGCAGTTATTATGGTTTTTGAGTTGAGGCCCTCTGATACCTCCCATCACTTCTGCTGAAACCGCTGAAAATTAATAAGGGTCGTCCTTCACATTTTGTGTTTTATAAATAATAATGTTAAGCCTCCCCCCTAATCCCTCTCTTCCCTTTGGTCGATTTGGCTGACTATCAATAGGTGTCGTCTTTGGAGGGTTCTAGATTCACTTATAAAATTTCGTGATGGTACATTCATTTTAATATGGCAACCTGAGCGATGTCTGCAACATCCGGCACTCCCAACTCACACCGGATCTGACTGTTTCGGACGAACCAAGGGGCCTTTACTACCATTCGGAGAACCTTGTTTTCAAACTTCCTTGAATTGTTGTTTGTTTTGCTGGCCTCCAGCCACACATGTCAACAATGGTCGTAGTAGTGAAATGTAAAGGGGCCCCTCACACTGGCAAAAAGTTTGCACAAAAATTTGAAGATGTCTGTTTTGTGCAAAAATATTGTGCAAAAAAAGGGGTATTCAATATTTTGTGGGGCTTTCAAAAGTTTTCTGAAAGTTTAGAAAATGTTTGCGGACCTGTCAATATTTTGTAGCATGAGAGCGCAGTGTGAGGAAATTTTGATAAAGTGTAGGTTCCAAGCTCAGTTCGCGAAGTAGGTTACGATGGCCATGGGTCGGTCGCTTCCTCAAATAATTCCTGACCCACACTCTTTTCTTCTTATTATTTAAAGACTCCTTCAACACTGCACACAATACAACTACGCTACTTTCAACCTCCGGGTTTGCCCTGGGCAAAGAAACGTATGCGGCTAAGGCTGAGTGCTTCCATCACGAATGTTTAGTCGACACTCAAATTTTGTGCAATATTTTTGTGTAGTGTGAGGGGTCCACGACCATTCAATATTTAGTACAGAAATAAGCTCAATATTTGTGCTCAAAATTTTGAGCGAAATTTTTGCCAGTGTGAGGGCCCCTTAAAGGAGTGCAGAAGAACATATTATGTGTATCTGTTGATGAGTGTGTCGGTAAGTCGCCTGAATTGTTTGTGTATATGTGTTCTGTCCTAGTGTTTACCGAGATATCTGACTGTTCCCTCATTGGGTGTCCACTGTATGCCTCTATTATTGACTTTGAGTTACCTTGCTGTTAATTCTACCAAGTGAGACGACTTCCGTTTCCGTTGTGCCAGTACTAAGTTTATAGTTTCGTCTCAGATAGAGGAACCTTTTTGATTGTTTATTGTTATTTGTTAGTTTATTTATTCCAACAAATATAATTTTTTTTCTCTATATATTCTGCTCTTTGTGACCTGAGGAAGGGGCATGTAATGGTCCCGAAATTTCGAGCAAGAAGACTTTTATTAAAGAAATATGTATAAATATAAAAGTGAAAAAAATATAGTATCTATTTTCTATTTTTTTATTTTTTTTATTTATAACATATTTATTATTCATTTGCTTGATTTAACCATCACATGATTGCTTGTATTATAAGATTTAAAATCAGTTTATGTATATAATTTATAAGCTTTTTTGATCTACACAATTGTATAACCTATCCAATTACACAGTCTAACGGAAATAAGTATCTAATCGGTCAAAAGTTTGGGCGTCGCCGGATTCCTGAGAGCAGTGGGGGGAACAGTCTAATCCCCACGTCACGATTCCTCTCGGACGAAGTTGACTGCTCTCAACCGAATGGCAGGATTCCTCTCAGTTGTGTAATGAATAAGTAAATAATAAAGTTCAGATCACATACTTAATATAAATTGTAGGGGCGTAATAGCCGGCGTTCCGCGGCGGGACGATATATCTGCCCCTCTCCTTAGTTTCTAAGCTATGAGGACAATTCAGGTTAAATAATTTTATTATATAAATAATAATGTGAACACTGACCTTGACACTGGGACACTGAGCAAGGGATGATTTCCAGACGGATGCGTGAATGGTGAGGAAGGGGTGGTGACGGAAAGTAAACGAGTTAAAGTAAACAAGATCATAGGTGAGAGGAAACCTGCCATGGGCTAAACGCAATCAAAACTGTACATAGAGGAATCGTGGAGGTCGGAGAGGAATGGTGAATCTCCCAAAATGTTGACTTGTTTTCAACGGAATTTCAAGTCTTCCGACCCTCTGATTACATAAATAAAAAAAAGTCGTCGGAAAATCACAGGCAATGTACTTCCCCCACGCGCATTAATCACCTAATTTTTCGCTCTCCCTCTCAATCCGATCTACCGATTTGGTTGAAAATATAGATAACTTACTCACGGCCTTCTGAATCCTCATCCTAAATTTCGTTCTACATTCCACAGTTAAACGAGTTTTGGATTGAACTCTCACCTATAATCCTTTCATTCCCTCCGGTCCATTTTGACAGAAACTGTCAACTGTTGTCTTCCTAATTGGGTCCTCGGCCGACATATAAAATTTCGGGATAATAATGTCGACAATTTTTAGGGTGTTTGAGTTCAACCCCTTCCTTCCCTTCAGTCGGTTTAAAATTGAAAGATGTGTGTTCCTTACGGGGTTTTGAATTAAAATATAAAATTTCGCGTCGATATATTATTTTTATCGGGAGTTCGTGTTCACAGGGACACAGACAGACAGGACATTTCTTGTCTGTCAGGGAGTGTCTGGAACACGATAACTCACAGTAGAACGAATATATCGACACGAAATTTCTCATAAATAATGAGAAAGAAACCTATTGATTTTCAGCTGATTTAGCCAGGGAGAGGGGGTGGGGGGGGGGGGGGGGGGCTCAACTCAAAAACTCTAATAACTGCCGATGTAATGAATGTATCGACATGAAATTTCATATTTGAATTCAAAACCCAATGAATTCAAAAACCCAAACATAAGTTGTCTAATTTCAGCAATATCGACCGAAGGGAATGGGGGGTTCAAATGTGATGGCTCAACTCAAAAAGTCTAATAACGGCCGATGTATTGAATTTATCGACACAAAATTTAGTATGAGAATTTAGGAGACCCTATGTAATTCAACTATTGATTATTATCCCAAACGGTCGACTGGTTTTGAAGGGGAAGAGAAAAGTTAATTGATTAATTCGTTCTGGGGAAGTACATTGCAGGTGATTCACTAACAACTCGTTTTTTGTTATATTCTTTTATTCATTTTCCATCCAATTATTTATTCATTTCACTTAAGTATACATTTTTATTCCATTTTTCAGCCCTTTAACTTAATGTTTGTACTGTTGAATAATTACATAAGAGCTTGAAATTGGAAAACTTTCTTATATGCTGTTGCTGTGTATAATAAAACGAATAAAATTTGAACATTTACATTCTTCGTAATAATTGTTTGAATTTTATTACCTTTTCTTTTTCTTAAATAAATCCTAAATTTTTTTTTCTCCTGGAGGAAAGGAAAGTTTTTTTGGCCCCTGATTAGGCAGATTTTGTTATTCGTATACGTGGGCTAAAAAAGTTGAGACAAGCCTCAGATAAAGGGATAGAGGAAGGCATTCTATGTAAATATTTTCAAGTTTCTAAAATTTCAAACAAGTAGATCAAAATTTTCTATTATTCTAGATAAGATGGAGGGAGAGCAGAAACGTAGCCACTCATCCAATTGTTTTTCATAAATGAAGGAGCTCCATTGACGAAGATTCAACGATAGTTTTCTAGGGTTCTCATCTGTAATAAAAGATATTTCCATGTAGGATATTATTGATGGATTGGAGGGGTGGGTTTTGTACCCATGTTACCCAAAGCTAAAGGCCCACATAAGCTAGTATTTAACTGCCTACTCTTCTACCTATTTAAAGAACCGCAGGATCCTTTTGAAGCTCTGCTTTCTCAACTCATCTGGGTTGAGGAACGCCTCATAGATGATTCTCCATCGAAGCTGAGAATAACCTACACATTCGTCCATAACTTTTATTTCGAAATTGATCAAGAAGTGTTGCCCTTGTTTTGTTGTTCCCCTAATCAACAATATCACACTACTACTCAATTGTTTAGAATATAACCTACTCGTTCATAATATATAAATGCGTTCGTTTTAGTAATGCTTCTTTAAATAATTAAATCTTTAATGGAATGAAGCTACAGTGTCTAGAGTACTCTGGTAGCGAATTGAGGAACTACAAAATTCATCACTATTTCTATTAATTATTATTATTATTATTTTTTTTTTTAACTTTTCTAACCTCGCCGCAATCTCCTCTCCTCAGACTGCACCCGAAAACCGCTGAAAGCCCTCACACCCCCTATATCATACTAAACATGGGCCTAAAAAGAGCGGAATAAAGAAGATTAAGGACCGAAACACGGCCGTCTCCCGGAGGAGGAATTGCGGATTGTTCATTCATGCGTCTATATAGGACCATGTGAAGGATCTATTTACTTGTTCCAATTCTAACCGACCGTAGCTAAATGGGATAAGTTTCATGTCTCGATGTTAATCAAACAAATTCCGAATCAGATTTAAGTATGACGAAGAATAAATATGAATGAGATTTTGATTCTCAACTGTCCCTTGAGACTGATTACCCTTGATCTAGACAACAAGAACAGCCCCGGTTTTACTGCCAGTACTGAAAAACCTTCCCCTCAAAGCTCTTTTTTTCTTCTTCTTTATTTCCAACTTTAACTGCATGTCCTTCCTTTCCAATTTCCCACTGTCTGCTGAAGGTAGAAATATCTCAACTTCATCTCACAGGATCTCAACTTCATCTCACCTACAACCACAAATTGACTGCATACAAGACCATTAGAAGATCTACCTGGACAAATAACGTTCAGCTCTAAGGTTCTACTAAGCCCTCTCTCACCCAAAGAATTCAACCCATTCAAACTTAAGTACTATGAACAAGGACTCAATGCCCATAATGCGTTTCGAACATGACTGCATCAAAACAGAAAAGTCAATCAACTAAAAAAGCCTATGTATTGAATAACTGTCTTCGAGTCGTGATGTGACATACTATGGGAAGATGTGATATTTTTATCAATATATGAAATAAGCCCACAGAAGCAATGAAAAGTTGTCAAAACTCTTATTTGAGGGTCTACCTCCACTTTAAATGCCAGGCTGATGAAATTCCATAGTTCGCCTGACTTGATAATTTCCTGTCTGGAAATATGGACATTTTTTTACTGAAAACCTACTTCACTTATATAGATTTTGTTGAGAGTAGATGGACAACCCTTCCAACTTTAGTGAGTGCCCCCCCCCCCCCCCCCCCCCCCCACACTAGTGGCAGACCCTATCGAGATGTGACAAAGTGTAACTTAATGGGTTTCTAACACACTGGAGGGCTCCAAACAAACTTTTTACTATCTACCAGTGTTTCAAAAAAAGATATAAATCGATCTTCTAAAAGCCTGATATATATTTTTTTTAGACTCACAAAAAAAAAACCTAAAAGCCTTAGAAATAAGCTTTCAACAGAAGCACCACAAAGCGAGAGAGAGGGGGGGAGAGCTTTCTTCTGAAAATGGCTCATTATGTTCAAAATGACTGAAATGTTGTTCCCTTTTTGTTATGTTTTCATATTCTATCTCTATGAAGCACTGCACTTGCGACTATTTCGCTTAGCAATAATCGAAGTGATAAATTAGCATTTTTTTGTCAGTATTCAATATTTCGAGCTATAAAAATGTCCATGCAACTCAAAGATAATAGATACCTTTTGATTTTTAGTCAAATTGGCCAAAGGGAAGGGCACGAAACTTCAAAGGTAAATTCAAAGCCCAGAAGGAAGGCAATAAATACCTATTAATTGTGATTTATAGATTTTTTTTCTTCTTACAAATACTTCTCATAACGATTCGAGAGTGTCGACACAAAATTTAGTATGAAGATTCAGAAACCACTATGTTAGTCAAATATTGAGTTTTAGCCCAAAGGGTCGATTGGCTTTGGAGGGATTTTTTCAATGTATGAAGCCTAAACAAATGGGTTTATTTTGTGTGTGTCCCTATGGATCCCTTTACACAAACCAGACGATCTTTGTTAGGGTCTGTATGGAAGCTGTTATTAAGTCCAGGATCCAGTATTCAGGCCTCATGTGCCTATAGAAGTGGGGAGAGGAATCAGGGCTCTGTAGAGACACCTATCTGTATTAATTATCAACGGAAGCCAACCGTGGCATGAAACAGGAGGATCCTTTGAACGAGGTCAGATCGCCTGACTTGCAGAGTCGATACGAGGAAGCAGAGAAGCAGCCTTGAACCAACGAATAGTAAATACGCCGATCACTTGCTAAGCTAGTTCTACCAAACACCAGCAACATGTCTATCCGATAGTAGTCACTCATTAACGTTTTTGATGTTTTTAATAGATACAACTGTCCGTTCCTAAGCAGTGTTGCCCCGAGGCTCGTCTAACTACAACGTCCGACAGCGTCATCATGAGTCCCGTCATGTAGAATTTCTAAAACGTCGTCGGTGAATCACCACCAGTGTACTTCCCCAGCATGCATTATTCAGTTAAGTTTTCGCTCCCCCTCCAAAACTAGTCGACTTACACAGTGGCTTCTGAATCCTCACACTAAATTTTGTGTCGATACATTCACTACATAGGCAGTTATTGGAGTTTGTGTCGAAAATCAATTAGAGGTCATCCTTATGGGATTTTGTCTACCCTAAATGTTTATTCATCTAGGATAGGGATCTTTAACGAGTACTTGACATCGTACAGGCTCGGAACCATCGCTTAACGTCCTATCCGAAGGACGGCGTGCTTAAGTTTATTTTACCTCCCAGATAAAATAAACTAAGGGCCTCAGCCGAGTTTCGAACTCACGACTTTGAGCTCAGAAGGCAAGCACGCATACCACTGATCTACCGGCTTAAAATATATATATACAGGGTGGCCCAGGTAAGCGGGCCACAAGTGACATAACTCCTAAACGGTTAGAGATATCAAAATTGATAAAGTTGTAGCACTCGCCGAGAGCTATAGTATGGCGTCCTCGAAAAGACAAAAATTACCATTTTAATGGCTCAAACAGCCCTTCGAAGGGCGGGGTTCTCTTTTGATTCTTAAGTTTCATTACATTTTATTAAAGTACTAAAGAAACAAGGAAGAACTGTGCAAACAGATTTTTGATACGTCAAGTAGTTCTCGAAAAAAAAACATTTTAAGTTGCACGTTTTTCTTATCTCGAAGTTATACAACTTTAGTCCTATGCACAATTTTGTTATCTCTAACCGTTTAGGAGTTATTTCACTTGTGACCCGCTTATCTGGGCCACCCTGGGATTTTGGAGATACATATAAAATTTTGTGTCGATACAATCATTCTATCGCGAATTTCGTGATCAGAGACACACATGCATACATACAGATAAACGCACAGACACTTTGAAGTGTTAATGGAAAAACTGTTGTTTTTTTAAAGGAATTTTTGAAGATTTTCATTATACTGTTTTCTCCTAACAATGAGCTTCCTTCAAGTTACTGGCTTTGTCATTAAGCCCTTTTGAAATTGAGTGAATAAAGAGTAACTCACTATAGTGTGAATAATTAATTAAGTCACATGTAGGCTCAAAAGTAATATCGTCCTTTGGAATATTTAGTTAAATATTTGTTAAAAACTACTAGTATTAAAATTTGTTAGGAATTCGCGAATGTAGAGGGATTACTGTAAGTAATTTAAAATATAAATAGGAAAACTTAAGCCAACAGAGTACAGAAAAAAAATATAATGGAATATTTAATATACAGGGTGGCCCAGATAAGCGGGCCACAAGTGAAATAACTCCTAAACGGTTAGAGATATCAAAATTGAGCATAGGACTAAAGTTGTATAACTTCGAGATAAGAAAAACGTGCAACTTTAAACGTTTTTTTTTTTTCCGAGAACTACTTGACGTATCAAAAATCTGTTTGCACAGTTCTTCCTTGTTTCTTTAGTACTTTAATAAAATGTAATGAAACTTAAGGGTCAAAAGAGAACCCCGCCCTTCGAAGGGCTGTTTGAGCCATTAAAATGGTCATTTTTGTTTTTTCGATGACGCCATACTATAGCTCTCGGCGAGTGCTACAACTTTATCAATTTTGATATCTCTAACCGTTTAGGAGTTATTTCAGTTGTGGCCCGCTTATCTGGGCCACCCTGTATTTATATATATATTTTAAGCTGGTAGATCAGTGGTATGCGTGCTTGCCTTCTGAGCTCAAGATCGTGAGTTCGAAACTCGCCTGAGGCCCTTAATTTATTTTATCTGGGAGGTAAAATAAACTTAAGCACGCCGTCCTTCGGATAGGACGTTAAGCGATGGTTCCGAGCCTATACGATGTCAGGTACTCGTTAAAGACCCCTATCCTAGATGAATAAACATTTAAGGTAGGCAAAATTTAGGATTTCCAAAGTAGAGTAGTAGCTCATGTCCATCCGAGTGAAAAAAAAGCTCTCTGGTAGTTAAAGCCCGGGCATGAGTCATAAAACCTAACTATATATATTTTAATACTATGTATTTGTATTATAGATAGTCCACCACTTTCAGGGGGAGTCATAAAGAGCCGAGGCAGACCAGAAGGGGAGGGACTTGTATAATGAAAGTAAGAATGACTTCCGCTAGCAATCTAGGATTAAAGCAGAGAGTGAAGAATGAAGATATCCAAGGATATTATTCAGTGGAGGAGGGAGGGGGAAAGGGATGAGCAGACGTCAGATATTCTAGCAACCAATCCAATCTTGTTCTGTTTTAATTATACAGAGTATTGTGATAGCACTTCATAACACCCGCCATATTGAAGATAATACCTCTACAGGGATTTTATCATATAAGATTAGTTATTGTGAGTCATGCCCGGGCTTTAAATAAGAGAGCATATCGCCCACTACCAGTGACGCTCTTCCGTCGCTCTGTTGGACATGAGCCTGACCAAACTGTGGGAGTCAACCCAGGTTTATTCACCTAAGGTGAGGGTCTGAGGGTCATCGCTTAACCTCCGAAAGACGGCGTGCTCAATGTTTTTTTACCACCCAGATTAAAAACCTGAGGCCTCGGCCGGGTTTCGAACACGCGATCTATAGCTCAGTAGACAAGCCCGCTACCTCTGAGCTACCGGTGCCCGGTTAAACTTCTCTAATAACACCTTTGTTGTTCAAATGAACGGTGTCATCAAGGAACACCACCAAGGAAGAAAAGTTGTAATGAATAAATGTTTCACACCGACAGTGATTTCGTTTCCAAGAATAGCAGTTATTTTTCAAGATTTTCTCCTTGCAAATCAAACGAAAAACAGATTTCCAAATAACCAATTTGAAAATATCTGTTTTCACTGGAAACTATCCGAAAATTTACTTATCTCTATAAAGCTTTATCAACTTCACCACACATATTGAATAAGTAATCCCATGTCAGAAAAATCGCTCCAACCCATTTTTGCCTTGGGACAACCCTAGCTATTTTTTCTCTGCGGTAGAAACTGCAAACAAATATTGTAATAAATTACCAATAATAAATTACCAAGGATACAAATAGACTCAGGATATATACACGTGAAAAACAGCAACCACTTTATTCAAATAAAAATGAAGAACGTGATTTTTGGAAATGATGTTTTACAAGTATTTTTCACCAAACAATACGAAACATAATTGTTAATATTTAGAAGAAGAAAAAAATTGCATCAAAGCTTTACCTAAGATGCACTTATTGTACATGTCTACCAATGCTACTTTAATACAATTCAAAAAACTTACCTGAAGAAGCCCGGTATAAAAGAGATAGCAGGAATACGACAGAGAAGAAAGCCAGTGATGGGACATCCCGGGTTCCGCCAGCCATTCTGTGTCCTGCAAAAATGTACAATACCCAGGGTTATATTGGCGTTTAACAGGAAAAGTATACTAGTATTAAGTAACTAAAAAGCAGCAATTGGGTAAATGATAAAATAATAGACTAATTTTATTACTAAATGCACCTCTCGCAGGCCTACGTCGTTCACTGGTTAGTTGCATTATACAAAACTTGAAGAAAAAAAATAAATAGTTTAGCTGGAAAGAGATTGATATTGTATAGATTAAATGCTCTAGAATTTAAATGATAATACATTAATAAAGAAAGTATAGTTTATACACGAGGGAGGTAGAAGGATAGCAACATACAATGCAAGTTTTGTCTACTTCAGTAGTTAAGATATAATAATATACAATGCAAGATTTTCCAACTTCAAGGTAACCGGATAATAACAAATAATGTATGGTATGTCTTCTCTAGTGGTTAAGAAATAACAATAGACAATGCAAGTTTTGTCTACTTCAGTAGTTAAGATATAATAATATACAATGCAAGTTTTGTCTACTTGAGTTGTTAAGATATAATAATATACAATGTACGGTTTGTCTACTCCAGACTGTTAACGGATAGTAATGTACAATGCACGGCCTTCCTAGCCTAGAGTAAGTTGAATGTCAGCAGCCAGTAAAAGCGAATAAAGGAACGTGGAGCCACGTTCTCCGCGACGCAGATTCTGTTCCCCAGAATATCCCCATCATATCCCCATCGCTAACCATGTCTGCTATATTAGGGTTCTATCTTGACCGAAGTCTGACTTGGAATCCCCATACAAGGCTGAAACGACAAGTACTTCACAGATTTGGTCAACGAAAAAAGGTTTTAGACAATGCAAACTATCTGTAGAGAACAGAGTGACTATGTATAAGACCGTCTTAAGACCTAAATACTTGAATTATGGCTTTGTGCTAAGCCATCCAACATCAGGCGAATTGAGTCCTTTCACTCCAAAGTCCTAAGTGCCACTGTTGATGCTCCTATTATGTTTCCTACCTTACTCTCCACAATGATCTCAATGTTCCATTTGTCACCGACCTCATTCAATCCCAGTTCTCAAAGTTTCATTCCAACCTTTTCTTCTACGACAATCCTGTTTCTCGTTCACTGTCTTCACGTTCTTATCCAGAAAACCCTCTCTAAAGACTAAAGCAGTGCAGTTATTATAATAATATCCTGTATCTGCCGAGCCTCTGACTAGCAGTGTAGGCACACGGAGAGGGATAGAAGAGCTGGACACAGGTGAGAGTGAGGGGACACTCCCAAAGCACTAGCTTAGCTACGTATCTTATAATAGCAGGTCTCCCGGCTCAGACTCCGGGAAGGGTATACGAGTATAATTCATTTATAAAATTTACTTTTGTATATAACTGCTGGTAAATAAATATAAAAAACGTTTTTTAATTCATTTCTTATTCTATAATTTATACAAAATATACAAAGGAAAGAAGAGAACAAGAAATAAATAAAAAATAAACAATTGAGGGGAGAAGTCAGCCAATGGTGACACTCCCTTAGGCAAACTCATTATTCACAGAAGATCGCAAGGCCATCGTCTTCTTAGGCGGCGAGGAGGGTTGTCGGGATAGGACTGAGAAGACAAATGGTGAGCGACAGGATTGGGATGGGTATTCAGCATTTCTTATAGCGGAGTAGGACTAGCTCTTGAACATAAGAAATGTTGAGGCCTTTGAAGACGTATGTTGGTGACATAAAATGGAGCATTGACAATTTGTCGAAGACTTTTGACTGAAAAAAACTGTATTCTATTAATGTTGAAACTACCAAATGTTCCAATTCAAGTCCTCTGTCCACCAAAGACACACCAGATCCCGCCCTTCGGACCTCTTCATCCCCTCCCATCGTTCCTCTGCCTTACACAACTCTTTCCTTGTCCAAGCCTCCTCCCTCTGGAACTCCCTGCCTCCCCTCATCCGTCACTCTCCTTCCGTGGCCTCCTTCAAATCCTCCCTATTCCAATTCCTCCTCAATAAACAATCTTCTCCCTCTGATTAGCCTCTTATTCCCCTTCTTCCATACTTTCCCTCTCCTTAACATATTTTATTATTTTTTTTCATTGTCTTTGCTTATTTATTTTATTTATCTTTTCATCTTCATCCTCTTATTTTATTTTTTTATTTATTTTTTTCATAAGTTTTTCTTAAATTAATGTTATAGGAAGCCTGGGCTAGATTCCCTCCTCCACAAGCTTGTTTTTTATATACATACCTACTGTTTTTTCTCTTTATTTTATTTTATCCTCTACATATTTATTTAGACATAT
Source organism: Aradus depressus (assembly GCA_963662175.1). Taxonomy (NCBI): domain Eukaryota; kingdom Metazoa; phylum Arthropoda; class Insecta; order Hemiptera; family Aradidae; genus Aradus; species Aradus depressus. The sequence continues at coordinate 9,537,826 of OY759215.1, forward strand.
TTATCCTATCTTGATGTCTTCTTAATGAATCTGTAATTTAACTCATTTTTTACTATTATTTTTTAAGTTTACTTATTTATTATTTATTTTTAATTTTATCATAATTATTTATTTTATTTTTATTCAATGATTTTTTTTACTTAGTTTTATTTATTTTGCTCTTGGTTTTATCCACTGTAGCACCTTTATCCCATCACTGATATTTCATTTTATTTGTTTCTCTGTCCAGTGTCTGTCATGTATTTATTCTTAGGGGACCTCGGTCCCAGAATAAAATTTATTTTCATTTCAATAAAATTTATTTTCATTTCATTCATTTCATTTCAAACTCTTGACTGAGCCACATAGTTCCAGTCCGTATGTTCATACAGGTCGTATGATTGTTTTGTAAATTGTAAGTTTGTTCTTAACAGATATTTTTGACTTTGATCCGAGTAGTCGTCTTGAAAGTTAATACCGTGTGTTTGAGTCTTGTATAGGGGTTCCATGGCAGTCTGCTGTATACAAAGATTTAAAATAGTCACATAGGATAACAATATTAATGCCTCATTTATCTACTCGAAAAATCCGTTTAGAATCACATTTATCGTAGAAAATGAAGATATATTGGGATACTTAAGGTTTTTTCCAAAAGAGAAATTTAATATTCTTCAAGTATATAATTTATTTAAATTATATGTTCGAAACTGATCCCAGATAAGGATACTCAGTAATATGAAGGATGGGTTTAGCCTATAGAGAGCCATTGAAGGGGAATAGGACAGAAGGGGACTAAGTGAAGTTGGCATTAAGTGGCACCTGAGCTAGATAGAGCCCTTCTAACTGGAGTTAAGTAGGCTAAACTACACTGTGGAGTTAGCAACACTCCCTTCTAGGGGCCTAATAACCAACAAACATTATACGCTAATATATTTCTCAATATGAAAGAAGCCGCAGAGGTAGAACACTTACTATTCATATAAAAATGTTGAACATTAAATTCTGTTGAGATGAGTACGCTTGAAATGTTTTTTTTTTTTTTCTCGAGAAGCAGTAAAAGTGGATCTCGTTTGTCTTTTATTTCAAATGTCTCGGGACGAAAGCCACTTATGCTTATAATATTTTTGCTGGCTCCACCATTTCAAAATGGCCGTACGGAATAAAATATTAGATGTGGTCAGTGCAAGGGTGTATTTTCATATAATAAATAAAATAATTAATCTTTTCTTTATGTTCACTTCAATCCCTTAAATATTGATGGTAAAAAATAACACAGACGGAGAGAAAAAATAAATACAATTTTCTCAATTGTATTTTTTCAAAAGTGTTTTTATTTAATTTTTTTTGTTTTTTTTACTTTAAGTGTAAATCATATTTCTGCATTTTTCATGAACATGTACATATTGCTTCTCCGTTAGGGTTACCAAACTACAATTGTATGTAAGAAGGGTGAGGATAGCAGTAGCTTGGTTACTAAGCTCAAGTTCGCGGGTCCAAAACGCGAGCGAGGCCCTTGGGTTTTTTATCTGGGTGATTGAAAAAACATTGAGCATGACATCCTTCAAAATATGTAATCTGTTGGAAATTTTATGTGTGTCTGTGAACACGAAAATTCCCGATAAAATGAATGTTTCGACATGAAATATTATATTTAAATTCAAATCCCCATTAGGACTACACATATTGATTTTCAAGTAAATCGACCAAAGGGAAGAGAAGATAAGGGATGGGAGGGGGGGGGGGGGGAGGCTTAACACAAAAACTCTAATAACTGCCGTTGTAATGATGTATTGATACGAAATTTCATATGTAAATTCAAAACCCAACATAAGAATGGCACATTAAAATTTAATACATGGGCATTTATTGGGATTTTTGAGTAGAGGCCCTCTCTGATCTCCATCCCATTTAATGTATGAACCTAAAATTTTATATTTAAATTCTAGACCTTATATGGACGGCACGTGTCAATTTTCAGCGAAATCGGCCGAAGGGAAGGGGGTGATCACAAGAGGGGGCTCGAATCAAAAACTCTCATAAATGTAAATCAACTATTGATTTTTAGCCCAAACGATCGGTTTTATTTTTTGGTGACGCAGACTTCTTCTTATTTAAAGTACGAATGTCCATAATTTCTGAGTTTGCCACTTCTGGAGTCATTCCGAAATTCTACCACTGGCGTTTCTACTACAAATTCCTGCGCTGTGCTGCTCAACATCAACTCTTTAAATCCAATTTGTTTTGCAACTGCAAACTGAATGAACCAAAAGCCAATTCAAGTTGCAAAATTAAAATCTGATTAAAAGCTAAACGAGAACTTGTTGCTAAGTATGTTGCTAAGTATGTTGCTAATGTGTCTTCAACGTCAAGAAGCTCCTCGATCCCATCTCATGGAGGCACATCTACTTCAATTAAAATAGTAATTATCTCACTTAAAACATTCTCAAAAAATAGTTGCATTTTATCCAAAAGAAAGAGGACTCGGGAACTCAGGCCAAATTTCAATCAATATATATAATCAATAACCAAACTTTTTTGTGAAATTTTAAATAATACCTACATATTTATTGTAATCAAATAGGCAACTTTTGTTTGAAATCATCATCCGGGCGAAATATGCCAGCGAAAATCTTTTCAGGTCTTCGATTTACGAAAGAAATAAAATAAACTAGCATTTTTTTATTTATACCTTTATAAATTTTTGTCTGGAAAAAATGTGTATGCTTTCAAAAAATATAATAAAATTCATCTCGGTTAGTAGATCATGGTTTCGTACGTATCCTCCGTTGCATAAAGAAAAACTAGAAAATGCTTTATATCGTGAATGAATAAAGAAATTAATTATGAATTAATAGAATGGATTATACTTAGGTTTAAACACATTTTACAATATATAAAAACACGTAATAACACTAACCCAAGAATTTTCAATATAAGGGATCCCAAAATCCCGACTTTGAAAATGTCGGTATCCAGAAATATCGGAATTAAAGTATGATCCGGGTTGTGTAAATCCAAGGACAGCCAATATTTAAAGTTTTTAATGGACATATATGTTTTCATAACATACAGCTAATTTAAACTTATATACCATATTGTGATTCATGCCTAACTATGAGGTCATACCGCCCACTACCAGAGCGCTCTTTTATCGCTTTGGTGAACATGAGCTGACTCACTTAATTTGGCTATCCTGAATTTTTATTCATCAAGGGTCTTTAAAAAGTACCTGAAATTGTAGGCTCAGGACCATCGCTTAACGTCCCATCCAAAGGACGGCGTGCTCAAGATGTTTTCACCTCCCAGATAAAAACCTCAGGGACTCGGCTTCGTACCCGCGATCTTGAGCTCAGTAAGCAAACAGACTACCTCTATATAGCGCCCTTTTTTTATATAGATGTTTATTAATACTTTTCAACAGTGCATGTGTTTCTAAGTATGAATTACATAGATACAAATAACATGTTAGCATTATTTTAATTGCAACAAAAAATGTTGACAGTTCCTGCCTGCCCATATAACAAATTGAAGGTTTTCATGAAGGATTCATATATTTTGTTTGTATTGTATAGGTTTTACGTTGATGAAAATATATAAATTCAAGATAAATAAACCAACTTTCTGAATTAATTTATAACCATTAATTTATTTTGCAAAATGATTCTTAATGTAATTTATCTTATCACCAAATTATCTTTTTTTAACTGTATTTAACATTAAAGTGTTATATTAATTCGTATACTTAGATAAATGTAAAGCCTTAATAATAGAAAAGATGTAAATTATAGAATTTACAGAAAGTATAGAATTTTATTTTATTATATTTGAGTTAGTCATTGATGTTTAATAATGATTTGAATTTCAAATAGACCATGGTATTTTTTTTTTAACCGCAAATACAAAATTAAAATGATGTCTAAATAAATTTAGGTAAGATAGAAAACGAAATGGGTAATGGAGAAAATGGAACTTATGTGATGCTGCCCTATCTTCCGGGGGAGAGGAGAACTAAACAGTGTCTTCCAATCGTTCCGCTAGGCAGCAGCACAAGTCAAAACACAGAAAAGAAGGATCAAATCTAATTTTGAATTTTTCAGGGAAAATATATATATATATTTCTTTTAGGGTTCCATTGGTCGTAGAACGTCAACGAAACCGTTATTAACTAGTGTTTGACGTCTGTCTGTTTGTCTCCTCGACATCTGGGAAACTATAGAAGCAATATTGGCACACAAATTAAAGGTGATGTGTCGACCTAGCGAAAATCAGCAGGGCAAAGAAGAATTTGATAGAAAGGAAATATTAAGCGAAAAAAAATATTACTCTCAATGATGATTTGGTCGTGATGGTGTTTTAAGAATTCCGATATGTGAAACATGCATTAAATAACATTTATATTTCATTGTTTTGTGTATACAGAACGAACTGATTCCAGATATATAAACAACAAGTTATTTTATCAGGGAGGTAAAAAAAAACTTAACACGTCGTCCCTCGGACCGGACGTTAAACGATGGTCCCGAGTCTGTACGATGTCAGGTACTCGTTAAAGACCCCTACCCTAGGTGAATAAAAATTTAGGGTTGGCAAAATTTAGAACTCCCATAGTAGAGACGGGCTCATGTCCACCAGTGCCGAAAGTGCGCTCTGGTAGTAGGTGATATAACCTTGTAGTTAAAGCCCGGGCATGAGTCATAATAACTAACTAACTATAATAATAATAACTAAAGAACTATATATATATGTATATTTATAAGTGAATCGTAAACTTATCAATGCAGTGACGTTGGCAGAAACTCTTTTTCAGAAGATTATAATCATTATTTCAATCATTAATAAATACATAAAAAAGGAGGCTAACCCCACATCACTTTCATTTAGCATCTCTACCTCTGAGATGAGGGATTAGCGCACCTATTGTCAGGGTGTCTGTGTAGCGACCATGGTGGTGAGTGGCTAGCAGGCCAACTGCTATACGTCTTGGTCATTCCATAGTCTTATAACCAACAATGGCAATCAACTGAAGACGGGAAGGACCTACCTACCTCATATAGTCACATATCTTTTTCTCTTTCTTAAAAGCACATCTCTTTCTTTTTAAAACACCTTTTTTCCTCTTTAAGACACAATTTTTTAATTTTTAGTTTAATTTTAAACACTTTCTCTCCTTAAGCAACATCTCTCTTTCTTTTCCTTTCTTTCAGTTACTACTTAAAGACTCTTCTCTCTTCCTCTTTAAGAAACCTCTGTCTTTTCCTTTCGTTCAGGTACTACTCTATAAGAGTCTTTAGTCTCTTCCTCTTTAATACACCTATCTTTCTTTCTAAGGCACTTTCTCTTGCTAAGACACCTTTCTTAAGGTATTAAAGAGACTTTTAAAGACACTTCTCTCTTCTTCTTCAAAACATTTTATCTTTTTAATACATTGAAACTGTTCTTTCTCTCTTCAAGACCCTTCTGAAACACACTAAAAACACTTTGAAATACGCTTAATGCTGCTTAAAACATATTTAAAACACTTAAATGAAAAAACATTTTGAAACACGCCAAAAAAAAAAAGGCAGCTTCCATTTACGGTCGGAGGTACGCTTCCTCTTTCTTATGGCAATGTCCTGTGCCAGGATGGTGGAGGATAACATAATGGCAAGGATATAAGTGACGGTGACAGGGGGTGCTGATTAAAAGCAATTATGGGCTGGATTCGAACCTTCAACACTAGACAAGCACTCACTTCCATGAGAAGCAATATAGTCTCACAAAAAAAAAAAATTAATTGAGAAAAGAGGGCGCTAAACACACGAGAAATGTTCATCCTTTCAAAGAAGAACCCGTATTTCAAGACCACTTGAGTAGCGCGGGGTTAGAAAGAGGCTATAGCCACATAGACAATAGATTGTTATTGTTATTTGGACTTAACCTCCTTACATACAGAAACTAGGGCAGAAAGGGCCAAGTGCCTCTCCAGAAACACCTAGTTTGCCCTATCAATATGCCGATGATGGTATGACAAGGGCCCGAGATGGACCAGGTCCCGCAATGCGGGTCTCTAGCAACCCTCACCTTTTTATAATTCTATTGAAAATCTCGCCAGCCTCATAAAAAGTTGAAGGGCATTTTTTTAAATATAGAAAATCTTATGGAACTCAATATATATGTGAGTCGTTCTATACGAACTCTCCCACATGATTTCATTCTTCCCCACTAACCTGTACAAGGAAAAAATCATTTCGATATCGAACGGCATTTCACGTTGACATGATTTGACCATTTTTGCGATGATGTATGTACATATGTTTGTGGGTGTGTGTGTACGTGTAGGTGTGTATGTATATTTCCCTCTCTAAAACGTAAACTATTAGTCCAAAAAATTAGAAATTAGTATCTGATAAAGAAAAAGAAATAGGGCAGTTCCACAGGTTCCCCAAGGTCCTTATGTAAATGGAACAATCAAGGAGTCACATAACGGAAGGGAATTAGACCTTAAAGTGAAATTGGACACACAATAATTCAGACAAAATCTTCAAATTTTGACGAATCGCAACGTGTGAAAAATTAAACTGTTTTTTACACAGTCAAGTGGGTCATCAATTAAAAGGATTTGTAAATTTCAATATAAAAATTCACTTTTTACAATTGTAACGTCATTCTAACTCTCGTCACAGTAAAAGTGTGGGGAAAATCAAATATCTACCACAGTCTTTTGTCACACATAAAAGATCAGAGTCGTGAGTTTAACCGAATAGTTTCCATGACTGCGGCGAATTATTATCTGAATTTAATTCCTATAGCATCCTATAGCTCTGGTAGTAGGCGATATTATAATTCAGTTAAAGCCCGGGCATGAATCATAATAACAACACATCTGATGGTTTTGAGTTGGATAGTACTTCTATAGTTCGAGCGTCCGAATCCCATCGGCATCAATATAATTTTTTTTTTTTTTTTTAATTAAAATTGCTTCTTCCGTCTACAGATGGTCGTTTGGAACAGATTTTGGATGACAACCTGTAGATAGCCCTTTGATATTACTCGAAGAAGTTTAAGAGACAGAAATTAATATACAATTTGATCGGAAATTGGCATACTAAACCTTACTGGTATTGAACACTTAACGAAATTTTTTATCTTGTTCCAGGTTCTAAAAAAAATACTTCATTCGTCGATTTCTAATTGGTCATAAAAAATTATTATGTTATTTTTTTTTTGTAATGAGATTGACGTTCTAACCAAATTAAAAAAAACTTTCTCAAAAATTTACTGAGAATGTTTCTGACAGACAGTCCGACCCCACAGAGGAGGGGGTTCCCGAGCCATCAGATATCCATGGGTCAGCCTGGTCTGCCCTCTACGTACCCGAGTTAAAATTACTTCTTCTTTCCTTGTTTCTCTTATTGAAGTCTTCCAAACTCGAGTGGAGCTTTTAATGGTCCTTAGCTTATTATCGGTCATACCGAGCCACCGAATCTGCCGTTTGATCCAGACTCTTTCTTTGATGTAGGCAACGAAGTCACTTACAAGGTAATCCTTCTAGTACGTCGCGCCTGGTATTCTTATCTGCTGACTCATTACATGCAATGCCACAATGACCTGAGATCCAGAGGAAAGTAAGTTTAGTTTTTTTACAGTTTTTTAAACTCCAATCAAGAATTATCGAATAGATGAGATTATATAATAAAATCTTAATATCAATAAATCAATGTTTACAATTTTGGCAAAGCATCTTACGGGCAGTTGACATATAAACATCACTTTAAGCTTGAATATAAGAAAATGAATGTTTTCCACTTATATTTTTCCAATTGTTATATGTTGAGTTGCGTATAGAAGTTGTGTCCCAGTTGGAAAGACTCAATATTAGGAGGGTCCTGTTTCCAAGTTCCAAGAAGTGAGGAGATACGTGAGTGAGAGAGAGGGGAGATTGGATCCAACAGGAGAGACAAGGAGGGAAGACAAAGTTGGCGTGAGCGGGAAGATGGGATCGATACAGAGGCACACTCTATGGAGCAACTGGACAACTAGACAGGTCCGCATGGTTCCCGCTAGGGGCACTCCCTCATAGCCACACCCTCACACCAAATATGAATATTATATGTATCTTTATCAATTATTCCCATCAGTTTATATACTCAACGTGCTTTTATTTCTTTAGTAAAAAATTAGATTTAAAATTTTAACAAATTTCCAACGAGTAACCTACCCGAAAAACGTCAAACTATTTTATTTTAACTATAGTACACAACTTTAACTGAAGGGGAGCTGTGAGACCAATATAAACACCATATTTGGAGCAAGTTATGGTCGACTGCATGAGACGATTACAATTTGGCCAACTCTGGATTTTATAATCAAAATACATTTTAATAGTTTTATAATTACATAGATTATCCGTTTTTTTTTTTTTTTTGCTGATTTGAGTTTGTATATTATTTTAAAGATCTAACACATAGATAGAATCGGGGTTAAATATTACTAAATCCGCTCCAGAACTGTATTCTGCTCTCAAAAAGGGTTTTAGTAGAGTTTTCAATTTTATTTTAATGGGACAACTTTTTAAAGAAATCCAATACGGCAGAAATTAGGAATATTGCTCCAGAACTGGTCAACTCTCAATACTAATATTACACTTTCAATTTCATTAAAATCGCATAACTTCTAAAGAAATTCAATATGGCGAATCAAAAATGGAGGCCTTTCCAAGTAAAATATATCATATAACCATCATCGGAGAAAATACAACCAAACAAAAATATCGCATCCAAATCGGTTTAACCGTTTACTAGTTACCTTTATGGGAAACATACTTACATACAAGCGTAAAACTTAATCCCCCCTCCTATTACTTCTCTAGCTATACGATGTTATGGGGGAAGTTATATAATCGGTAAGAAATACGATGTTGAGTTTGTTTATCCGAAACCCCATAAAAACAACATCTATTGATTTTCAGCCAAATGGGTCAAACGGAAGGAGATTAGGGGAGGAGGAGCTTAAACAACAATCTCTAATAACTGTCCTTGTAATTAATGTATGTATTGACATCTAATTTAACACAACAATCTCTAATAACTGTCCTTGTAATGAATGTATTGACATCTAATTTAACACAACAATCTCTAATAACTGTCCTTGTAATGAATGTATTGACATCTAATTTAACACAACAATCTCTAATAACTGTCCTTGTAATGAATGTATGTATTGACATCTAATTTATAAGTACATAAATTCAAAACCACATAAGGACTACACCTATTAATTTTCCGCGAAATCGTCCTAAGGGAAGAAGCGAATCAGAGGAGGGGGCTTCACTCAATAAATTCTAATACCTTCCGATATAATGAATATATCTACACAAAATTAGTAAGAGAATTCAGAAGCCCCTTTTATGTCAACTACATTTTAGTTCAAACTGTCAATTGGTTTTGGAGGGTGAGCGAAAACTTAATAAATTCGTGCTGGGGAACTTTTTTAATAGTTATATTTACTATCTACAGTAAAATCAGGCTATAACGATATTCAAGGGACTAGGAAAAATACATCGTTTGTGATGTACACTACGGAACATTTTTTTTTATGAATAAAAAGTAATTTTTTTTTATTATAATCTAATATCATATATATATATTAGATATATATCAAGGTGTTTGAGAAACAAAACAAGAAAACATATAAAAAACAGCTGTGAAATAGTGTAAAATGTAATGGAGTCGTGAGCTAGCTCTTAAACGGTGCACTGTGGTTTGATATGTTTTAAATAAAAATGAAGTTGAACAATTAGATGAAAGTTGACTGGGGTGGAATTAAAGTGTGAAGAGTTGACGGGGTCTGGTTTTTGTGGTAGAGGCGTCGAGAAGGTACAATTAATAATATATAGGTATATTTTTCAATATGCCCAAATAAAAAAAAGAAATAGTTTTTTAAGTATTAATTTAATGTTTTTGTGCCATTGTAAATTTTTGTTTTGTTTGTTCAAATGTTAAGTTTTTTTTTAAATTTAAATATGTAAATATAGATAATAACCCAATTATTTGTCCTCTTCAAATTCTATTCTATTCATCTTCCCTGTTGTCCCAGTAGTATCATTTAAAAAACCTTTGGATTAGAAATTAATATTATTTAAAATTATTAAAAATTGGTATCTCTTTGTGAATCCAAGTGTAAAGTTTGTTTAATTGAATTTTTTTCGTTGAATACGTGTACTTTCTTAAAAATTGCACGTCTTAAATTATTGATAATATTTTTTTAGGGCAATTTTCGGCAAACTACTGTAGAAATCAAAATTTAAATAAACAAAAGAGATCAAATTTCTACAGGAAATGTGGTAGCAAACAAGTTTTTTATCACATTTTTGGCATCCCTTGTGTGGACGATTTTCGCCACAAAGCCCCATCATATTTTGGCAAAACCTTGATGGGAGAATTTTTTTATATTAATTAAAGTAGGGAAACAGGTTGAAAAAGATGAAAAGGATAGAATAGAGACAAATAAGGGTTACATTTAATTTTGAGAAATAATTTTTTTTTTGCCAACTTCAAAAGAAGGTTACTATTTTATATAACATTGTTTTTGTTTAGTAATTATATATTTAGTAAAGTAAGAAAATGCCAATTACCAGAGGACAAGCGAGAAGATTAGAGGAGGAAAGTAGAGAGGAAGGGTCAAGTTCGGAGGAAAGATCCGATATGGAGTTATCGGAAGATAGAGAAAGGGAGACTCCAGCCGCAATGGAGTCCATGCAGGGTACAGGTGAGGAGTCGCAAGGGGAGGGGGTAAATAAAGATAAAGAAAAAGAGGGCATTGCTGCTCCTGATATGGAATGGCTCCGTGTTGTGTTGACAAAGTTAACTGGGGATATGGGAAATTTAAGGGGGGATATGAATCAAAAAATGGAAGAGCAAAGTAATAAATTAGGAAATTTAGAGACAAATTTAAAAAGGGAAATGGGGGATATGAATCAAAAAATGGAAGAGCAAAGTAATAAATTAGGAAATTTAGAGACAAATTTAAAAAGGGAAATGGGGGAAAAATTAGGAAAATTAGAGACAAATTTAAGAGGCGACATTAAAAATTTAGAAGTTAAATTAAATAAAAAGGTGGACAATTTGATGAACCAATTAGAGAAAATTCAAATAGAAAATGAAAAAGTTGAAAGTAGGATAAATAAAGCAGGAGAAAACTTAGAAAAGCACTTTATTCAAAAAATTAACACGTTGGATGAAGGGAATTCTGAAGTAGAAAAAGAGGTTCTTATTATTGACAGTCAGTCACAAGTTGATGAGGTAGAAGGAACAGAGAATAACAGTGGGGAGGAACAGACCCAAATTTTAGAGAAAGAGGTGGAGGAAGAGAGTCAAAATGTAGAAAAATTAGTATTAAGTGAAATTCAAGAAAATAGGATGAATGTTGATGTGGATGGACAGAGTGAAAGGAACATTTGGATGTTATTAGACAAAACAAACGAACAGACTGAGGACAACAAACAAAAGACAAATTTTAATTTTAAAGAAAATATAGTTAAAACTTACAGACAAACTGGAAATAGAAAGGAGGCTAATAAAAGTTATAAGAACAATTTTAAAAAGAGAGTAAAAGCATTCAAACAGGTATTAAGGACAAAATTAACACTGAACAAATATTTAGAAAAGGGGGAGGGGATTTTTAAAGACATAATTCGCCGGGGCATCCGGAAAAAGATAAAATTAAATTTGGGCTTTGCAATATAATTGCATTAGCCACTTTTTATAGTGAACCTATTTTTTTGCAACTCGGATGAGTTTGAGGAAATGACTGACAGACTAACATGACAGAATTAGGATTAATTTAAAATATGACGAAGTGACATTGGACTAATATAATAGTATGAATGATACATTTATTTTTGGATGAGAGAATTTTGGTATATGAAGAGTATGGATGAATTTTGGTATAGTTCTGCGTTTAAATTAATTAGGATTTAAATTAATTAGGATTTACATTTTTTTTTTAGGATTAGATTAGATGTTAGGATCAGTATAAAATTAATCTAGAATTATATTTAGGGATTAGTCATCCAAATTTAATATATACAAATTATTTATTTGAGACTTACTTGTTAATAACGATATTATTGAAAATTAAAACATATACATACAACTGATTTTTTTTTTTAACGAACATAATATGGAAGAAGATAGATTTTTTTTTTATTATATTTTTTTTTAGAAAATTGTTGAAAGATTAAAATCAGCAGGCTGAGAGATGCCTAGATCTCTTTGGAGACATGACGAACTTCCTGAGGCCGAGTCAAGGGGACAGATTTTCTGTTTCGGAACTGTTCAGCTAGGATACCGGACGTGACTAAATCATAATAATATTATAAATTAGAAAGACGAACGAAACTGTATAGAAGCCTTGAAAGGATAATATATTATATAAATTGTATGTATGCATAGGTTAGTAAATTTTTGTTATTATAAATTCTATTATTTAGACAATTTCATTTATTATTCTGAGTAACATGTTTTTCCACGTAAATTTGTTTAATAGAGAGAGTAGATGGGAAGAGTTGTAGGAGCAAATTATATAACTTTAGGAATAGGAACAAACAAAGGGTATATTAATTAGAGAAGTTTTGAATTAATTGCTGATGCCATTCTTTTAGACGTCGGGATTATATAGCTTTGTTTTGGGAGATATTATTTTTAATATAAAATTAATTTATATATTTTTTTGATCTGTGGGAGATGATTTTTTTTGTGTCGACTAGAAAGAACTAGCGATATATATAGGAGATTTATGATGTAGTGTTGGTTGCCTACCTGAGATAGGAGGAACCGTATTTTTGCTACATCGACGAAAGTATTCTTAGGGTGTAATTAGTTAGGGAAGTAAATTGAAATGAAATATATGTGAGATACATTTTTTTTAGTTAGGAAGTATGAAGGACGTCTCAAAGAATTTAATACCTCAAAAGACAAGTACTATATATATATTAAATAAATTAAATTTGTATTCCTTATTACCCGGCGCGAGGCCTAATTTTGATTGTTAAGTAATATTTTGGAAGTGTGATGAAGTAAAACCGAAGGATTTATTTAATTTTTATTTCAAGTAAATTTTTTTTTATATATAATATATAATTAATTATATAATTATTTTGAATACATACAAATGTTATATTGATGGTAAAGGCGGAAAGTAAAATTAATTGGCAATTTCTTAAATCTATTTCCAACTTGATTATTTCCAAACTTGATTTCATGACTATGACTGATCCTGTAAATATGTAAAAATTTAGTATTATATTTTTTTTATGTTCAATTAGTTCAAATTTTTATAAATTTAAGTTAACATTTTCTTTAGGTTAAGGATTAATTGTAAATTTTTAGATTAATATTTGTTTTTGTTTATTAGAAATTAGGTACATATATATATAAGTTTAATAATTGTAAATAGTTATAAAAATATAAAAAAATGGGCATATATGTATAAAAAGAGCGTCGAATTGGGCATATAAAAAATAAAAATAAATCAGTGAGTGTAAGTGAGAGAGAGACTTCGATACATCGTTGAGCAATGAGTTGAAGACACCAAGGAGCCAGCCAACATGTGCGTTTGAGGGGGAAGCTAATCTACCTGTGTATTGGAGGAAGACGTTAATCCATCTGTGTATTGAAGGAGGAAGCTTATCATGTGGATTCGAGGAAGAAGCTAATCAACCTGTGTGTAGGAAGAAATTAAATCTGAAAGAACTTATATAAAAAAAAAAAAAAAAAAAAAAAAATTTTTGTGAACAAACATTTTTTTTTAAAAAGAAGGAAAAGGCAAATGTGATGTACACTACGGAACATTTTTTTTTATGAATAAAAAGTAATTTTTTTTTATTATAATCTAATATCATATATATATTAGATATAGGTTTAGGTTTAGGTTTATATATATCAAGGTGTTTGAGAAACAAAACAAGAAAACATATAAAAAACAGCTGTGAAATAGTGTAAAATGTAATGGAGTCGTGAGCTAGCTCTTAAACGGTGCACTGTGGTTTGATATGTTTTAAATAAAAATGAAGTTGAACAATTAGATGAAAGTTGACTGGGGTGGAATTAAAGTGTGAAGAGTTGACGGGGTCTGGTTTTTGTGGTAGAGGCGTCGAGAAGGTACAATTAATAATATATAGGTATATTTTTCAATATGCCCAAATAAAAAAAAGAAATAGTTTTTTAAGTATTAATTTAATGTTTTTGTGCCATTGTAAATTTTTGTTTTGTTTGTTCAAATGTTAAGTTTTTTTTTAAATTTAAATATGTAAATATAGATAATAACCCAATTATTTGTCCTCTTCAAATTCTATTCTATTCATCTTCCCTGTTGTCCCAGTAGTATCATTTAAAAAACCTTTGGATTAGAAATTAATATTATTTAAAATTATTAAAAATTGGTATCTCTTTGTGAATCCAAGTGTAAAGTTTGTTTAATTGAATTTTTTTCGTTGAATACGTGTACTTTCTTAAAAATTGCACGTCTTAAATTATTGATAATATTTTTTTAGGGCAATTTTCGGCAAACTACTGTAGAAATCAAAATTTAAATAAACAAAAGAGATCAAATTTCTACAGGAAATGTGGTAGCAAACAAGTTTTTTATCACACGTTATATCCGGAACCAAACTGTTAAACCTACGTACAAATGTATGGGCTTGTTAGTGAAAAAAAAGGTGTTTTACAAAGATCATAACGAGAAAGTTTACATATTTTTATTTACTTTTTAAAATTTACTTAAATACATTTGTAACTGTACCTATGCATAAATTATGTATACACATGATTACATATGTATTAACTTTCAGTGGCTGCCCCAACCGAGAGGCGGCAACCATTCAGCTAATGGTCGCTGCCCAGACCTCTAGGATGAGTAGGGCCAGCCAGCAGAAGGTGAATGAGGGGGTCCAGCGTCTCGTTGACCTGCTGGCGGCCTCGCTCGCCAGACAGATAGATGCGGAAAGCAGGGCCAAAGTCTCATCCGAGATTTTGGAGGGATTTAGGCCGGAGGTGATGGCAGAGGCCATCGCCACCAAGTTGATGCTAAGGTCGACCCTCATGCAGCCCAGCATCCCGGCTATGCCGAGGGATCCCCCCTCCAACGGCCTCCCTGCCCTGGACGAGGACCTGCCCCAGAACAGCACTCCGCCAGGAGGGGTGCCGGAGAGGAGGGCGAAGAAGAAGAAGAGAGGAGCGGCTGAAATCACACCTACAAGTGCTGCTTCCCCCAAAATACCCGCCGCCCCTCCCTCCGTATCCAGCCAAGGGAGGGAAAAGGATGGGATCCCCCTCCCGTCCTCTCCCCCCCCACCTCCGGTCACTGAAGCGGAGTACCCGGACGCCATGTCCTGGACAATGGTGGCGTCGAAGAAGAAGAAGAGGCAGTCGAAAACGACTCCTCCAGCCCCATCCGCAGCCCCGAATTTCCCACCCAGGACAGCGCCCCCCCGGAGGACGAAGGCGGATGTCGTCCGCCAGCTGAGGAGGGAACTGACAACCGAGGGAGGTGTCCGCCCGGCCGCCGGTTACAGGGCTGTCGTCACCTTCCAGCAGGAGAGTGACGGCAGGAGGCTGGAGGCGGCCCTGGAGCTGGTGGACCCGAGTGAGCTCGGGATCAAGGTGAAGTCGGCCAAACCCGCCAGGAGAGGAGGGCTCCTCCTACAGGTGTCCACTCCGACCGAGCTGGAGTCCCTGTTGGGCGCACCGGCTCTCCAGGCAGCGGGTCTGAGGGCCGAGGCGCTCAGCAGAAGAAGACCCAGGGTCGTTCTTTTTGATGTCCCTGCCAGCTGGTCGGGGGAGGACCTCTCTAGGAGGCTCGAGGCAGTGAACCCACTGTATAAGGGGATTACTCCACTTTACAGGAAAGGCCCCCCGAAGGGCGGCCCGACTACAAACTGGGTAGCGGAAGCCTCGTCGGATGTCCGGAGAGAACTGGTCTTGGCGGGGTCCATAACGCTGGGTGGGTGGTATCCGTGCAGGGTCGGGGACTGTTTGGATATAACAAGGTGCAATAGGTGCCAGGGATTCGGCCATATCGCCAAGTACTGTAAGGGCAGGGAGAGGTGTGCGTGGTGCTCAGCGGAGAACCACAGCGACACCAAGTGTCCGAATAGGAAAAACAAGCCGCCGAAGTGTTGCAATTGCGGCACAGGAAAGTCTGCCGCGAATCACAGTGCTAACTGTGATACCTGCCCGACATACATCCGGGCGATAGAGGCCCTGGCCGCTCGCACGGACTATGGCCGGTAGGCAGCGTGACGGTCTTCATGTGTGGCAACACAACATGAATAGGCGCAGAATCGTTGCTGCGGAAGTACGGCACCTGGTATCCCAGGAGAACATCCAGGTACTTGCTCTCCAGGAGCCATATTGCGTTAGAGGCGCCGTGGCAGGCCTAGGCACCGGCCACAGGATTATGGTTGGGGCGAGGGACAACCAGCGGCCTATGGCCGCACTGGTTGTGACTGACCCCCTGATGGACGTGATGGCACTCCACCATCTGTCTACCAGCCATATGGTAGTGGCCTGTGTCAGGCATGCAAACGTGAGCTGCTATGTCATCAGCGGGTACTTCCCCCCTTCTGAGGACATAGAACGACAGTTAGGCCACTTGGATCATATACTTGATGAACTCGAGGGGGGCAACGTGATCATCTTGGCGGATGTTAATTCCTGGTCAGTCGCCTGGGGATCGGCTCGCACCGATCGCCGGGGTGGCAGGTTACTGGATGTGATAGCCCGCCATGATCTTCGCATTGTCAACGACCCGGACTCCCCACCCACATTTCGTGGTGCAATGGGAGAATCCCATATAGATGTCACACTTGTGTCCGGCGGACTAGGCCAGGCTGTGGGAGGATGGCGTGTCAGAGAAGTCACATCTAGCGACCATTGCGTCATAGATGTTCAGCTCTTTGACCCGGGTCTTCCAGTGGTCAGGCCTAGAGACCCGCGCTTTGCTACACGCAAGGCCATCTCGGACGCCTTTGTGACCGCCGTTGCTACCTACTCCTGTGACGAGGATTGGGAAGGCCTCGGGAGCGTTGACCCTGTTGACCAGATCGAGGAGGGAGTCGAACAGCTCGGAAGTATATTACTCCGAGCTGCCGATGAAACCATCCCCAGGAAGGTGAACAGGCTCAAAAAGGTTCCCTGGTGGAGTGAGGAGCTTACCCTCGCTAAGAGGGTTGTATACCGCGCCAGGCGTAGGTACCAACGGTGCGGGAATCCCCTTCTGAAGGTGTTAAGGCGGGAAGAGTACCGACAACTGAATAATGCCTACAACCGAAGCATCGCCACCGCGAAGAAGGTAAGTTGGAGGAATTTCATAGAGGAGGAGAGTGTCAGAAACCCGTGGGGGATCCCTTACCGGGTCGTCGCCGGGAGGCTCAGGCCGGTCGCCCCTGTGGCCTCCATCAGGGACGGGGACGTTTACGCCTTGTCCCTGGAGGAGGCAGGACGGATGTACCTGGGAGTGGCCTTTCCGGCGGACGACCCGACGGAAGATACCCCCGCCCAGGTAATAATCAGAGAGACAGCCCGTGCCCTGCCGGATACGGAGGACGCTCCGGACTGGGACGAATTAGATTTAAGTCTGGCGGTTGGGAAGCAGAGGAATGGCGGCGCCCCTGGGATGGATCTCATAGACGCCGCCATGATCAAGAAGGCATTCCCGGCCATAAAGGCGGATCTTCTTCACCTGATAAACTCCTGCCTAAGGACTGGCCACTTCCCGAGTGCTTGGAAACGTGCACTTGTGTGCACGTTTGTCAAGCCTGGGGACAGGGACCTCTCCTTGGTGGGTAGCTATAGACCGATCAGTCTACTCCCAGTCTCCGGCAAGGTGTTGGAGACTCTGATTCTCTCAGGAATTCGAGCCCGGGTACAGGCCTTCGTATCGCACAGACAATTCGGATGCATGAGGGGCAGATCCGCTGAGGATGCGTTGAGGATGCTGAGGGCGGATGTCGGGGAGGGCAGAGGGAAATACTCTCTCTGTATCTTCTTCGACATAGCCGCGGCCTTCGACTGCGCCTGGTGGCCTGCCATTCTCTTGCGACTACGGTCTGTGGGAATTCCCAGGAACCTATTCGGGCTCATCTCCAGCTTCCTCAGCGAGCGCTCTGCGACGGTGAGGCAGCAATTCACCAGCACTACAGCGAACGTCACCAGGGGGTGTCCCCAGGGCTCGGTCCTCGGACCAACACTCTGGAACATCCTCTTTGACGGACTGCTTCGTGACCTCGAGACTCGTGGACACAAGGCAATAGCCTATGTCGACGACCTAGTGGTCACGGTGCACGCTGACAGTCGAGCTACTTTGACTGCCCGAGCCCAAGCCGCGATTGACGCTGCGGACACATGGTGCCGACTGAACAAGTTAACCCTCTCTCCCAGCAAGACAGCGGCCATGCTGATGAGAGGAAAAACTGACGCCCGCCACCCCCTGGTTCTTGCAGTGTACGGCCGACGCGTTGAGTTTCCGGCAGTGGTCACGTACCTAGGTGTGGGGATTGGGCCGGGATTCAACGTCACGCCCCACGCAGTTGCCATCAAGGATAAGACAACAGCTACCTTTAGCACTCTGAGCTACCTAGCCCGAGCGACATGGGGCCTCGGGTACTCCGCGTGTAAAACTATTTACGCCGGGGTCTTCGAGGCCGTAGCAAGATACGCCGCTGCCGGATGGTGGCATCACCCCACCAAACGGCAGCGTGCGTTGCTATTACAAGCTCAAAGAGCGGCCCTCCTCAGGGTTACCAAGGCCTACCGTACAGTTTCCACGGCTGCGCTGCAGGTGCTGGCGGGGGCTCCTCCCATAGACCTAGTCTTGGATGGAGCCGTCGCCTCTTACTTCTGTAGACGCGGCTTACCACTGGAAGCAGACACGGACGTGGCCTTGCGACAAGCCTTAGAGGAGGGGATGCAAGGACAGGCGAGACCGGAGCGCCTGAGGGGCATTGTCCAGGCATGGATTGTGGAAAGATGGCAACGGCGTTGGGCGCAATCGACAGATGGCCGAACCACCTTCGCCTATTTCTCGAGCGTCCGGACGCGTCTTGACTCTCCATGGATACAACCAGACCACTGGATGTCACAGGTGCTATCAGGTCACGGTGACTTCAGCGCCAAGCTCTTCTTCTTTAAGAGGAAGAACAGCCCTGCCTGCTCGTGTGGCGGCGTCGAGACTGCGGAACACGTAGTCCTCGAATGCCCGCTATACGACGGGCCAAGGGCGGCGCTGATTCGCCGGACAGGATCGTACCTGGGACTGAATCTGCCGGGACTGATGACGGAGACTGGCTACCCGGCTTTTGGTCGGTTCGTCTCCTCCTGGCGAAAAATTAAGAAAGCCTTCTAACCCGGTGCCGGGGGCCCCGCCGACCGCCGACAGGCGCTGCGGTGGTAGCCCCCGGCTCCGGGAGATAGGCAGACCAGAAGCCACCGAAGAGTCTCGAGCTCATTCGGCGCAATGAGGCGGCGAGGAACCAAGGACGACTGCCGACCGTAGCCATCGAGCCGGTCCACAGCCGTCCATAGCACCAAAAGTAAATTGTGAATAAAAACGGAGAAAGGTTACCCATTTCCCCGCCGAACAAATAGGGTGATGTGACCGACCCCCCCTCAGGGGGTCAGGGGCACCCTAAAAAAAAAAAAAATAAAAAAAAAAAAATAAAAAAAAATAAAAAAAAAAAAAAAAAAAAAGTGTTTAAAACCCTTTTCTATAATGTTCGTGAGGGCGCCGGTAGCTCAGTGGTATGCGTGCTTGACTTCTGAGCTCAAGTTCGTGCGTTTGTAACCCGACCGAGGGTTTTATTTCTTAGTTTATTTTAGCTGGGAGGTAAAATAAACTTAAGCACGCCGTCCTTCGGATGGGACGTTAAGCGATGGTCTCGAGCCTGTACAATGTCAGGTACTCGTTAAAGACCCCTACCCTAGATGAATAAAAATTTATGGTAGGCAAAATTTAGGACTCCCACAGAGTCGGGCTCATGTCCACCAGAGTGACGAAAGAGCACTCTGGTAGTAGGCGATGTGACCTCGTAGTTAAAGCCCGGGCATGAGTCATAAAACCTAACCTAACCTAAAATGTTCGTATTTTTCATCCGTTCAAAACTCATACTGTTTTACCCAATTATGTATGTATGTGCGTATGTTCATACATATTATATCGTAATAACCGGAATGAAAAAACAACTTTTTCTTATTTTTTAGATAGTTTTTTACGGAATATCGTTCCTAACACCGTTACTTTTAAATAGCAAACCAAACTAGATACGGGTTTTACATCGTTATATCCGGAAAATCGTTATATCAGGAATAGTTATAAAAGGATTTTACTGTAATTCTAAAAGTATATTACGTAATTATATAATTAAATATCTTGTGTCAATATAGGACTTTATTAGTGACATAAAAAGGAGAGTTAGTAATTCGTAGTAGTCTGGATTGGAATGCTAGAATACGACCTACGTTTAATTGTTTAACTGTACCCTTAATTTATAAGTCCATGCGTCCAGATTGGACGTATAATGTAAATAGTATAAACAATTCATATTAATTTAAATCGGACGTTTTCTACACAAAAAAGTGGATATAATGATGAAATTATAGGGGAAAAACCATTCAATATTAATGTTTAAATGCTAATGAAACTGGAGGAAAAACGGTGGTCGGTGAATCACCGGCAACGTAGTTCCTCAGAACGAAATAATCAATTAACTCCCCCCCCCCCCCCCCCCAAAACCAGTCGGCCGTTTGCGCTAATATTCAACAGATGTCTTACATAAGGGCTCCTAAATCCTCATAGGTACTACATTTTGTATCGATAAATTCCTTACATTGGCAGTTATTAAGGTTAATAATCCCCTGACACCCCCCCCCCCTCCCCTTAAGCCAATATCGCTGAAGTTTGACAGGTTATGTCCTCATTGGGTTTTGACGTTAAAAATGAAATTTCATGTCGATACATTCATTACATCGGCAGTTATTCGGGTTTATGAGTTGAGCCCCCTCTGATCCTTTCCTTCTCTTCTGCCGATTCCGCTGAAAAATTAATGTTTCGTTTTTACGGGGTTTTGATTTCACATATGAAATTTTCAATTTTTTCAAAAAATGTTTTACCAGACTGCCTGATGAGGGGATTCCGGAAGCCGGCTAGGAAAATAATAAAAACTGTGAGAGGTGAGACTACATTTTTATCTGTTACACTTTGTAGACCTGGAGCGCAATAAGATCAGATCATGAGGTAAACACTCATAATATTTAGTGGCTACCCCTTAAACTCCCTCTCGTTGCTAATTTTTAGAAGCCCCAATTTCTGATCGGACTTGTGTGAAATTTCAAAAACTCTCGTGGAAGTGTTTAGACGTGATGTTGTAACAGACCCACAAACACACGCCATTTCTACTTTATTAACCCTCCTAATACCACGTGACCTGTGAAACGAAAAATACCACGTGGGGTCCTTTTGAGACCCCACTTCATTTTTCAATTTTTCATGTACCAACTAGCTTTTCATTCTAACTTTTTCAATCAAGTTCATTCAAAAATGAGGGAAAAATAACAAAGAGTTTAAAAAGTTAGAAAAAATGGTATAAAAAATGTTTATTCAAAAAAAAGTAAATCATGAAACTTATAAAAGTATATTCACACTATGGGTGCTATTATTATTTACATTTCGCGCAAAGAAGTTTTTTTGTGACATGGTTTTTACATACGTGCTTCTAGCTCATCAAGTTCTTTATCGTCCGTTTCCAAAACGTCTTCAACATCGGAGATCACTTCGAGCTGTTCCGTTTCCACAAGGGCCTCCTCAGATTCAAACCCTGCAATCTCCCTGGCACGCTCTACTAACATCAACGTTCGCGAGGACACAATGTGTTCCATGAGTTACCTTTACGGCCCGAACCGTCAACGCATACTGAAATTAGATCTAAATAAAATTCAAGAGGTGAACGAGAAGTGGAAACCAAGAAATGTTGATCAGAAAGAGCTCCAGGAAAAACTCCAGTGGGTGCGGGCAATGTCTTCTTCGAATTGCAGGTCAATTGAAGAGCAAACGTAACTTTTCGTAATTGTTTACTGAGTGGAACTTCTTGAAAATACTTCTCATCAGACGAACGAAAATGTGATATGGATAATACCAAGTGGGGTCCCGCGTGACCCCAACTACGTTTTTGTGAAAATATTATTTTATATCAATTTTTAAAATACAAACTGAATAAATTTTCTTAATGAAATCGAATGGAGATAGTCTACGGATAAATGTCCTGAAGCCTCATCGAAATAGAAATTATATTGAGCAGTTCATACACATTTTAAAACGCATGGGGTCTTTTTTGACCCCACGTGGTATTAGGAGGGTTAATATAGAAGATGACTATTTGATCCAAGTGAAGAGCAGTTTGTTGTGAAGGGAGGGCGGGAGTGATGTGATGACGTCAGAGAAGGCGGGAGATGGTTGTCATGGAAACATCCAATATATAGTCACACCTAATCTCAGACTGCTACTATTACCAGACACTATTTGCCCATTAATCAACCATACTATGTATTTAGTTGAGAGACTGTACAAGTGTTTTCATTGTTTTATTTCACAATATAAAATTATACATTTGTAGTATTTGGACAAATAAATTCTAAATTCCATCGACTGGGATACCAGTTGATGGAATGTAGAATATCTATTATAAAAAAGGAATGTAACAAACAAGAAAATATTACTTATATGTACCTAAGTAATTCAAATACAGTACTTTCTGAAACGATCAAACTTAAAATGAAAAAATGGTCTCAAATAATCTTAGTGGATATGCTTATGGTTATAATTAATTGACAATTTAGAAATTTGATTTTTACGGTCATTTTGTGTTGAAAAAAATAACTTTCCTAATCAGGAAGTTCTTGTTCTGACCTCTAGAAGTTTTTATTTTAGTATATTTAAAATTAAAATGTTTAGACAGTTTTTCTTTGTGGTGCGGGTCCAAAGGCTGCAGCTTAGATAGCCTGGCCCTAGACTCTAATATGCACTGTTGTCAGATATTTTGCTCTTGGTTCTATCCACTGTAGCACCTTTATCTCATCACTGATATTTCATTTTATTTGTTACTCTGTCCAGTGACTATCATGTATTTATTCTTAGGGGACCTCGGTCCCAGAATAAAATTTATTTTCATTCATTCATTACCTCTTAAAAATTTACAAAAATAAAAACGATAATTCGATTAATTTACTTTCTTCTTTTCTTTATAGACATCCTATAAATATATATTACCTATATATTAAATGTATATTATATATAAATATATTTCAGCAAAAGCAAAATTAACAATTGTATAATAAATGTTAATTGAATTACACTTTCAATCAGGGATTAAATCAAAATATTATTATTATTTTTTAAATTATATCATAATAGTTTTTTGGAAGGAGAGAATAGAGTATCAAGTACGGTTGGTAACTGAAGGAAACATCTGACTGAGAACGATTTTATTTTTAATTCCAGTAAATATGTTGATACAAACATCCTAATGTGGCTGAATTGTGTGTTTTTCTTAGCCATTGTATATGGCGATCACAGACCCAATCCTCACGTAACAAAGAGGGTGCCAGTAGCTCAGTGGTATGCGTGCTATCTTACTGAGTTTCATGATCATGGGGTTCAAAACCCGACATAATCTGGGAGGAGAAAGAAACTTAGCACGCCGTCCTTCGGATGGGACTTTAAAATTGGTAGGTAGTTTTCAGAGGTAAAGCGAAATTGTTAATTAGCACTGGGGAAATATATTGTCAGTGATTCACCGACGATTTTTTGCTAATTTGTCATTTATTAAATAATTCTCAGGTTTTTCATTTGTGTATTATTTATATTGATGGTGTGTCCATTTTACCTTCTGTATTAAATATGAAGTTAGTTTTTGCCTTTAGCCTGGATTTCGGGTTTTTGTCTTAACCCAAAAGTAAATGTTTTGCTATTAATTTACGTTAGATAATATTTTGAATAAAGAAACATAACAAAACAATTTGTTGAAAATAATGGAGGGAAGATGTAGGTAGCGTCGATAAAAACAGTCGGGGGTTGGTTTTCCACCTCGCCCCCCCCTCTTCTGTCTGAATTAAATATGAGTTAAACAGCCCACCAGGCCCCCAACAGACACTGCATCACAACCTTTCCAAAAAGAAGAGGAAAAAAAACGGGAAAACAGAAGGAAAAACCTCTTTTACAGGAGAAAAACAGGAGAGGGGACAGACATGTGTCCACACTTGGAAAAGGTTCGTATTGAATCAGAGATCCACACCGAACCCTTTTCAAAGAAATAACTGCATATGTTTACTTCCCAGCAGAGGGGATGTTATATAATCGGTCAAAAATTCTTTGTTGAATTCTCACCGGAATTTCATGTTCTTCCGAGAACTTAAATGGATCCAAGATGGTCAACATCACCTTCCTTATCCATCTTAAGATGAACAAAACGACACCGCCCGTTATACTCTAATATGAAAGTAAAAATGAAATAATACAAAAACGGACTATACTTGCTAATACACTGAGTATAAATAAAGGTAAAAAAGAATATATTTATAAAATATACACATTTATTTATTCATAGAAACAAATACACATAATTATTTATTCATATAAACATATATACACATTTAATTATTCATATAAACATATATACACATTTATTTGTTCATAATATATACGACTAAAATCGATTATCCTTTTCAGATTAAACAAAAACCATAAAAGTGTTCTTTAGCTCAAGAAACAATAATTTAATGTTTTTTTTTCAGTTACTGTTGATCTTATTTGGGAAAAGTTACAGTTAAGTAAAAAAGTTGGTACTTACGTATTAACGCCACCGCAGCAAATCAATCAACATGTATTTGTAAATTAAAAATTATTAAAGCTATTTATTTATTTTTAGCATGTATAATTATTGGTTTTGTAATATGGATATTGATAATCTGACCCTCCCGTCGTTCAAATCATAATAGTTAATTCTGGTTTTAAGACTTTATATATTTGCGCATTTGCAATGCGATTAATACGTTAATACGCCGATGCGCAAATATATAAAGTCTTAAAACCAGAACTAACTATTATGATTTGAACGACGGGAGGGTCAGATTATCAATCAAACGGGCGGTACGCCCGCATATTACAAAACCAATAATTATACATGCTAATAATAATTATAAAGTCCAAAAATAAATAAATAGCTTTAATAATTTTTAATTTACAAATACATGTTGATTGATTTGCTGCGGTGGCGTTAATACGTAAGTACCAAAAAGTTAGTTGTTAAATCAAAATGAAAGACTTTTGGTTTTGTAAGGAGATTCTGAATTCATATAAATATATAATATATTTGTCATAGCATCAATTCTCCCATTTATTCTTTTGCTTTTAAAAAATAGAAGTTACAGACATTTTGGGTAGCACTCTCTTTATAAGTATCTAAAATTTATCTGTTCTTCATGTTAACATTCCTTCTGTCAATCAGAATCCCCTTGTTATAGAACATATTTATAGAGTCGACCTCTATATTGACTTGGTGTTTGAATATAGAGATCGAATAAATATGTTCTGTAAAAAGAACATTCTGATTGACAGAAATAATGTTAACATAAAAAACAGAACAATACTAGATACTGATGATGGGAGTGCTTCCCGAAACGTCTGGAATTGCTATTTTATTTAAAGCAAAAAAATAAATGGAAGAAGTGATGCTGTAATAAAAAAAATTAAATACGAAAGACATTTTCGTTTTAAACATGTTTTTCTATACATTTTTTCTCTAGAGTTAGATTTTCGATTAGCGAAAGAAGTGAGGGGTGGCGAGGTGGAGAGGGAGGTAGTGGAGGCGCAGGAAAGGGCGCTTAGCTCACCTGATCAGCCTCCTCATTCCCCCCAATCCATGCTATAGACCTTTCTTCTTCGCTGTCTACTGTTTTCTCAATGTTCAAGTAATTATCAATTAAAATATTTAATATTGAAAGAATATTAACATATTTTCCTGCAATGAGAAACATGAACGCGATCACACAGCTAGTAAAAAATTACATTTACATAGATTCGATGATCCCGCAACTACGGTACACACCAGAAATTAGTTGTTTTCGTGGGACATAAATTCAATTTTCGCCCCATTCGGGCAATCGTATAGCGGGACCCTTTTTTGAGAGAAAAGATTCGCAGCCACTGCGAATATCCAAGGTACATTTAAGTCTATGACGAAGTAGCCGGGTAGTTGTCAGTTATATTAGTGAATTCGTTCAGCCTCTCCATTATAGCTTTGTTCAGTACTTTAGATATCAAAGCTTCTGCGTACATACGCTGTTCTGGATTAGTAACTTTCTCCAGTTTCGTGCTGATAT
Organism: Aradus depressus; assembly: GCA_963662175.1. NCBI lineage: Eukaryota > Metazoa > Arthropoda > Insecta > Hemiptera > Aradidae > Aradus > Aradus depressus. The sequence goes on from OY759215.1 coordinate 9,564,210, forward strand.
ACTGACCGAATGCTTCGGATTCATTCAACTTTGAATTGAGTACTTCATTGCATTTGGTCACAAACGTTCGATTCTGTTCCTCATCTGCTTTTCGCTTCTTCTCAGGGATGATATTTAAATTGAATGATGATTTCCTATCAAGTACTGACGAAGGTTTGCTCAACACTCTCTGGAAAATATAATTACAGGTTAATTATTTTTTTAGAATGATATACAGAAAAATCATGGAAAAACGAATGTTCAGTCTCTAAACTACTACTTTAGTAACTTCGGTAGGATAACAATTAATCACGATAGTAAGTGAGCGTAGTCCGGTAAATGTTCATTCTCATTGTTACCGAATCAGTAATTTTGTTTACTTTTCCCCATATTAGTTGAATTTCTACTACACATGTGAAAATCGCGTTTCCACAACTGTGATACGCGTAAAATTAGTGCAACGCAGGGACTTTCCCCGTGATTTAATTTTCCCCCCAAAAATTCTCTCTTTCTCCCCATTCAATAAATTGTAAAACGGTCATTCCACGTCAGTCAACCATTGAATTTTGCAACAACAAAAAAATCTACAATTTATTTTTATGATCTATTATTACGTACTAAAAATTATGAAATGAATGAAAAAACAATTTTTATTCTGGGACATACGTCTCCTAAGAATAACAACATAAGAAATAAACAAAAGAGATACAAGTATCAACCAAGTTAAAGTAAAAGATAAAAAATAAGGGCCTACAGCAACTAAAGGAACAGAAACAGTTAGAAATAAGGATAAACAGATCGTATTAAAATAAATAAAATAAATAAATAAATAAATAATGTGTGTCACACACCGTCATACATACATTTATTTACTGTTATGATACAATTATGATGGAATTCATAGAGTTATATACATCTTAACCCTGTGATGTGAAAAATAAAAGAAATTCAAACTCATATTCATTATAATATGAAGACAGATGGTTTGGCGAAAAGTGATATTTCTCAGAATTCAAAATAAGTGTAGTGATGGGGACGAATACGTTATTAATTTTTTGAATCTGAGTAATAACTCTGAACAGGAATAACGTATTTGTATCTCAAAAGCCGACTAGCATAAAATAATAAAATCTGTGAAAAGTCGAACAATTTTGTTCGTTTTTGCTACCTGTGTCATAATTATATAGGTTGGTTATTGTGACTCATGCCCGGGCTTTAACTACGAGATCATATCGCTCACGACCAGAGTGTTCGGTCGTCGCTTTGGTGGACATGAGACCGACTCTACTATGGGAGTCCTAAATTTTGTCTATCCTAACGTTTTTTAAAAAAAAGTTATATCGGCGCCCTCTAATTAGTTATATATAATAATAATAATAATTTTTAGGACGGCTGGCGTAGAAGGCATAATATAATCCAGGCAACAATATCAATTTATAATCTAGAATTGTCCCAAATAATAAATAAAAAATATAAACGAGTAAATTAAATAAATATAAATACATTTTTGAAGTATTACTTTGTTCGTTATTACTTTTTTTAAAATATAATAAAAACAACTCTGATTGTTTTCTAATGAATGTTCGTACTAGGTACATTAAATGTGGCAGTCCCCTCCATAACAGGGATCTCTGTATTATTTCAAATGTGATACTAAGATGTTATGGATGAGGTTTCTCATAGAAATAAAGGACATTGTCTTCCATGATTGGAAATAAAACAGTGGGAAGACAACGTTTTTTATTTCTATCTGTGTTATATATGTTTAACTCTTTTGAATAACTGCAAAATGTATCAATATAAATAAAACTAACTACAGTCCAACTTACCAGCGTCTATAAAAATAGTAGAAAAGCAATCTTGATTAGGTACTCAAGTTTCAATTCTCGTTTTTGTTCAATCAAAAATTTGCTCTATCCGTCACAAAATGTTATGTTATATTATTATTGTAGTTTATACAAAAAAACAATTTACCATGCTCGATTTTTTTTGTACAGGAAACTCTTCCAAAATGTCCGTCCAAAATGATTGAACAGATAATATATCCTGAATATCCGATATGTTATAAAATATTTGTGAACATAGTGAAACATACGATAGTTACCTGGTATATTTCATCTTCATCCGCAGTGTTCTCCAATTCATTCTTGAATTCTTGTATCGCACCCTGAGTTGGTTCTGAGAGGACCTTCTTTTCCACCGTTTTCGCTGGCGATTCTTCATCTATTAAGAAAGTTAGATACTTATAGTACCACAAATGTGAACGGTACACTTCACCGTTTTCAGACTCCTGCGATTTCTCTACCTACAAAAAAAAATATTTTATAGCAAAAAAAAATGTTATCTTAATACTTAAATAGAAAATATATACATGCTCCCTCCTAACCCCTAAAACTCTTGACCGATTTTAATACTTTTGGTGTCGTTCGATTCGTCTCAGTTACACAAACGTTATAGGTTATAAAAATATTTTTAAAATGCGGCTATTAGGCACAAATAGTAAGTGAATGTTTCGTTTCTCACCTCAATCTTTCGAGTGACGTATTAGTTTGATGGATATTAAAGGAAGATTCTAAAAATATAAGGTTTGTTGGGCATATAACAAATAATCAATGTGTAATAATTTTTAAAAAACATAAATAATTGTCAAGAGCGAGTTGGACACAATGCCTACCAATATGTATAACTTAAATACACTACCTACTAAAAAGCTTGAAATATGTTACGTCTGCCTTGTATTGGTATTTTTTTATTTATACACATGTTTTACTAATTATTTTGAATATTATAGTTATTATGACTCATGCCCGGGCTTCAACTACGTGGTCATATCACATACGACCAAGAGCTCTTTCGTCACTCTGGTGAACGTGAGCCCGACTCTACTATGGGAGTCCTAAATTTTTCAACCTAGGTCTTTAACGAGTATCTGACATCGTACAGGCTCGGCACCATCGCTTAACGTCCCATCTGGGAAGGCGTGCTTAAGTTTATTTTATCTGGAAGGTACCTCGGCCGGGTTTCGAACCCGTGAACTTGAGCTCAGTAAGCACGCACGCATAGCACTGAGCTACCGGCGCCCTCTTGAATATTATAATAAATATGTCTGTCATAAGATGAGGAGAGTTGAAGAGGTTTCAATGTGTAGTCGTAGTCTCACATAATTTTATCCTATGTTGCAGTTAACTATTAAATTGACGTGCGACTATGCCTTCACTTTGAAACCTCTTTTTTTTTATGACGAGTTATGACAGACATAATTACTAAAATATTCAAAACAATTTGAAATAAATTTATTTTTATCTTTTTAGTTGAGAGTTTTTTTGTATTTGAACTTATTTTTCGTTGTCCGATTTTAGTTTTTTTTAACGTTATTTTTGTTTTTTTCAGTGCACATAAATCTCTTTTTATGAAATTTTTAAACTGTTAAAACCTCGGATTCCCCCATATATTATCTGGTTCTTCACTGCTCAAGGTAGCGGTTTACACTGTTATCCCTTTTTCAATTTCAACACACTGTTTAACAACTCAAAAACCCTAAATACATATAAAACATTTAAGAAAATAAGTGGTTACGTACCTTCCTGAGCTCTTTTCGAAAGGAGCCCCGTATAGACTGCACCTTGGTCTTCACCATTCTATCATCAGCCTGAGGATCGTACTGCTTCCACACATCGACCAGAGCACGATACCCACGCACTTTCAAACTCTTGTTATTGTAGACATCTCGGTTCTTCACCTCCCAGAGGGCGGGATGAGCACGATACGTGTCAATAAACTCTTTTAGAATGTCCTTGGGGATAATTCGTAAGTCAGTTCGTAAATAACTGTTATCCTCGAAATCATCAATCTCCATTTTTTTTTTTTTTCTTATCGATAGAGAAAGAATCCTATGAACACTACAACAACAGAAATGTAAGAAGACGGGATTGTTGTGAGGACGATCTCCAAGACTAGGTCCACAAACTGAAGGTAGGATGGTGTGAGGAAAGCATGGCAGGATTGTGTGGTGTGACTAGGACGAGTGCGCATGCGTCACTACCTCACCTCCACCATTCATTCCTTCACGATTACGTATGCCAGTGATGCCAGATCTTAAAAAAAAAAAATCCCTACCACCTTATATGAAAATCTTCATTTGACACTAGAATCTAGTCCATACGTCCCTACTTTTAGGTTCCCAGCTATACGAAGTGTAGGGGAAGTTAAATAATTATAATAATTGGTCACAAATTCTAATCATTCACCAATTATAATTGGTCACAAATTATATGTTGAGTTTTCACTGAAATATCATGATTTCTTAGCAGGGCCGTCGCGTGGGTGGGGCGACCGCCCTGGGCGCCGCGGCCAGGGGGGCGCCGCGGAAGCGAAAAGTAATACAAAAAAATTTGAAAAAATTAAGTTAGATGTACATAACGTATTTTGGAAAGTTATGTATAACTGAATTTTGAATATTACGTTGTATGCATTTATTGAACAAATATATATTTGACACCAATCACTTTATATATTTGCAACGTTTTCCCAAATTAAATATTTTATCAAAATTGAGTAGCTGGATTTGCTTGTATACTGCTTTTAGTTCAGTAATAATAGCCTAATAATGAACTGTGGGGGGGGGGGACTGACAACATCTCGCCCCGGGCGCCAATAAACCACGCGACGGCCCTGTTTCTTAACCCCTGATTTCTAAGATAAAAATATGATTTCCTGTCTGTCTATGGGTTTGTGAACATGATAGAATGGATAGATGGAATTTTATATCGTCGGCCTAAACGTGATACCTCGTAAGCGACATTTTTCCGAAAATCTTTTTTTTTTAACAAAAAAAAACTATTGATCTAGTGGAACCTCGTATACGACATAAAACGAAAAGAACCATGAAATACGGAAATGGGAACGAAATTCTGGTGAAACCTGGTAACTCCGTCAAGTACATTAATTCTTTACTTGGATTTGCAAACTAGCTTAAAAACAATTCATGGCATGCATATACATCTCACTTGATACGAATGTCGAAAAAAATTGAGGTTTCCGATAAAGAATATTTCTTTTATCAGTTTTTTGTCTCTCCTGTAAAGTTGGCTTTTTGTACATACGAGGTATCACGTATATGCAATTCCAGAATCCCATAAGGACGAAAACTATTGTTGTTCGAAGGCGCCGCACAGTGGGCCAGATCCCAAATCTAGCTGGACAAAAGTCCGAAAATGAAGTGAGAGATTTCGGGAAGAAAACAACCTGGTTCAACAAGTAGTATATGAGAGAGAAATAAACAAAGGGAATTAGAGAGGACAAAGTCAATACAGCGCAGCCATGAAATAAACAAACCATGCAAACAGCCGTAGTATCTTGGAGGCGAAGTAGTTTGACTCCATCACTTACCTGTGAGTGTCGCTTCCCAACATTACTGATCTTTTCTTCATTATTCTTCCATGGAAGGCATTCAAAAAGGTAAGTCTTAGCAATTTTTGTTTTGTCTTAAATCAATCACAAAGTGTTGGAAGGGCCACAAGAATAGTGAACGTTTGAAAAAAAAAAAGTTCATTCAAGTTCATGAGGGCGTAACTTTTTTCGTACCTCTCAGTACCTCGTAAACGTTCATTATTCTTGGTCGTTGACTAATAGATAATAGGATGGCACTAAATTTAACGACCCGTTTTGCCCCATTGTTTTTTTTTTTTCACTAATATTATTTGTAACTGCAGGTGTGAAAATGTCTATATGCAGAAGGGAGTTGTACGATGTGTTGAGAGTCAGCAATCGTTCTATTGGAAATACCCTCGAACAAATTACATTCCTTTTTGACTATACGAAGAAAAAATGTGGACTCGGCAGCTTTTGATACGCCAAAGCAAGGAGGTGGCAATACAAATGATGGCAATGCAGCTCGAAGGTTTTTCCAAAATCCTTCCTTAACAGCTGAAATTACTGGCGTGGATGAAGAATTAATGGAAAGGTTTAGCATACTCCTACAGGCTTTGTCATCAGTTTATGATATTTATTTGGAAGCCTTTGAAACTTTCCCTGCTGAAACTGCTCGTAAGATGAACGTCTTGCTGCATGATTGGTACACCATGCCTGTCAGTGTTCATAAAATACTGTATGTATGGGAGTGCTCTTATCAAAAATTTTCTAATACCTATCGGAAAGCTGGCCGAAGACGTTCAAGAAAGCCAACATAAGGAGATAAAAAGGTTCAGGGAACACTTTTCTAGAAAAATGTATCGATTTTCTACTAACTGACATTTAAACAACCTGCTCATTTTGTCTGATCCTTTCATTGGCTCCCTCAGACCCCTGCCTTCCAAACAAAACTGGTATAAGTGAAAAAGTAAGGCAGTTACTCTTAATTTCAACAACGACTTCGGCAGAAATTAGCAGTGAAGACAACAATTCCGTTAGTGATTTTGGTTTGAGCGACTGGTCGCTCTAATTATAATAATTAAAAAAGTAATTGACAAACCATAGTGGTATTCGTTACTTTTCTGCCTTTTTAAGCCCTTCTGAATGATTGAAAAATAATAATTTATCAATAACTTATTCACAGGACTTTTGACCCGATAGATTCGGGATCTGGCCCACTGTGCGCCGGTAGCTCAGAGGTAGGTTGTTTACTGAGTTCAAGATCGCGGATTCGAAACCCAGCCAAAAGAGCAATATGACCATGGGCACGAGTCACAACAACTAACTAACCTATTGATGTTCAGTCAAATGAGTCAAACAGAAACCTACCAGGGCCTAACACAAAACCCCCAAATACTGCAGATGTAATGAATATATTGAACACGAAATTCAGTAAGAGGTTTCAGAAGCCCCTGAGCCACTATAACTTTTGTTATATTGATCCTATCTCAATAGATAGGACTAACTGTTTTCAGGTAAATTAAGGAAACGTCTAAATATATGTGTTTTAAAACTATATTTCAAGGCGGTTTTCGGCATATCCTGAAAACCAAACGACCTGCAAAAAATCATATTTCATATGAAATAAGTATTTCAATTTTTTCTACAACTATTACTTGAAAGAATTTTTCATTAGGTCATAAACATAAGAGGCATATTGTAAAATGTACTTAGTCTCCGGAGTAAAGTGGTCCTCATCATGGTGGATACATCTCGTTATGAAGTCAAAAATACATGGATAAAAATTTAGAATATTTAGGACTCCCCCAAAAAAAAATAAAAAAAAAAAACTACCCATAATAAAAACATATTTTAAAGTTCGTTGCTATGAGTTTTTTTTTTTTTTTTTTTTTTTTTTTTGCCTTATGTACGATGCATATTAGGCATGTCACTGTGTTGTCTAGTTATTTACGACATCCATGGCCCAAGGAGGGCCTACGAAATAAAACACTCCCTTTCGGGAAGTTAAACAAACAAAATGGGAGTAATGGCGATCTCCTATGTGTGTAGATGTGTTTTGTGTGGAGATGTGTCTTGTGTGGAGTTGTGCCTTGTGTGTAGATGTGCCTTGTGTGGAGATGTGTCTTGTGTGGGGATGTGCCTTGTGTGTAGATGTGCCTTTTGTGTAGATGTGTCTTGTATGGAGATGTGTCTTGTGTGGAGATGTGTCTTGTATGGAGATGTGTCTTGTGTGGAGATGTGCCTTGTGTGTAGATGTGTCTTGTGCGGAGATGTGTCTTGTATGGAGATGTGTCTTGTGTGGAGGCTCCACCTCAACGGAAGACAAAACGATGGTCCACAGTTGGAAGTTGTGACTTTGACTTATCGGAACATGCAGTCCGCCCATCTCCACTTCAAAGTCAATCTTCTTCTCCCTGAAGGAGCGGTGTCGAACCTCTCTTCCTCTTATTAAAGCTTCCTTCAGGATTATATTTCAAACAGTCCTTCCTTCTTTCCTCTCTCTCAGTCTCTTTGAATTCAGAACAGAGGATTAAAGAAGTTAGTAAATCCACCTACAAGTGTCTAACTAAAGATCAAAATCAATCTTCTTTACCCGATTATTACCTTCCTCTACCAGAAAGAGAGAATAAAGAATTTATTACTTTCACAGCTATACGAAGTAAAGGAGAAGTTACATAAACGGTCGAAAATTCGATTCATTGTTTCCAACAGAATTTCATGTTTTCCTGATTCCAAAAATGAAAATAAAAAATATGTCAATATATCTGTGAACAAATTAACACCCAATAGAACGAATATATCGACTTAAAATTTTATATGTGTATCCCGAATCTTCTAAGGACGACACCTATTGATTTTCAGCCAAATTGGCCGAAGAAAAAGATGAGATTAGCGGGAGGTTTAACACAAAAACTCTGATAACTGCCATTGTAATAAATATGTATATTTCATATGTAAATTCAGTGTCCTATAAAAACATATTAATTTTCAGCAGAAACAGGGGGTGAGGGTCAACTCAAAAATCCCAATAACTGCCGATGAAATAAATGTATCAACCCAAAATTTAATATGAGGATTCAGAAGCCCTATGTAGGTCAAATATTGTTTTAGCCCAAACGGTCAATTAGCTTTGGTGGGAGAGCAAAAACTTAATTGATTAATTTGTTGTGGGGAAGTACATTGCCGGTGACTCACCAACCACTTTTGATTTATTTGATATTGCATTCATATTTAGTAATTGCAATGTTTCTTAGTGATATTAAAACTCTTGCAATGATTCCCCCTCTTCCTGTTTTCGCAATTGAAAATTTCAGGTATAAAACAAAAACCCTATAAGGATGACATCTAGCAATTTTCAGTCGAATCGACTAAGAGGGAGGGGAGGGGGAGGCCAGAGAAGGGCGGTTATACTCGAAAACCCTGTCTATATAACGACGTATCGCACAACATTATACATGTTGATCCAGGTCCCAATAAGAACGACACATGTCGAATTTCAACGAAGTCAGCCGAAGAGAAGGAGGGGGGACTCAACTCGAAAACACTAATAACTGACAATGAAACGAATGTATTAACACGGAATTCAGTAAGAGGTTTAACAAGTCCCTGTGTAAGACACCGTAAATTGGTTTCAGAAGTAGAGACAAAACGTAATGGATTAATCCGCGTTGGCGATTACATAACCTCTAATTCACAGACGGCACTAACTGCGACTTGTTTGGAAATCTTGAATTTTCATACTTTATCATCAATTATCTCAAATAAATAACACAGATGTATCAGTCCAACTTATATTTTATTTTTGACCACAACTTATTTCGGCAATTAGTCATCTTCTGGTAGTGAACCTGACCATATATAAACCAAAATTAAACTAGAATTTACGAGCATTCACAGCTCATGTCAATCATTAATAATCATAATTGCACTATCTTGTTTTTAACTTATTTATTATTATTGATTGGCATGAGCTGTGAATGCTCGTAAATTCTAGTTTAATTTTGGTTTAGGTATGTTCAGATTCACCTCCTGAAGATGTCAAATTGAAGAAACAAGTTGTGGTAAAAATAAAATATAAGTTGAACTGATACATCTGTATTACTTATATATTCAATTATCTCAGTTAATATTTAAGTTGTGGTAAAAATAAAATATAAGTTGAACTGATACATCTGTATTACTTATATATTCAATTATCTCAGTTAATATTTATTGCAGTTATAAAATTTGTTGCAGCTTAAATGTGTTGGAGCTTCATGAAATAAGTCTCAAAGTTCGTAAGGTTGATGGCTAATCCAGGGTAGCCCCGTAGCCCCTATCTTGAGTGTAGTGCTGTATCCTCCAGGACAAGGAAGGTAGCCCCTATCTTGAGTGTAGTGCTGTATCCTCCAGGACAAGGAAGGTAGCCCTATCTTGAGTGTAGTGCTGTATCCTCCAGGACAAGGAAGGTAGCCCCTATCTTGAGTGTAGTGCTGTATCCTCCAGGACAAGGAAGGTAGTCCCTATCTTGAGTGTAGTGCTGTATCCTCCAGGACAAGAAAGGTAGCCCCTATCTTGAGTGTAGTGCTGTATCATCCAGGACAAGGAAGGTAGCCCCTATCTTGAGTGTAGTACTTTATCCTCCAGGACAAGGAAGGTAGCCCGTATCTTGAGTGTAGTGCTGTATCCTCCAGGACAAGGAAGGTAGCCCCTATCTTGAGTGTAGTGCTGTATCCTCCAGGACAAGGAAGGTAGTCCCTATCTTGAGTGTAGTGCTGTATCCTCCAGGACACGGGAGGTAGCCCCTATCTTGAGTGTAGTGCTGTATCCTCCAGGACAAGGAAGGTAGCCCCTATCTTGAGTGTAGTGCTGTATCCTCCAGGACAAGGAAGGTAGCCCCTATCTTGAGTGTAGTGCTGTATCCTCCAGGACAAGGAAGGTAGTCCCTATCTTGAGTGTAGTGCTGTATCCTCCAGGACAAGGAAGGTAGCCCCTATCTTGAGTGTAGTGCTGTATCCTCCAGGACAAGGAAGGTAGCCCCTATCTTGAGTGTAGTGCTGTATCCTCCAGGACAAGGAAGATAGCCCCTATCTTGAGTGTAGTGCTGTATCCTCCAGAACAAGGAAGGTAGCCCTATCTTGTATTCCAGTCATGTCTGATCTTGTCTCTGCCCAGTATTCATCTCCGTCAGCTCAAGACTATGTCTTCATAATTCTGTCTCCCTAGTCCTCTGTCCTGCCCCATCCTTCCCCCATACAATCCAACCCATCCTAAACTTATTCTACTTACAATATTTGGGATCCCCATAAAAACCAAATTGTGACCCAGATGGGGAAGATGAACAACTTCATCGTTCAAGAAATTTTAAATTGTCAATTTTTGAATAGTTTTATATATTTTTTATTTATTTATTGGAGAATTTTATCTTATTTATTCGCTTACTTTCAGCTATCTTAAATTATTTTTTTTTAAATGATTTAACAAACTCCCTGAAGATGAGAGCAACCCTGAAATCCGGCTAGCATAAAATTATAAAATCTGTGAGAGGTCAGCCTACATATTTATTTTGCAGGATGTGAAATAATCTGTTCTCAGTGAGCCATCTTCACACCGAGACCTCTTCTCGTCTATTTTGTTACGGTGCACAAGACAAGACGATTTGTACGATAAATCCACTTTTCGACAGAAGAGATCAGTAATTCATTTGGCAGATAGAGTCAGGTCGGGGGAATGTGACACACTGCCTTTTAATTTATGTTTATCAGAAGGTACTTTCATGTATTCCTTGTTGATCGAAAAAGACCCAGTGCATTTACTATTTTCTATAATAATATTCCGTAATAATATTCTAACTTAACTTTGCTGATCCATTTATTGAGTTTAGTCAAACGACCATCTGTTTATTTATTCCCCAGCTGTACAAAATATAAGGGAAGTTATGTAACCGGTCAAAAATCGTGTTTTCCGACCTCTAGATTCCAAATTTAAAAAAAAAATATAGGTTAGGTTAGGTTAGGTTTTTGACTCATGCCCGGGCTTTAACTACGCGGTCATATCGCCTACTACCAGAGCGCTCTTTCGTCACTCTGGTGGACATGAGCCCGACTCTACTGTGGGAGTCCTAAATTTTGCCTACCCTAAATTTTTATTCACCTAGGGTAGGGGTCTTTAACGAGTACCTGACATCGTACAGGCTCGGGACCATCGCTTAACGTCCCATCCGAAGGACGGCGTGCTTAAGTTTATTTTACCTCCTAGATAAAATAAACTAAGGGCCTCGGTCGGGTTACGAACTCACGATCTTGAGCTCAGAAGACAAGCACGCATACCACTGAGCTACCGGCGCCCTCAAAAAAAAAATATATATGTATGTCTGTGTGTTGTCCTTATGGAGTTTTGCTCACACATATGAAATTTCATGTTGATAAATTCATTCTATCGGGAGTTATCTTGTTCACAGGAACACACACATATATGTATGTCTGTGTGTGTTCCTGTGAACAAGATAACTCCCGATAGAATGAATTTATCAACATGAAATTTCATATGTGTGAGCAAAACTCCATAAGGACAACACCTATCGATTTTCAGCCAAATCGGTCAAAGGAAAGAGAGGAATTAGGACTAATAACTGTCGTTGTAATGAATGAAGACACAACACTTCATACGTGAATTCAAAACCCCATAAGGACGACACTTATTAATTTTCAGCGAAATCGGCAGAATGGAAGGAGGGATCAGAGGGGTGTCTCAACTCAAAAACTCCATAATTGCCGATGTAATGAATGTCTCCGGAAAATCGGCTCTGCTTCCATGGATCAGCCTTCTTGTTCTGGTTCAAACGCCTGTTTTCCAGATGCTTCCCCTTACTGTAGTTGTGATAAACAAATCCTTGAACCTCCAATGCTTCCACATTAGGCTTCTTGACAAAATAATGAGGTTCCCTTAGTTTCACATCATCACACACATGAAAAACAAAAATTATAACGAATTTATAATTTCATAAAAGATGTCTCATCTCGGACCATAAATTGCGCTATGAAAGCCAAACGAAGCGAAACTATAAATAAAGTAGATATCATTTTGAAAAGTGAACTTATGTAGTATGTCTCAAGCAATAATAAAGTTTCCAAAAATTGTCATGTAGACACGTTGGCTGGTTTGACCAACTGACACTCTTACCAACATTGATCAACTGACAGTCCTACGAACATAGCTGTAAGAAACCAGGTCAGGCGAAAGATGATCTTTAAATTGAATAATCATTCTGGAGTGCGTAACTGCACATTTTAACCCCTTTTCATGTGAAGGAATAAATAAAAGAACGCACCTGAAAAAAGTAAGAAATTATTTAACAATACGTAAAAATAACAATAATTATTTTACGCAAAATACAATTTCAAAACAGTTTAAAAAAGTAAACTCTTAGAACACGTTTATAAGTTATAAGGCAAAGTAAAAAATATAAAAATATACTTGTTACTTATTCATATTTTGCATTGCTTCGAACTGAAGTTAGCAACGAGTTATTTGCTAAAATATGAGCATAAAATAGCAGGTGAAATATTTCAAATTAAATTGAACCACTGGTATATTTTTCACTGATGCAGATATTTTTTAGGGTTTTCATTAGACTAAATATCCGCGCTAAATTTGCATTCTGTGCAGGTATGGCAAAGACAAATTGACAAATTTTTATAAACTCAGATGATGACTACGCTGTTCGTTGCCTAAAGTAGCTAACCCATTCCTCAGAATTCCTCATTTTCTGCCATCTCCATTAAAAATGTTTTCAGATTTACATGTTGGTCAGAAATAATGAATCATCTATTTCTACTCCATGATTTCTTAAATGTCAAATGAACGCTTCAACTTTTTTGCACGACGATACAGCGGTAAGGCTCATCTATTCAAAAATTTGGAAATCTTCGAAATATTTGGTCCATTTATTTAAATACGCAATTACGCGTTCGTACACATTAAAAAATTATTTTCTTAGTTCAGTGTGGACCTCCCCAATTTCGTAATAAAATGCGTTGAATAAATTTAGCCAACATAATAATAAAAAAGAGTACAATAGAGTACAACTTTAAAAAAGTAAATAGAACAAAAGAGGCAAACCTAAAAAGAGTACGTGTGGTAACCCGACTTACGATAGTAATTGCATTATAATCACAACTAGAAAAGAAGGAATAATTTTGTAAATATTAATTTTAATATTTATTATAAGGCTCACTTATTACTTACAAATTGTCCACAACAATTCAGGATGAATTTTCACAACATTTTCTTATAGTATAGCATCAGTAAAGTAACACGACAACGAAGCGAAGACGCCATAATAATTAGAGTCAGTTACTATGGCGGAGAAAATCACCTATCCTCCTCTCCACAACTTAGTCTTTACCGCAGTTTTTTCGTCACAGTTTCATGAAATTACTCTAGTACATTTTTTTGAGCGAGCTAAGGTTTTATTAATAAAAAAAAAGAACCACTTACCATATCGGCAGCGTCCGTGCGTTTTGGTTGTTCTAATAAACCGAACCCCGGGCCAGTCCTCAGTTCACCTGAAAACAGAAAAAAAGTTGTACAAATAACTATATATTAAGTATAAATAATGAGTCTGGACAGAATTTACAATATGTCTCCTTACAAAACATTTCCATAGTAAATTTCATATATAAAATATGATTTTTCATGATATTGTGACTTTTTAGTCCATTTGATGAGATCTATACTCAGTATGAGTGGTATCTTCTGAAACGTTTACCGTCAATATGATTTTTTAAGAAGATTGATTTGAAATAAATTGGAAGATAAATAGCTGCATAAAAATTACTATATGTATATATATAAATATCAAAAACAAAAATATCGATATTAATGATGGACGAATTTTTCATAGCATGAGGCTACCGCATTACATTTATATACCAAGTCTCTACTTTAGATGGTTTGGGTTGTGGGACAGATAGACTTTCGAACGAAAACAATCTGAAATATGAAACCCATCGTTAGATATTATGACTCATGCCCGGGCTTTAACTACGAGGTCATATCCTCTATCAGAGCGCTCTTCCGTTGCTATGGTGGACATGAGCACGACGTTACTATGGGAGTTCTAAATGTTACCTACCTCCAAACTATCACTTAACGAAGGACAGGGTGCTCAAGATTTTTTCACCTCCCAGATAAAAAAACCTAAGGGCCTCGGCCGGGTTTCGAACCAGCGATCTTGAGCATAGTAGACAAGCACGCTAACCTCTGAGCCACCGGCGCCCTCGATGTTGTTGTAACGTTAAGCTATGGTGTATCTCCCTCTGATATGTCAGATGGTGACATCTAATCGACTCCATCCTGTTAACCTGCGACTCCATCCTATGATCGGGACTAGACCTCCCTTATCCTCAGCTTCTAGACGACTTCCTGCCTCTCTCCCCTTCATATCTTCCTCCTTTACAACTTCCATATCTCCTGTAACGATGCAGCTTAGGTTCCAAGCCAGGTAATTAGGTTTCAATAACGCCACAAAAACCCTTTGATACCAATCTCAGATAAGTAGGCCATTCAAAGAAATGTATATAAATATTGATACATTAAGATATGGTCTTCGGGGTAGAAAAATACCATCTCAAAGGTTAGGGGATATTCAATTTCTAGCTAAAAAATTTCCATAAGGACAGTATTAAAAAAACACCCTTTAAAGAATTAAATTTCTTTCAAGTATAAAAGTGTAGCCATTAGAGAACTTTCTTATACCAATCACGCTCACGATACTCTCTCCGCCTCTTCACAAAATCATTTCATACTGGCATTGCTAGAAATGAGTTGGCGTCAGCGGTTTTTTTTTTGTTTCATTGTCCAGCGTAATCCTAAGAGTGACATTTTTATACCCAGTAATTCCAGTATGAAATAATTTTGAGAAAGGGGCGGGGGGAGAGTCATCTGTAAGCGTGGTTGGCATAAGAAAGTCCTGTATGGCCGTATCACATATATATATATATTTTTTTTTAATTTTAATGATTTTTCATAAAAAATATCAAAAATAAAAAATATTTCTTAATTCGCTGCTACGCGATACGATATAAACATTATTATTTTGGAATATTTTGAAAGGAAATTCATTTTTCATTGTTTGGGGCGCTATAACTTTCGTCCAATTGAATATCTCAAATCTGAGGACTTAGTAGCAATTGGACATTTATTAATAAGAATCAGAAATAAACCTCTCAATATACGAGTATATGTTTCAAAAATACACGTCAAGACGGTGTTGGGCATTTTTATCTCAATTTTTGCGTCAAAAGATTTTATTACAGATATTAAGACGCAAAGTTACTCCCTGGCAATATCTTCTAGTGTGAGAGATTATGGGGAGAGATTCCAAAACAGAAACAGAAGATTCCTAGCGATGACTAGTTACGACGTCTCAAGGTTCTGTCAGATAGAGTTTTCTCTTTACGTTAATAATATGAGTCATCTTAATAGATATTTCAATGAAGAATCTAATTGAACGATAGCTGAATGAATGATGCTGTTATCAAATCGCAACACATGAAAAATAAAATTAAAAGATATGTATATTCATGACCCAGATGGGGGAGTGGTGGGGAGAGATAATGGACCAATGGAGTTAGTCGCACTGTTCCACATCATCCCCACCACAGCATCATCCCTCTATTGAGGCAAGCCTCAAGGTCAGTAGCTCCAGGTGCATCTGTGCAAGTGGTCACGTGATGGAGTGGGGAGGGGGGGGACAGGAGATTACCTAATATAATTGGATTATCCGCCGGTAGAGGGAGGTGGGGGAAGGTTAGTGACCGAGTCTGACCCAGATCGATGTCAGTTGCCATGACGACCAGTCTCCCAGCCCTCTGTTTACACACCCACCCCGCCCCCACCACTCCGCATTCCTCCCCCCTCTCTTCCTTGGCACTAGAGCTCTCAGTCAGTCATATAGCCAGTTGTGTTGTTCGTGTATCTAAGTAAATTCATGAAGTGTTTATGATGGCTTTTGTGACTTCGCATACTGGAACAAATTTCACTTTTATATACGGTTTTTTTACTTCTCCAGTTATACGAAGTATAGGGGAAGTTACATAAATACGGTCAAAAATTCGATGAGGATTTTTCAACAGAATTTTATGTTTTCCGACCTCTAGAATCCAAATATGAAAAAAAAGTCTGTCTGTCTATGTGGCGGTGTGTCTGGGAACACGGTAACTTCCGATAGAATGAATGTGTTGACACGAAATTTTATATGTGAAACCGGAACCCTCAAAGCCAAATCAACTAAAGGGAAGGGGGATTAGGTGAGAATCTTAACATAAAAGTTCTAGTAACTGCCGATAGAATGAATCGACATGAAATTTTATATATGTGACGAAAACCCCGATTTTCAGCCAAGTGGGAAGGGAGAATTAGGAGAGGCTTAACTCAAAAACTCTAATTACTGCCATTGTAATGTATGTATCGACACAAAATTTCATATGTGAATTCAAAACCCCATAAGGACGACACTTAAATTCTCAGCGAAATCGGCAGAAAGGAAATGGGGGACCAGAGGGGAGGCTAAACTCATAAATCCCAATAACTGCCGATATAATAAATGTATTGACACTAAATTCATTATGATGATTTAGGAGCTCCTATGTAAGTCAACTGTTGAATATTAGCGCAAACGGTCGACTGATTTTGGAGGAGGAGCGAAACGTTAACTGATTAATTCGTTCTGGGGAAGTACATTGCCGGTGATATACCGATGACTGCTTTATTTTGTGCCCTTCCAAGAAGATCGAAGAGAGAATAATTCACATAATGACAAACCTACAGTGTTTATTACCATTTGAAGATCGTTATATCTATAAACGAAAATAATTTTCCAAGGTCGAACTTATATGAAAATGAAATAGAGAGTATTCAGTTTGACAAATATGCTAGAGAGCTCTGGTACTGCGGATTTTCGGAATGGTATGGGCTGTGGGTGAAAAGACATTCAAACGAGAATGAAAACCGTATGGTTTTTCTGAATGACCTAGGAAACCCAAAGAGGAGAAAACTTCTAGTCTGAAAAAGCTCTCATAAAAAACCGTCAGAGAGAGATGTGTGGAATCCCAGTACTTTTGAAGAACTTGGCACTTGAGTACTCACATTAAGTAGTACTCTTCACAGCGAAAAGTTACAACTCAACCAATAGTTTACACGATAATAATTTTATTATTTTCGATTAAAAAAATCACGATCAGAGAATGTAATATTGGTGTAAAAGCATGGCCCCCACATTGGATTGCGGGCCCTGTAACCAGCATCAGGGTCGGGCCCCCCATGGCCCCCACATTGGATTGCGGGCCCTGTAACCAGCATCAGGGTCGGGCCCCCCATCTCATAGTCATGTGCTATATTATAATTACATGGTTATTTTTTAACCCTTTTACAATTTTATTTAAACTAAAAATAGATTGTAAGGTATAATTAATGTTACAGTATCAGTTAGATTTTAAAACCAAACGTTATTGATTAAATTATTTCACACATCAATTGCTACCGTGATTATATCATTTACTTTTATTTTACTGAAATTAACGTTAAAATTTTTAGATTTCTTTGACTCACTAACATTAAAATAAAAATTGATAAAAACTAGTATTACGATCTAAAAAAAAATAACATTAAGAGCTCTAAAAATTACGATGTTTGTTAGTGTTTTAATACACTGGCTACAACAAAAGCTTACTTATAGCCTAACTGCCCTAAATTATCATAGCTTTCCTAGCTTTCTTTTGACTCAATTTATCAATAACATCTGAAAAGTCAATAGTTTTGGCCAATTCATTTTCAATCAGTCAAACTGAAACTATGCGTCGATGCGTCTATTTTTAGAACACTGCTCTGAGGAGAACAGCTGGACAATAGGCTGGGAAATAGGAGTGGGGGATGGTTGAGGGAGTGCGTGGGGCCCGTCTATACCTGTCTCGTGCCGACTGTTTTATACTAGTAATTTGCAAACGCGAGTAACTATCCATGCACGCAACTAATTAAATAATAACTTAATTACTCGCACAACTAGAATATGTATCTATTATACTAAATTTTCTTATAATTATATATTTTGCCTTTTTAAGCTATGATCCCTTGCAAATTCTACTAAAATAAAAAAATAAAAAGGACTGGGCCCGGACCCCCTTGGGCCCGGGCCCTGCAACCAAAGTTGCACCAGCCCCACCCTTGTGGGGGCCATGGGCTAAAGAGTACATGAGTCAACTATTGTACCTACACTATTAAGGAATAGTAAAACACTTTTCGTGTAAACAACGCGCGGTGTTTTCTCTGATCTACTGTTTCCCTTACCAACCCGCTGAAAAGAGTAAACGTATTCTCCATAAATCAGTATTTGGGAACTGGAATATTAAAAAAAAACAGTACTAATAAAAATATATAATTTTATTGTAACATGCTTTTTTTTTTTTTTTTTTTTTTTTTTTTTAGAGAGAAATGTGAATAAATTATTTTGTAATTGAAAATAGTTAGTAGTACCTGAATAGCAGATATTCGTAGGAATACCGAGTATACTCTATTCTACCCATCAGGGTGCTAGCCCCGCGCTGTGAGTGAACGCAAGCTAGACTTGGAAGCAACGCCTTGCAAGGTCTCTCAAGAACTCTCTTCCAGACGTCTTCCACGTCCATTTTATTATACTTGCTCTGTTACCTATATATAAGGCCCCTAGATTCAACCGGACTTTTGCAAAGAAACAAATTTTACAGGTAGTACAAAGAACTGTTTTCACTATGCTAACAACAAAATTATCGAATGGCTATTTGTATATAATATCCCCAAGTTTTATATTTTTGATTTAGTAATTAATTATGGCTAATTAAACTTTTTTTTTAATTTGATTTTTTTGTAAAAGTCAGGTTTTGAATCTAGGAGCCTCATATGTACATATATATATTTTTTGTCTTTTATTTATAAAGATGCAACTGTTGGTGGGTGTAACAAACAACATTTATGATGATACATATAGATATGGTGAAGTAAATGGCGTGTGAGAGGAAGGCCACCCAGTGGTAAGTCCCCGGAAAATTTACCTGAATTATTAAGACACTGTAAGTGTGAGCATGTCGTAATTAGAAAAATAAAAAATAAAATGAAAAAAATAAAATGAAAAAAATAAAATAAAATTAAAAAAAAAAAATTGAGAGACAATTTTGATGGATGAGTAGTAAAAGCGAGGTAATAAAAACAAGGAAGTTAGTGTTGAGAACTATTAAGAATGAAGATTATTTAAGGTGGCAATAAGTCGCGGTTCCACCTCCTCTTTAACCTTTTTGGTGGTTTTTGTGGTAAATATTCTGAAGATAGGTATATCGATGGACATGAGCCCACGACACATGAACAAAACTAGAATGTCAATAAAAAAGTGAAAAAAAAAAAAGAAATATTTCTAACTGAACGAGTTCGATGCACAAAACCTTAGTGATAAAGTAAATATTGTATATGTGGTAAACACACATCCACTCAAATCATTTCAATCTAAGAAGGAAATAAATAGTTAACGTTGGCCAAATATTGAGTTTTTTATTCTCACGACAGAACCTCGATTTCCTTCAATATTGAAAATATACAGTCGACTCTATCAATCATTATAAATAATATGTCATTTAAAGTGTAGGACCTGTTGTAACAAATAAACAGTTAATAATTTAAAAGAAAAGCGTTATGTAGTTTTTAACAAAAGATTTTATTGTTGAAAATTAGGAGTAAAAAGGAGAGATTGTTAGTTTTTCTTTTGGCGGTTCCATGTTTGCTCAGTTAAGTGGAGGCAAACAGGAGAGACTCCCAGCTCCCATGGTAGACTGTAGAGCTGTCTCCATCAGCTTCCACATAGAACGGGGAATTGTTGCCACGGGGTAAAGGGAAGAAGCAAGCCTTTTACCATAAATCGTAGGTTCTATGGCAAACTTGTGAATCTGTCATTTTCTGAATTTTGTGGACTTCTTCTCTAAGCTAAAAGTAGGTTGACATTCGGCGTAAAGTGGTCAAAATGCCATTTTTTAAACCAAAAATTTGGATCAGGACTTTATGTACTTATTAATTTTTTTTTTTTTGGCTTTATGTACGGTGCATATCAGCAATGTTAATGTGTTATCAAGTTATTTACGACATCCATGGCCCCGGGAGGGAGTTCTATCTACGAAAAAAAAACTCACTGCGGGATTCAAACCCGCAAACCATGGTGAAGACCATGCGACCAAAGTCCTACGCTTCTACCCCGCACGGCCACTATGGCCCCCGACCTTATGTATTTAAGATAGTATGAGTATTTGTTAAGGCCGAAAAGTGAAATAAACTTTATAAAGACTATGGGGTATATGTGGAGGGGGTGACGCCATGTGTAAAGTGCATGTACTTTGTATAGTGGCCACTAGAGGTCACGGTGGCCATTGTTGTTCAGTTAACCTGACGAGTCAAGTGCAGTCTGGCTGTCTGTAGTGAGGTGCCCTCAACCCTTTGCTGCACAACTCACCACCACCTCGACCAGTGCCTGCCCTCAGCCCTTGCTGCAGGTATTGGTCAAGAAGCCCCAGAAGACGGACCCTCAACCCAGACGCATTGTGACGAGGCAGCTCCTTGACGTCTCCACGCGACCGCTCACCTACCCCGGACATTTTAGTATTATTTGTTTTATCATTTTTTATATTTGATTCGTTTCGTTTTGTTTCCATTAATTTAGTATTTTTTTTTTTTCATTATTATAATTTTTTTCGTTAACCTATATACAGTCCACTTTATTTTGTTTTCAATTACCTTCTCTCAATTATATTATTTACTTGCTCTAGGTAATAACAGTATTAACCCAACTCAAATCGATTCATGGTTTTAAAATGCCATTTGAACCACTGTTTGACGTTGCCCGAGATTAACTTAACACATCGAACAACATTTTGTGCAAGAAAAGAGGTGGTAACTTAGAGGAGTATAACTACAGTAACAATATTTCAATGCCTTCTAAATCTGAGATTACCCTGGCGTAGCTTAGTAATCGGCGCTATTACAATCCACAGAGATTGGGTAAGAAAACTGGAAAAATGTTTTCATTGATGTCTCCCTTCCTCTAAATCCCAATTAGATTCCTTGTTTCTCAAAAATCGATCTATGGAAAGGTGGTGTAAATTAAAGACAGGTAACGAATCTGTTTTAGCGGAACTTATTGACGAATTAGAGGACTTGCATAGTGATATTATGCAGACTAAAAAATTAGGACAAGCAGTCGCCACCGACAAAACTAATCTAAAAATATTTAAAGCTCGCCTTTCTAGTATTGATTCCACTTTTGAGAAATTTAATTCAATATGTTCTGAGGCAAAGCGAATTGCAAATTCTTTGAGCAAAAGTGAGGAATTACAATTAATATCGAAATTACGGAATGTGACCAGAGAGTATTATTATGAGGCGTTATCGTTTGATATTGAGCCAGGTGATACGTCTTTGGGTCAGTCTATCAGTTCGGGGCTTGGGAGGACCCAGGGCCCTAGATGCAAGTTACCCACCATACAGTTACCCGTCTTTCAAGGGGACTTAGCCACCTGGGCTTCATTTAGAGACACCTATATCTCCTTAATCCACGACAATAACGAAATTTCGGATGTAGAAAAGTTTCACTATCTTAAAACATCGTTAAAGGGGGTAGCTTTACAAACTATCTCATCCATCCCTATAACATCTCAATATTATTCTCAGGCGTGGCAAACTGTCATGCAGAAGTATGATAACAAACGACTGCAGGCTACCCACTTTCTTACAAATATTTTTAACTTTAAGTCTTCATTCAAATCCAATTTATCGTATTTAGAACAATTCTCAAATGTTGTTTTGGAAAGCGCACAAGCGTTTCAAGCGTTGAAACTTGAAGACGAATCAGGTTTTATCATTTTAACGTACGTCCTGAAATTATTAGATCAAAAAACTAGGGAAAAATTTGAAACTGAACATAATAAAATCGATTTACCCACTTTGCAAAATTTAATCGATTTTGTCCATCGACAAAGTGTATTTCTTCAGTCGGAGAATCTAACGTCGGGCGCGCCCTCTGCTTTCGCTCCTCCTTGCAAGTCCAACGAAAGTCGTAAACAAATTTTCATGTCGACTGATGCCTCTGAGAGGTTCCAGTCTTCTTGTTCTTTGTGCAATGAAAAACATCGTTTGTACAGATGTACTACATTTTTATCCATGAGCCCATCTGAAAGATTTGCTCAAGTAAAACGTTTAAGGCTTTGTTTTAATTGTCTTTCCCCCCATCATAACAGATCTAAGTGTTCATCGTCTGGGTGTCGGAAATGTAACCATCCACATCACTCTTTGCTTCACTTTCTTACAAAGGACACCTCTGTCACTAGAGATAAACCTGTTCCTCAAATAATCCCGCCGGCTAAACAAGATCCCTCAGCTAAAGGCGCTATTTTATCCTCATCGGTGCGGGGCGAACCTTGTGTCCTTTTAGGTACCGCTGAGGCTAGAATCAAAGATTCGAATGGAGATTTTCAAAAAATTCGAATGGTATTAGATAGTGGGGCACAACGGTCTTTTATAACTTCGGCATGTGCCAAGAGGCTTGGCCTAAAACAGTACGTTAACTCGCAGATGTTGTGCGGATTCACCGATAGCCCGATCCGAGGTGGGAAATTTCAGGTGAATTGTTTATTGACCCCAAAAACCTCTTTTCAGCCCCAACTTGAAACCAAAGCTATAGTTATCCCTCAAATTACTTCAAAAATGCCCATGTCTCCTATACCTCGAGAGGTTCTGCATTACTTTGAAAATTATTTCCTTGCGGATTCATCTTTTGGGGACCCGGCTTCTATTGATTTTCTGCTAGGAGCCGATTTGTTCAGTGAGATTTTCGTAGGAGAATCCTTATCTACTCCTGTCGGTTATCCCAATGCTCTCAAAACGATCTTTGGTTGGGTTGTGGTAGGCCCTATGGATAACCCCTTCACTACCACCGGTAAGGCGGCAACGTTAATGGTAGTTAACCAAACCCCCACTCTAGACGCTTTTTTAGAAAATTTTTGGGGAGTTGAGGATGTTTCCGGAGTTCAGGTCACCAATCCGGACGAAGTTCAATGTGAGGAACATTTCGTCCAAACCCATAGTCGTGATCAAACGGGTTGCTATGTCGTGCGTTTATCTTTTAAAAATTTAGATAACATAACTTTTGGAAATTCTTATCATACCGCACTACATCGATTTCAAAATTTAGAATACCGCCTAAACAAGAGTCCTGATCTTAAACTTGAGTATTCACATGTATTCAAAAATTATCTTGAGCTAAATTACATGTCCCCTGCGACCAGCCCAGATAAATATTTCCTTCCTCGCCATTGTGTTTTAAAGGATATCACATCAACTAAGTTACGAGTGGTATTTGATTCTTCCGCGCCTACTATATCTGGATCTTTAAATGATAAACTTCATGTAGGGCCAAAATTACATTCAGACATTCGTGGACATGGAGAATGACAATTCTCCATTTTAGAAAGTATCCCATCGCTCTGAGTGCCGATATATGTCAGATGTATTTGCCAATTGTGGTTCTCCCAGAGGACTGTTCGTATCAACCTGCATTATACCGTTCTGACTCTACCAAATTGATGCAAGAGTTTGAACTCAGCCGAGTAACTTTATTCCCATTTATTGACTTAGTGGGAATCCTCAGGGTGGGCGGTCGCCATCCTATTTTGATGCCCTCCAAGGCACATTTTGTAAATCTATTAGTAGATCTTTACCACCAATCTTATCTTCATGCCGGCCCGCAGCTGTTACATTCTTTGTGGCAACGGCAATATTGGATCATATCGGGGCGAATTCATTTATGCATAAAGTGTTGGAAACTTCGTGCTATGACCGCCACAGTCTTCATGGGAGATCTTCCGGCTTCCAGGTTTGAGCCGGTAAGAGTATTTATTAATGTGGGGGTAGATTTTGGAGGCCCTTTTTTAATTAAATCATCCACACTTCGAAAGGCCAGCATAGTTAAGGCTTATCTTTCCTTGTTTGTGTGCATGAGCATCAAAGCGGTGCATCTTGAGCTTGTGTCCCAACTTTCCACCGAAGCGTTTTTGTCGTGTTTGGATAGATTTGTCAGCCGCCGAGGACTGCCATCCCAAATCTTTTCAGACAATGGTAGTAATTTTGTGGGCGCAGATCGACACTTACGAGATGTGTATAAATGGTTACATGAAAGTAGAACCCAAAATGCTATTAGCAGTCATTTGAACTCGAAAGGCGTTCAATGGGAATTTATACCTCCGGCAGCCCCACATTTCGGAGGAATATGGGAGGCCGGGGTAAAGGCGTGTAAAGGTCATCTTGTCAGAGTTTTAGAACAACGAGTACTGACATTTGAGGAGCTTAATACAGTCATCATTAGGATTGAAGCCGTACTTTATTCTAGACCGTTGCATCCATTATCATCTTCTCCGACAGAATATGACACCTTGACTCCTGGACATTTTTTAGTAGGGGGCCCACTGGTTGCTCTACCCGAACAGGACTTAACTGACGTGCAGACTAACCGCTTATCGCGGTGGCAGTTATTGAGAAGGAGCGTCCAGGATGTTTGGAATAGGTGGCGACACGAATATCTAAATTGTCTTCAACAACGTGTTAAGTGGCATGCTAAAACTAGAAATTTAGAAATTAATGATTTGGTTTTATTACGGGAACCACATTGTCCGCCGCTTGTTTGGCCTAACGGGCGGGTAACGCATACATACCCTGGAAAGGACGGGATCGTCAGGGTTGTTAAGGTAAAAACACCCAAAGGTGAATACGTCCGGCCAATCACTCAGCTAGTGCTACTGCCTATTACCTCTGATTAATGTATTTAAGTTTTGCATTGTATAGCTTCTTAGAATATTAAAAATTTTTGTAAATTTTGGTGGGCGGTTTGTTAAGGCCGAAAAGTGAAATAAACTTTATAAAGACTATGGGGTATATGTGGAGGGGGTGACGCCATGTGTAAAGTGCATGTACTTTGTATAGTGGCCACTAGAGGTCACGGTGGCCATTGTTGTTCAGTTAACCTGACGAGTCAAGTGCAGTCTGGCTGTCTGTAGTGAGGTGCCCTCAACCCTTTGCTGCACAACTCACCACCACCTCGACCAGTGCCTGCCCTCAGCCCTTGCTGCAGGTATTGGTCAAGAAGCCCCAGAAGACGGACCCTCAACCCAGACGCATTGTGACGAGGCAGCTCCTTGACGGCTCCACGCGACCGCTCACCTACCCCGGACATTTTAGTATTATTTGTTTTATCATTTTTTATATTTGATTCGTTTCGTTTTGTTTCCATTAATTTAGTATTTTTTTTTTTTCATTATTATAATTTTTTTCGTTAACCTATATACAGTCCACTTTATTTTGTTTTCAATTACCTTCTCTCAATTATATTATTTACTTGCTCTAGGTAATAACAGTATTAACCCAACTCAAATCGATTCATGGTTTTAAAATGCCATTTGAACCACTGTTTGACGTTGCCCGAGATTAACTTAACCCATCGAACAACATTTTGTGCAAGAAAAGAGGTGGTAACTTAGAGGAGTATAACTACAGTAACAATATTTCAATGCCTTCTAAATCTGAGATTACCCTGGGCGTAGCTTAGTAATCGGCGCTATTACAATCCACAGAGATTGGGTAAGAAAACTGGAAAAATGTTTTCATTGATGTCTCCCTTCCTCTAAATCCCAATTAGATTCCTTGTTTCTCAAAAATCGATCTATGGAAAGGTGGTGTAAAATTTCATCAAAAGCGCAACGACTCTTTAATTTTCGAAATGATTTCACCCCTTTTTGCGATGTAATACACATTACCTAATAGGCGGTGGATAGACTAAACAATTGTGCTTTTCTAATGTTTAAGGCCAAAAAAAGACCCAATTCAAAAAAAGAAAAAAGCTACTTTCTCTAAAGGATTTGGGGTATAATATGGTATGATAAGCAATTATATTGTAAGAAAATATAAAAATTTGCGGGAGATTGATGTTATATTTTTTTATAATGTTTATTGTAATCATTTGTTATATACATCTTATATATATAAATCTCGTGTCACAATGTTTGTCCGGGATAAACTCCGGAACTATTAAACAATTTTAATGAAATTTGTCTTACTGGGTGTGTTGAGTCTTGGAGAGTGATGGTGAATTCAGGAACTCGCCAAAACAATCGATTTCTTGTTGATTGAACTACTTGAGTCATTCAGTTGTTGATCGCGTCTAGCTTTTTTCCTAAAAAGTGTTAAAGCTGACTTTCGCGTTTTGTGGGACTTATTGTTGAAGACTCGTTATTCAACAATTAACATTGTATTCGCTGCTCGCGGTTTGGCACAAGTTGTTGTTTAAATACATAATATACTTATTATTCATAGTGAGGAAGTTCTCATTTAACCTGTACCCAAAACCAACAGGGTGTAATTTGGTCCAACTTAAAAGATAGAATAGTTTTCATCTCGATTTCTCGGCTTCTAACAGATGGCGGTGTAATTTAATTTAATGACAACACTTCAACATCTTTTGCTATCTAGGTTGTGTAAACAACCAGTAGATGGCACCGTGTTTAGATTTCTTGACGCTACAATCTATTCCACATCATATGTGTTTATGTTTACGACATAACCATTGTGTTTTTAATCCTTCGTATATCCGTTTTATAATTGTGCTATGTATTATTATTTTTAATAATTCTAAAATTATTTAAAATTCTTAAACGCGTAAAAACACACGCGGTCCGTTAGTGATACACGGCTACGGTTGACCGGGCTAGACATGCCACTGGATGACGGGCTGATAATGATCCGAAGTTTCTCCAAATCTATTTTATGGGTAGTTGTGAAGAACGCGTGACAACTCGGTGCCAGTATAATTTCATCGAACAAGCAGAAGAGAGAGCAATTGTGTTATTGTTGGAAGATTTTTTGGAAAATCATAATCAACTTATTCAATTGTTTAAAAGAGTGTTACGACAAGAAATGATAACTGTCAAATCGTCATTAAAGCCGACAACGGTTGTATGTATGACAAAGACGCAATTATTTTGACGACATGTTATCCAACCCGGATGCCACGGACGCCTCTAACACATACTTAAATTTCATGTGTGGGGAAACCATGAAATCTATTTGTGTTAGCAAAAGACGGGCTAACTAACAATATTGTACACCAACTGGCACTTAAATAGATTAAAATATCTGAAAATAACGCTTTCTACCTCCTTTATAAAATCGAATTATTGTATTGTATTAATTCAGTATTTAATAAAATGTAAATCTAACAATTCTATGTTGGTTTGTGCTTAATTTTAATTCTCCGAAACTCTTTACCAATCACTTTTAAATTTTGGTGTAACGTTCCATTCTCATTCCCATAGGTTTTAAGATCGGCTAAGACGTTTTTATCATTATTAGTTAATTTTAATTTGACAGTATTAAAAAGTTTGAAGTTAACTGTTTTAGCTGTAATTCAAAGTTAAAAGAGCCACAGCAACGCGTGGCCGGGACAGCTAGTATATATATATAAACCTGAAAGAAATTTCATCTATATTAACTGAACTTTTCACGTTGAATCTTATTCGTTATTAATATTTTTCAACATTATTTTCCTTTACTTTTATTCCCTTTCTACTACCCTTCCATCAAAATTGTTTTTAAATTTCTTTTTATTTATTTTAATAATATTCTTTCTATTTTTTTTTTTTTTTTTTTTTCTAATAATTAAGATAAATTTTCGTCCTGAAGACCAACCAGGGCCTTCCTCTCACAAGCCATTCACGCCACCATATCTATATGTACATCATAGATGTTGGTTGTTGCACCACAGCAACAGCAACAGTTGCATCTTGAAAAATAGATGACAAAAAAAAAAAATTAACTGAACTGAAATGGCGTTTGTTAGTGTCTGTTCCAATATTCAAGACTAGGCCTTACTTTGTGGAATTAGACAATATAAATGCTAAACGTATTTTTTTTTTCTTAGTTTTCAACTATACTGTGACGCAAGTATGTATTCGGACATATGTTCTCTAGAGAGACAGGCCCTTCTCTCCATATAAGGGTTTCCTTTATGGTCTCCAACCTGTTTGATTCATTTTACCTTGATTTTATTTAATACCTGGTTAATTTAATCAGTTTATTATTTTTCACTTTTTATTATAACAAAAAAATATATAAATAATTTAGTAAAGGAAAAAGATTTTGATTTCGGAAATTTGAGAGGAGCCCTTCTTTGTCTACACGTCACTGATACGTCACTGCTGATACTTGAAGCTCCATGAAGAAAACTACTTAACTAAAGAAATGAATTACTTAATTAAAAGTTATTATTAATAGATTTTCAAATTTTGATTAGAGAGTAAGTTTTAAAAAGTTGGCATATTGAAGTTCAGGATTATAACTTTTAAAGAAGATTACCATACCTATTGACAATAAGTCTGGCTACTTATGACAAATGGGCAATTATTGAGGGCTTAATAAAACTTAGGAAAAATTTAAGATATGAAGATATCATTCTACTCTAGGACGAACATCAGGGAAGGAAGCAGCTTAGAGGGGCATTTTCCTGGGAGCTTCATTTTGGCATTTGATTTATTTTTGGTGCTTTTTTAAAATGTCCATTAATATGTGCATTTTTTTTTCATCTTTATTGTAACTATGAAATACATCATAACTAGGAAATATGTATAGACAAAAGAAAAAGTTCAAACTAAAAGAAGAGCTGGAGACTCAAACTGGAGAGAGGGGCGTTTGTGGCTGACAGGCATTCAAAACGAACATGCCCTTGATAGGGACCTGAAGATCAAAGCGAACATACACTTGATAGGAACCTAAAGTTAGCTTTGAACTTTAGGTTCCTAGTAAGGGTATGTTCGCTTTGAACTTTAAGTCCCTATCAAGGATATGCTCGTTTTGAACTTTAGGTCTCTATCAAGGGGTATGTTCGCTTTGAACTTTAGGTCCCTATCAAGGGTATGTTCGCTTTGAACTTTAGGTCCCTAGCAAGGGTATGTTCGCTTTGAACTTTAGGTCCCTAGCAAGGGTATGTTCGCTTTGAACTTTAGGTCCCTATCAAGGATATGCTCGTTTTGAACTTTAGGTCTCTATCAAGGGGTATGTTCGTTTTGAACTTTAGGTCCCTATCAAGGGTATGTTCGTTTTGAACTTTAGGTCCCTATCAAGGGCATGTTCGTTTTGAATGCCTGTCAGCCACAACCCCCCCCCCCCCCCCCCCCCCTCTCTCCAGTTTGAGTCTCCAGCTCTTCTTTTAGTTTGAACTTTTTTTTGAAAAATTGTTCAAGAAAACTTGAAGAAAGAAAAAAAAATGTGACGGCTAACGGTAACACTGAGGAAAAAAAAAAAGTGGTCGATGGGTGTCAACGTCACTGTACTTCCCCACCACGAATTAGTCAAAATAGTTTTCGCTCTCCCTCTGAAATCAATTTACCGATTTGTTTGAAAATCAATAGGTGTCTCATTTTGGGACATCTGAATTTCTCATACTAGGTTTTGTGTAGGTATCGTAGTTACATCAACCTTTACCAGGGTTTTTGAGTACAAACCCTGCACTCCCCTCCTCTAGTTCCCCCTCCCCTTGAGCTTCTGGTTACACATATAATATTTCATAATCATTCTATCGAGAGTTATGGTGACCACAGTCATACACACACTACTCAAATTCACATAAACAGCAGTGTTTTTTTTTTTTTTTTTTTTTTTATGGCATCACGAAGACGGAAAAGATGAAAGTCATCATCGGTTTTCTCAACGAATACAAATTCAGAAAAATAACTCAGATTCGAGATGGGACCGAAGCAAACAAAGTTATAATGTGACGACGAATGTCAGCTGTAAGACATTATCAAGGACACAGCTTGGAATCAAACAATGCAATGTTGACCAAATTAGATATTTGAGTAGGTACTTTTGCCAACATTTGTCGAGCCATTTTAACTTTCATTATTATCGGACCTAAAGAAAAATCTCTTTAGATAATGGCTATAACTTCATATATTTACCCTTTTGTTACAAAGATCATTACTTTATGCCTTATTATTATTTTATTTTTAATTCCCTCCCAAAGTCACTTCGTATAATTTAAATCTTGTTAACTATTTTCATCTTCTATAGTTATCTATATCCATAGTTCTTCTTAAAAATACTATACATTTTTTTTTAATTTGAAACTTACTAACACACTAATGTGTGTAAATGTTTTATAGCTGAGTAGACAGTAGAATTGAGTATGTAATATGTCATGTTTAATACGAGCGTTTAAAGCTCATGCGAATGTTGAAGTTCAACATTTTATAGTTCTATAAACTCAACATAAAGTGAACTGGATGAATGCGGCGCCCGATTTTCGCAATCGCACAGAGGGGTCGATAACATTAAAATAACAAGAGATAGTCGATATTATTCAAATAAATCCGTATCAATACAATAAATGTATACTTATATCAATGTAGCAATATCGACGTATCAGTAGAGCGAAGGGTGTTGGGATCAGAATCGCCCCATCAGAGACCCTTAATCTGTTTTCGTGCGACCCGTCATGCTGTTTGTAATTATGTTGTCGAGAGCTTCAAAATGATGTGCCACTCATAACTCTTGTTGACATTGTTTTATTCACTCCTGCGATTTGTTGTTCTTCTGTTTTTCCAGACTTTTAGAAGATATTATAGAAGCGAACTGGAGAGAGGGGGGTTTGTGGCTGACAGGCATTCAAAGCGAACATACCCTTGATAGAGACCTAAAGTTCAAAGCGAACATACCCTTGATAGGGACCTAAAGTTCAAAGCGAACATACCCTTGATAGGGACCTAAAGTTCAAAGCGAACATGCCCTTGATAGGGACCTAAAGTTCAAAGCGAACATGCCCTTGATAGGGACCTAAAGTTCAAAGCGAACATCCCCTTGATAGGGACCTAAAGTTCAAAGCGAACATCCCCTTGATAGGGACCTAAAGTTCAAAGCGAACATGCCTTTGATAGGGACCTAAAGTTCAAAGCGAACATACCCTTGATAGGCATCTAAACGAACACTTCCGGTTCAATTTAATTACAAATTATAGTTTTTTGTTTTTTTTCTATATTTTTACATAAAGCTGTGATCATTTTATAATTATTTTTATCGACATGAGGAGCTGCCGCTGGGTTGCCTTCCCTCTCACGCTATTCAGGCAACTTGTGTACTTATGGTCCGGCATAGTTGCTCGATTCTGCATTAGCAACAGTTGCAACATTCTTCTTACAGGCAAAAAAATAAAAACATATTTTAAAAAACAAGTTTTTTTTTCTCAGAAATATACCTTATATTTTAATTGTTTTACACTGAAAAGTAGAAAATATACTTTTCGGTGTTGGAGTGGCAATATGAATAATGGACACTTAAATTTTTTTAATGTCTATTATTCATACTGAACCCGATACCGATGGCCTGCGGAAAAAAAAGGTTATTTTCTACTTTTCAGAGTAGTATGATTGAAATATAAGATATATTTTCGAAAAACTTGTATTTTATTTATTTTTATTACTGTTCAGTTACTTACCCGACATTTAAACCTACCATAGATTTTAATTAAACAGATGATGAATAATATCTATAATTTTTGTAGTTAACTTCGCCGATGATACCGCTATCCTCTCCACCTATCCTGATCCTATCATTGCCTCCCAAAATCTGTAAAAGCATCTCCACGATATGAAAAGCTGGTGCAGGTTGGGGAGAATAAAAGTCAATGAGGAGAAATGTGTCCACATCACCTTCATCCTCAGGCGACAATCATTCTTGTTCCACAATGTACCAATTCCTATTTCCAACCAAGTACATCTATCTTGGGTTCTACCTGGACAGCAGACTAACTTGGAACCCCCATACTCCACTGAAACGCCAAGAACTGAACAGACGATTAGGACAACTACACAGACTTCTTAACAGAAAATCTAAACTGTCTACAGAGAACAAATTTACAATATACAATTATACGACCGATATGGACGTATGGACTTGAGCTATGGGGCTCAGCCAAGCCATCAAACATCAAGCGGATCCAATCCTTCCAATCCAAGGTCCTTAGAACCATTGTAGATGCTCTCTTTCTTGTTGCCAACCTCACACTCCACAACGATTGTTGAGACATTAATGTGAATTGAAACATCTGTATTATTATTATGGCGATGTTTTATACACCTCTATATGCATGTGTTACAAAAGTAAGTTTTGATGCATATTAGCCAGTTATTTTTACTATTAGTTTATTATCTAGTATAAGTTTATTATCTAGTTATTTATGACATCCGTGGCATCGGGAGGGAGTTCTATCTACAAAATAACACTCACTCCCGGACGGGATTCGAACCCGCAAACCATGGTGAAATCATGCGACCAAAACTCTACACTCTAGCCCGCACGGCCACCATGGCCCCCTGAAAAATTAGTTCTCATTTTAGAAATGTAAAATAAAGTAAATACATTGTATATATTTGGCGTGCTAATTTCATAACAACTACCTAAAAGTTCCTTTTGTCCACGAACTCATCAAATCCCGTGTTTCCAAGTTTCACACCAACCTCTCCTTCCACACAATCCTCTTGCCAAAATCCTTATCATCACAATCCCATCCGCACAATCCTCCAAAAAGGCTGAGGCGGCGTTGGCCTCGCGATCTACTTTAATTTGTATTTTATATATATTTTTATTTTTTATCTTTTTTTTTGTGTGTGTTCATTAATGTATTCATTTTATTTTTTTTCACACGCCACTTTTTAAGGGAGTGCTGGTGATGAAAGGATTCTCCCGTCACGCATCTCGTCCTTTTGATCCCCGCCTCCTGGTCTTCCTCCACTGCTGGACAGTGGATGGTTGGACAGAGTGGTGGGAGGATCAGCGCTGGTCTCCCGCTGCCTCCTCCCCTCGCCACTAGTTGGAGAGTGATATATGGCAGTGTACGGAGTCCAACTAGTGCTGTCCTCGTGGAGTTTCTTATCTATATATATATTTTTTTTTTTAATTTAATTTTTTTATTAATTTATTTATTTTTTTATTTGTTTTATCTCTTTTATTTTATGGTTTGTTTTTAATAATTTAACACCATTTATTTTGTAAATATTTTATTTATTTATTTTTGTATGTGTTCGCTATTATTTTGTGATTATTCATTTCTTTCATGCTTCTTATTATTTGTTTTAAATAGTTTGTATTGTTTATTACTTTATCTTATAGTCTACTTCTGCTTATTGTTTTTGTACAGATCGTAGAATAAATAAATTTTAAAAAATACATTTTTTTTTTAATTATGAAAAGGGTGATCTTTGAGAGGCATAACTCTTTGCATCTTCGTCCTACTTGACGTCCTTATCTGGCAAAACATTTTAATCAGAAATATCCAAAGAAACCATTCTGTAATCCATTTATACGGCATAAAAAATCTAAGCCATTGTACGCCGACAAATAAAATTATTCTATTATATTCTATTCTAAAGAAAGATTTTTTGTTGAAGACCATTTTTCCATAATAACAACCGTTTTCGGATAAATCAATCAAACGTCTGAAAAAATTACATGATAATATGACATGCAATGGACAGAGTACGTTTCTTTATTCAGGGACTTCTGAATCATTAAATTTCATGTCGATATATTAATTACATCGACCGTTTTTACAGTTTTTGAGTTGAGCCCCTCCCCCTCCCTTCACCCTAATCCCCCTTCCATTTGGCCGAAAGGACTGGAAATGAATAGGTGTCATGCTTATGGGGTTCTGCATACACATATCGATAAATTCATTCTATGGGGAGTTATCGTGTCCAAACATACACACACAAGAAATTTCTTTCTCATTTTTGGAATGGGATTGGAAAACTTGAAATTCAGGTGAAAACTCAACATCGAATTTCTGACCGATTACAAAACTTCCCCTATACATCTTATAGCTGGGGAAGTAAAATTTTTATATCTTAGAGATCACAATACAACGAAAACGAAGGGTCCCTGCAAGGTTATGATTTATATTTCACACCACCAAGTGTACTTATCAGGATTTCGCTCCTCAAGTGATGTAGAAGAATGAAGAAGCCATTAACCATTGGCTATTTAATGAAGACAGTGTTGTGAATGGAACGGATTGGATAAAGTTGAAATTGGAAGCCTCACTAAGGATGAAGTAAAATTATTGAAAGAGTAATATTTCATATATTTTTTTTCTCATGCCTTCGAGTCATTTTTCACAGTAAAATATCCATCATCTCAAGTTTTCTTCAGATAAAGTTCTTCACAGTTACAATGTTTGTGAGTAACTTTTGGAAAAGTTCCTCTTCCAAAATATACCAGTGAAAATATTAAAGAATGAAATTACAGATCAAACATATTTTATGTGAAGTGAAATCCTCTCATTAAATGGAACGTTACTCCCAGAAGTACTTACTTCGATGGCAAAGTCAGCACGAGAGGAATTAATATTTTAGACAACACAAAAGCCCCAGCGCCTCCGTCTTCCATTATAAAATTGACATATAAACAACTGAAAAGTTTAGAAAAATGTCCCAAAGGAAATAAATGCAAAGTTGCAGCACGCTTAAAAAAAATATAAAATTACCTATTTATGATTAATTTTTTTTTTTTGTTTAAGTTTCGTTTTTGTGTCACAGGCTTAACTATGAGGTCATATCGCGCTCTTGTCGCCCTGGTGGACATGAGCCCGACTCTAGTGAGAGTTCTACATTTTGCCTATCCAGGGATTTTTAAGGAGTTTAAGCTATTCTTATTGATTGGTGTGATAGTAGAATAGACAGAATCCGCACTGTCCAAGTGGAATTTTGAAAACATTATGACTTGGATTTACTAGGTTTATTTTTTTCATAATTGAAAGGTGCATATAGGATATTTCAGTAAAAGGTATAATTGAATTAGAAGAATTAATTTTTAAAATTAAAAAAAACAATTTTATAGTTAGTTATTGGGACTCATGCCCGGGCTTCAACTACGAGGTCATATCACCTACATACCAGAGCACTCTTTCGTCACTTTTGTGGATATAAGCCCGACTCTACTATGGGAGTTCTAAATTTTGTTTACCCTAAATTTTTATTCACCTAAGGCCGGGGTCCTTAACGAGTACCTGACATCGCACAGGCACAGAACTTTCAAAAAACATATTAAATATATTTTATAAATAATAATTATTTGTCAATAGCGATTATTGTCAAGAGCGAGTTGGACACAATGCCTACCAATACGTATACCTTAAAACGTTTATACCAAGAGCTATTTCGTCACTCTGGTGAACATGAGCCCGACTCTACTATGGGAGTTCTAAATTTTGTTAACCCTAAATTCTTTTCATTTAGGGTAGGCTTTAATGAGTACCTGACATCGCACAGGCACGGAACCATCGTTTAACGTTAGGAGGCTACTAATGGAAGCGGAGAATTAACCTATTAACTATTTAGCAGTTTTAGTAGCATACTCAGTCAACATATAAACATCTACTTTATATTAAACAGAAACGCTTCCTTCCTTTCCTATATGAGCTACCTACACTATCAGATCATTCTCCGTCATGCTAAAGGAAGTAGTTTTTCCAACTATACGAAGAGTACGGTAAGTTACGTAATTCGGCAGAAATTCGATGCGGAATTTTTAAAGGTGTTTCATGTTTTCGGACATGAAATTTTATAACTGAATTCAATTTTTCGAGAAATTGGTCAAAGGAAAGGGGGTGAACCAGAGAAGTGGGGCTCGACACGAATAACTGCCGATGTAATGAACCTATCGACACAAAATTTAATATGAGAATTCAGAATCCTATGTAAGTCAAATATTTTCCCTTCAATGTCTTTCACGGCTTATCTTGCGAATACGGTTCATCGTTCATGAGTATATGTCTGGATTTATTTTGAAATACAGAAAATCTTAATGGTGTCATTATCTCTAACTGTAACTAACTACGACCAACATTTTTTGAAGGTTTTGTCTTTCTTGACTTACCGTGCGAAGACAATATATAATATAAATATAATATGTATATGTATGTACAATTTATGAGAAGTCATTGGATAACAAATTGGAAAACATGAAATTCTGATGAAAACTCACAATCAAATTTCTGACTGATTACATAACTTCCCCTATACTTCGTAGAGATGGGAAGTAAAACAATAATATTGCAAATATTGTAATGCCAGGCTGGAGGAGAATGTTCTGCTAACTATTGTAACAATATAAATATGTTGTATCATAGTAGTAGTAAAAAAAAAATGTTCTAATGCTTTTGATAAATAAAATAGTCAATTATAAATCAAAAAACAATTAAATGCTCGAACAATCAATAATTTTATTTGATGTGGTGTACCATACACATGAAAGACAACCATTTCTTTTTTATGTGTATTCGATTCCACACCAACATAGATTACTTCAAGTCCAAAGTACATTATTAAATTCAAACAACCTTTACAAGAAGTAGAAAGAAGGTTCACTGTAATCATTAATAAAAATTAAAAGATTTTATCTTCTCCCATAATAAGCATGAGAAGAGAGCCTAGAATCTATTTGTAATACCATTTAAAATCCAATTATACTGCAGTTCAATAAAAAGTATGTTTTTCTTGAGATAAATAGAATATAAATTCGGTCATGGACAGTAGCCTTCGCCATATTGCAGTGACAAACCCACCAGTCCATGGATAAACACAAATGTAATAAGAGACTGTCAGAAGACAGGTTTAGGGATTAGGGACAAACTCATTTACAATAAGACCATGTAGATTGTCAAAAAAGAAATTAAAAGAATTTCCTCTGTCTAAATATGTAATAATTCCTCCCTTAACACAAAGCAGGAAGCAAAGAAGCGCATGCGATATAAGGTTACAAGTGAATAGGTGTTATTTTCTTCCCCATTTTGGGGTAAACTAATGAATTATTGTATATATAGTATTCAATATACCTTAGAATTGCTTTTACCAGCAAATTTGAATGAAAAAAGTAGACATTTGTAATCCATCTACTGGCCTAAAAAAAAGAGTTGTTTATAAAGATGAAGCAACAAAAAAAAAAAAGAGAATATTGGGATTTTATTGGAATAGAAAAAGATGACTTTGGAAGTGGCGTTTATGAAATGAGAAGATGAACTGTAAAAAGGAAGTTGATGGTTGAACAATAATAAATTCAAGTCAAATGATTCTGGGGAAAAAATATTCCTGAGGAATGTAAGGATGGTTCGTTGTGAAATTATGTCTGTGGGAGGGTAGAGATGAATATTCAGGGTTTGAGTGCAGTGCAGAAAAGAAAGGTTAGGATTGAGAGTAGCAGTGGCAATAAAAGAAAAGGTTTCATGGTGGAGGGCGTAGGAGGAATTTGCAAAGACATTCATGGGGAAAAATGGAAAATGGAGATTGAAAAGGACTGAGTAGAAATAAGGAGACGAAAGTGAGAAGAGGATTGGGAAGGGCGGGATGGACCAGGGAAGTATCGATCTTGGTCGAGTTTTGAACAGAGATGTGTCCCATGTCCTGGAATGGATTGTAGAGATAGGGAGTGTGTGATGAGGGACTGGAAGAGAAGACTAGAGCAGCAGGGTACCTAAGCTAGATACGATATGTAGAGAGGACCTACCGGGCTAGGCAGACAGAGGGTTGGCCCACCGTCGAACCGCGAGCCGTCAACATCTCACCGGCCACTGTGGGGCGGGGCCCGCGCAGTCTCCCCTCCCCTCCCCACAGGGAAAATTCCCCGCTCCAAGAGGGGGGGATTTGGGAGATCATCCCTCTTGTAGGCCCTCCAGTCCTGAGTCCCCTCTCAGTTCAGGGTAGGCTCTGAGGGCTGTTCCCTCCTGATAGCGTCTTCTTCGTTAGGCCGGGGCCAGTGACGTACTTTCAAAAAACACTTGGTCAGTTCCTAAACCATACTCATGAGTACAGCCAGCAGTTAGACATTCTACTTCCAACTAATCCTGGGCCTTCCCCACCTCCATTCGTCTTGTGTGACGTATCACCAAATTCCTGCTTGGATACCTTTCGTTGCGCTTGGAAGAAGTCTTGATGCATTCCAGCAGCTAGATAGCACTCTATGCCGTTCCCATAACCTCTGCCTCTACCTGCACAATCTTCTTGTACTAAAATATTAAAAACCATACGTGTCACATGGAATAACAGAGAAGTCCTATTTGTTCGATGGCTTGAGGAGTGCAAATTAATATTCGAAGATCTAGATGGGGCGGGTAGCTGAATCGCTTAAATGTTGGTGTTATATAGTGACAATAACATAACCATTCGAAGCGACAAAAATAAAATGTTTTAGCAGTTTGTCGGTATTCTATTTCGTTGCTCACCATCTTGTGCCGTGTTTCTTACAATCTGGGTTTTTCCGCCTTGTGGGATGCTTTATGAAGGCTGCGTTTCTTTGCTTTTGCCATGGTACGGTTTGGAGTCATGTCCTATCTACTCATTTTTTTAATTTTATTTGCGACAACTAGATAGGCTCTACGAGACCTTCAGGACTCGTTAACCCAGAAAGCAATAATTGTTGTCCTTCATTGGATTCTCTTGGGCCTCTCGAGTACATGACATTGCACAGACTCGTGATCATTATATAATTTTCTTTTTTAAATTAATTTGGAGTCGAAAAATAATTCTAGACAGGACCGTAATGGAAAATATTATTGTCATATCTCTCGAAGGAATGTTCAAATGATATGCCTTACAACATAAATTGCTCACAGTGCTACACGAGTCTCACAACTTCCACAGAAATGTAACTTCTTTAAATCACAGACACCGACGCATAGCAATAGGTGAAACAGCCCAGTCTGAAAATAAGTTTGTTTTTCATAGGTGTTCTAGTTAATTTATTAATTAATGTAAATTTTCTTTTTTTAAAAAAACGTTCAATTAATTGGTATATTTATATTTCCTGAATTGTTGATTGACTAGGACCCATCCTTTATACAGTTTACACTGCCGATATTCCTTCCCATCCTAATACCTTGCTATGCACTTTTGCGGATGACACCGCTATCCTTTCCTCAATGATCCCCAAAAACTTCCGATTCCCTTCAGGAACATCTTTCATTCCTTGAGACATGGTTCCGCAGGTGGAGGAATCAAGGTGTACAATAATAAATGTACACACATCAGCTTCACCCTGCGTCCTCATGTCACTCTTTATAACACACTCCTTCCCGTTGCGAATCGGGTCCGCTACCTTGGGTTATTTATTTGCAGACTTGATACAGTCTCATTCAGGACTTAAAGACAAGATTAAAGACAAACTCTTATTACGACTTTTAAACAACAAATCGAAA
Source organism: Aradus depressus (assembly GCA_963662175.1). Taxonomy (NCBI): domain Eukaryota; kingdom Metazoa; phylum Arthropoda; class Insecta; order Hemiptera; family Aradidae; genus Aradus; species Aradus depressus. Next base: position 9,603,886 of record OY759215.1, read on the forward strand.
CTTACATTAAGTAATAAAAGACTCATTTACAACCAATTACTGAAGGCAATATGGGCGTACGGAGCTGAACTCTGGGGCTCAACTAAACCTTCGAATTCTTATAGAATCCAAACCCTACAATCCCATATGCTTCGTGAAATCACAAACGCTCCGTTTTACGTCTCTAATAATGCTATAATTAGAGACACAATGACTTCCAAATTCCCCTTTGTAAGGGATGTAAATAAATCCCGCTACAGAAAATTCCATTCAACGAATTCCTTTCATCCTAATCCGCAGACTTGCTGCAAGAACCTTTGCTTAAATTAAATGTTAGGAAGCTGAGGTGGCAATGGCCTCGAGACCAACTACATGATTGCAGACTTAAATCATCTACACACTTTTTATGCCATAGCTTTCTTTTATCATTAACTATTTTCTTATTTCATACTTCTCCATCAGCTGCTACACAAGATAATGGAGTTTAATTGTCCAAGACATTTAATTTATTCATGTATCAAATTTGCTTGTTATACATTGTATATATAAAATAAACCTAAGCACGCCGTCCTTCGGATCGGACGTTAAGCGATGGTCCCGAGGTACTCGTTTATGTCCCCTACCCTAGGTGAATAAAAATAGTAGAGTCGGGCTCATGTCCACCTGTGACGAAAAAGTGCTCTCGTTGTAGGCGATATGACCTTGTAGAAAAAGCCCGGGCATGAGTCATATTAACTATACAATTTTAATATGTAAAAAAAAAAGTTAAATTTTCTTAAATATAATAAAAATAATACAATTATATACTTACTGATTCTTCTTAAGATGTTCTCCGATACGTCCTCTGCTTCATTCTATCTTTCGAATCGTTCATTTGAAGTCACTTTAAACTCATTATTAATTTCTACTTAACTGCAGTGAAAATGTTAGTCACCGTAAATTGGAATCAGCATTTTATGATTTTAGATTAATAAATAGAAAAGATAGAATTGCTGAACTCAAAATAGCGGGTTCGAAAACCGGCAGAGGCCCTTAGGTTTTTTATCTGGAGTAAAAAAAAACAACTTGATCACACAGTTTTTCGCATGGTCTCGAGCCTGTACGATAACAAGTATTCTCATAGAAATAAAATTCATTGTCTTCCCACTGTTTTATTTTTTAATAGAACCGGTTTTCAACGAAACAGTGTCATCATCAGTGACACATCTAACCTGATGCTTTCAAGATTGTATACTTTTCATTATATTTATTCAATCGTTGATATGTCAGTGATGATGACGCTGTTGCTTTAAAAATCGGTTCTGGGAAAAAAAAAAAAAAAAAAAAAAAGTGGGAAGACAACTATGCAATTTTATTTCTATGAAAAATCTCGTCCCACAACATCTTACTATCACATATAACAAGTATTCGTCAAAAAGCCCTCCGTATCTTAGATAACTAAACCTGAGTAGGCACAATTTAGGAAACCAAGTGTAGTCGGGCTCATGTCCACCAGATCAAAGAAAGAACGCTCTGGTAGTAGGCGATAGAAACTTTTAGTTACAGTTCGGTTATGAAGTAACAATAACTTATTGTATAATAAATATAGAATTATATAATGTATACAAACACTGATTTTGCTTCCGCAGCTGAAAGTATAACCCAAAAATGAGAAGAAAAAAAAAATGTCGGTGAATTGACTGCAATGTTCTTCTCCAGCGTAAATCAATGAACTCATTTTTTCACTCTACCTCTGAAAATCATCGACAATTAGGTTAAAATCGATAGACATCAACTTCTGAAACCTCAGATAAAATTTCGTGTCAATATATTCATTACAATTGGCAGTTACCAGAAAAAAACAAAAAAACAACGGGCGTTGTTCTTATAGTTCCTGGATCCTAACATTTCATTTAGAGTAGATATATTCATTCTATGGTCAGTTATCGTGCCACACCTACTGCTTTTCAGCCAAATCTGCCAAAGAGGATTCAGAAGTGTGAAAACGTGTAGTGAAGGTGGTCTGTGTTTCATGTCTGGTAGTGAACTGAGTGGCTACTGCCAGGCACAAACACCAACTAACTACACAAGTCATAGCAAGATCTTATGTAGAATATTTGGTCAGAACGTCCGTCTCGTACTCAATATCAGTAAGGTTTTGTATGCCAATTTCAGATCAAATTGTATATTCATTTCTGCCTCTTCAACTTCTTCGAGTAATAGCAAAGGACTATCTACAGGTTGCCATCCAAAATCTGTTTCAAACTACCATAGACGGAAGAAACAATTATAATTAAAAAAATTTATATGGGACTCGGCCGTTCGAACTCATAGTTGGTACATAGAAGTGCTATCCATCTCAAAATCATCAGATGTGTTGTATTAGTTATTATGACTCATGCCCGGGCTTTAACTACATTGTAATATCGCCTACCAGAGCTCTTTCGCCACTCTGGTGGACATGAGCGCTGACTCTACTATGGGAGTTCTAAATCTTGCCTACAACCGAAGGACGGTGTGCTCAAGTTTATTTTACCTCCCAGATTGTCGACTCTATCTATCATAGTGAAAACTTAGTTGAATTCAAATTATTTAATTAATGATGAGAAAGTTAGTGTAAATATATAGTGTCAGAAGACCCCATTCAAAATCCTGTCCTGACTTGTATCCAGGTTTATTTTATTCAAATGTTGTTTCACCACAAAATTTAGAGAATTATTATTTGTACTCCTACAGAATTTCATGTCACTTAATCATAACGGAGGCAGAAAAAAAAACAGGTTCATACGAAGTTTTTAAAAATAAATTACAATTATCTTCCTATTTCTTGCGGAAGATGTTTGTCTTCGAGTGTGAAAACCTAGGTTGGGAAAGCCCCAAGTACAAATGAAAATAGAAAAGAAGTATCAACTGATGTATACATAGAAATCAGATAAAAAATAATTATGTTTTTAAATAGGCTAGGTTTTTGTAAGCCTTGACAGACCGCCACCAAACACAGGGATATAGTTAAGAAAATAATTTTCAAAATACTTTAGTTGTAAAGAACCCTTGCCAAAAAACGATATTTATAATTTTATGCTACCCTACAGGCATTTAGAATATATATATAAGCTTTTATTTATTTATTTATATTTTAAAAATCATTACAGATGCTTACAAATTCATTTTTTATACTTCAATTATGAGTGTTTATATAAATAAAGGAAACAACCACTCATACAACATATTGACATTATTTTATTTGTGAAAAAATAAATTATATATATATATATATATATATTTATTTATTTCTATACTTGAAGAATTTGAGTGGACAAATAAAACATTTTTAAAAAAATTAAAAACGAAAATTGTTTAAGTGTCATGAAAGTCCTTGTATTCAAATGAAAAGGAACAGAAATAAAGATTTTGATTTTTTAAACTGACCAGCACTAAATATACAAAAAAGAAACAGTCTTAAAATAATCGCTAGGGAAAAAGTTTAAAATCCGTACAGTAAAATCTCGGAACAACAGTAAGGTGACAAAAAGAAATGAGAGTGTCTTCTTCTGTCAAGACAAAAAGTGTGAATGGTAGTTAAAATATAAGATGGAGAGAGAAAAAGAAGAAATAAGACATTTTAAATTGAGACAAAAAATTTAAATCAGAAAATTACGAATACTCGAAAGGATTAGACAGACAAATGTTTATTCTTAAGATTGTTTCCTACCAAAATTGTATGTCAATATAATGCCGCAGTAGGGACAATTGAGGCCTCGCAAGTACATTTCACAGGATCATAAAAGTAAATAAATACTTCATTTGCAGAAAAAATAACTGTTTCATAAAATAATTCACGTACATTTTTATATTTTTGGTAAATTAATGTTTAGATGGTCCTTTTCTATTTTAATATAATATGAATCGATTTATCGTCGTGTTACTGCAATTATGGATTGCCACTTACAAAATATTCTTAAAACTGATAGAAAGCTCATCATTTTTCCAGTATGTTTGAATTCTTTCATTATTAGTTGATATACCCAGAAGCTTTCGTGTATCAAAAATAAATGTATAACATTTTTCTAATAACCAACTAACGGATCTTAAGCAGTTACTTATACATGAATAGGACAAGAAGGCATCTAACTCCACTGAGTATGTACTAAATAATTCGAAAACTAGGACGGAAGTAATGGCTCCTCTTCCTGACTTGAAAGATATTTCGCGAACCGCATCCGAATAACGCTAATGGCAGGCAAGATAAACAGAAACATATTATTGAATCTCACTAAAGAAATCAAACATTAATTTAGAACGAACAAAAAAATGTATACAGAAATCATTTTAGGAAACTTAATTATTTGTTCTGCAAGTGTGTTTTACCTTCACTCATCCTATGGTAGTTTGAATAGATGCAGTCAATTCTTCTCATAAGTTTTTTTTTTTTTTTTTTTTTAATGCGCCTAGGCGACTCATCTGACGAAAATGACATATGCGGCCTGCCTATAAAAGCCATTCAACAATAATTCTGTGGTGTTGCAGTAAAGGGGTATATGTCAGTTTTTCTGTTTTCTGTGAACTCCCATGTTTCTCAGTTGTCCCCCTTTTCACTTCCTTTTTTTTTCAATGATGTCATAAGATTCTGACTTATTTCTCTTTACCCCAACATAGAGATCACCTATCTAAAGCAAGTTATGACTTGCTTTAGATAGGTGTTACCCATTTTCATAAAAAATTGACATATACCCCTTTACCCAAACAGCACAGAATTATAGAATAAATAAAATCTATGGGGGGGCTGGTGTGTTCTCAAGGACTTTGAGTAAGATTTTTAAAAAAACTATCTACATTCAAGAGTAATTATTTTTCTTGAAACTAAGGACCCTGTAGGCTTCTGTGACAAATCTGGAGTGCACAAAATTTCCTGTAATAGCAATTATATTGGTCAGCCAGGCCGCAAACTTGAGGTAAGAGTTAATGAGCATCTAAGAGAGACTCGAACTTCCCCGAACACTTAGAGCAGAGGACACGAAGCTGAGTCTTAAATTCACAACCTCCAGGAAAATAAAAAGGAGGATGATGACATGTTGTTAAGAAATAATGAAGAGATCCTCAATAGCAAAGAGAATACAATTCTCCCTCCGTCCTCACTTTCTGTTTTCCACTTCGGACTGAGGCAGGAGGCACTAGGAAGGATGTACAAGGGACCTTCTGACATTTATATTGATTACATCTTAAATATATCGTTTTTCAATTTGTTTCAAATTTATTTTTTTATTTCTACTATAGATTGCAGTTTTAAATGTCTAAAATTCGTTTGTTTGATGCATCCATCATATTATTCAATCTCAGGCATGTTTCTTTATCAAATGTACCTAACATACATTCAATAAATCATTTTTTTTTATTTACATCTATACTTTTTATTTCTTATTTTATATTTATTCTATAACTATTGTTGAAAGAGAGGCATTCTAGGTGGCTTCACGATGAGGAAAACCTTGAGTGAGCTAGACCCATTTAAAAAAATAAAATAAAAAACTTGTGAGAAGAACTGAATACATCTATTCCAATTACCTTTGATCGTATGGTCTTTTCAGCTAACCTTCCCCATGCATATGAGTCCAGGCTGAGGTTCTGGATAGGCCTTCTTAACCTCACACCTGGAAGTAGCAAGGACGGTGTAAAGGTGAGGGAACAGTGTGCAGGTAGCAAGGCCGAAGTAGAGGTGAAGGGGAAGAGTTGGGGTAGCATGGCTGGTGTAGAAGGGAGAAGATCGGGTGAGTGTAGAAAGAACGGTGTAGAGGGAGCAGGGTAGGGGGTAGCAAGGATGGTGTAGAGGTGAGGGAACAGGGTGCAGGTAGCAAGGCCGAAGTAGAGGTGAAGGGGAAGAGTTGGGATAGCATGGCTGGTGTAGAAGGGAGAAGACCGGGTGAGGGTAGAAAGAACGGTGTAGAGGGAGCAGAGTACGGGGTAGCAAGGATGGTAAGGGGCTGGATAAGAGTAGAAAGAATGGTGTAGAGAAGAGGGCCGGGTGGGGGGTAGCAATGACGGTGTAGAGAACCGGGTGGGGGTAGAAAGGACGGTGTAGAGAACCGGGTGGGGGTAGAAAGGACGGTGTAGAGAACAGGGTGGGGGTAGAAAGGACGGTGTGGAGAGGACCGGGTGGGGGTAGAAAAAACGGTATGGAACACTTTCGTCGGGGAAAGCTGGCAGAAACGAACTACAGAAATTATAGAAAAAAAATTAGAATAATTACAAAAAATTATACAACACTTATTCAATTAAATTGTATTATTTTTTACAAAACGATTAACTTGACTAACTCGTATCTTCACTATCAAAAACCTATATGTACATAATCTTCATCACTTATATACATAATATATATATATATATATATTTTAATAAATGAATTTACTATAAAATGTAAAATAATCTAATTCGGAAAAGTTTTCGGACCATAAACTTTTCCTGGATTGTTCTTTTTTAAAACTAATTTTAGGAACATAATTATCATCATGTCCATTTTGTTAATTAAATTTGTTAAACTTCATTATACTCTATTTAAATTAGTTATATTTGTATTAAAACCGATAACTAGGAACCTTTCTAATCTTAAAAAGTGTATGTATTTACTGAAAATTGCAGATTCGTATGTATATAGATATATGTATTTACTGAAAATTGCTGATTCGTATTTATATAGATTAAACTTAGTAGATATTACTTATTTGAAAAAAATAAAAATTAAACTAAATCTTACTCTTCAGATCATTTATTTATGTATTTTTATTATTTTTTTCCTCCTTTTTGTATTGATATTTTTATACTTTTTTTCCCTTATTTTCCTAATTTTTTTAAATATGAAATTATATCTTTATTATTATATTATTATTTTTATAAGATTATAGAATTAGTAAAGCTAAATACTGTCCAAAAACTAAATGTAAGCATAGCAAAAACCTTAAGAAATAAACATTAATGAAAGCAAAAGAGAGGAAGCAAAGGTATGCCATTAGTAGAATAAACGAATATGTAATAAAAGTTTTTCTTATTTTCTTTTTTTTTGGAAAAATTTAGAAGCATTCATACACAAAAAGTTTTTTCATGTAACAATTTTCATGAGAGAATACATACATAGCAAGCTAAGAAATGAAATTAAATGAGACCTTCACAAGAAAATTAAAAAAAAGCAATGTAGAATTTAAAAAAGAAAAAAATTACATAGAAACAGAATAGAAAGAAATATGTTAATATGGTATAGAAATATATAAATTATTACAAAATATTAAAGAGAAATCAACTAAATATATAAATATTGAATAATTATTATAAAATGTCTTTAACAATTTTGTTTCTGTTCAAATTAATTTAAATTCTGATTCAGTTAAAAGAAAAAAAAAATTGAAAAGTAAAATACGAGTTCAAAACGGTGGTCGCGAACGCCTCACTATCTCCCTTTCATACAAAAACTATATATGCTTCAAATAACGTACGAAAAAAAAAAAAAAAAAAAAAATGGTAACACATAGTATATAAAATATATCTGGTCACATAAACTGGTTTATTGAGACATAGTAGATGGATTAATACATTTTTGGCATTCCAGGAGTCAAGTGAAAAGAAAGTGTCAAAAAAATTAAACATAAGAAATTGCCAAATATTATCATGAACTCAAGAAAACAGATGTGATTTTTTTTTTTCTTTAAATAAAAACTTTTATTCCTTTTTGTTGACACACTAGATTTTTTTTTTTTAAATTTATGAATTTTAAAGGAAGCTGAAAAACTCAAAAGAAGCAAAAGAAAATACAAAATTAAAGGAAACTACTGCTTACTAAAAAGTATGACGCAAGACTTAAAAACTATGAAATATGGGATTGTGTTTCATTTCCAGCGTTTCTCAACCAATGAGGGGCGAATATTGTTGAAAATAACAATGGAACAATGGACAATTAACTACACTTCTGTAACCACAATATGAGCTTAAAAATATTTTAAAGTTTCAACATTCAATAGCATGGCCTGTAATTTGTTTTGTTTCTGATTCTTATCAGATTCAAAAGACCATAAAGAGCGGGCAAAATTTAAAGAACAAAAAACTAGTAAAATAAATTTAAAAAAATTATAAACTCAATAATCAAAAATAAATTGACATTTATAAGCAGAATGAAGCCATTTTGATTAATACGATAATTCGCTTTAAAAAAATAATAATACAAATAAAAAAATAACTAGAATTTAAGGAGTGAAATGTAAAAACAGACGACAGACAAATCCACCAGATTTATTTCTGTAAAATCGAAGAATGGCCTACGTTGTTGAAATAAAATGGAGTGATTATGGTAAAAATAAACAATAAGCTCAGGAAATTGTAGTATTCAATAAAACTTAAAAACCACCCCCAGCCCAGTAACGATAAATATTGACTTCAGTGTATTGAAAATGTAGTGATTATGGCAAAACTAAATACTAAGCTCAGGAAATTATAGTATTCAATAAAACTTAAAACCACCCCCAGCCCAGTAACGATAAATATTGACTTCAGTGTATTGAAAATGTAGTGATTATGGCAAAACTAAATACTAAGCTCAGGAAATTATAGTATTCAATATAACTTAAACCATCCCCAGCCCAGTAACGATAAAATATTGACTTCGATATATTAAAAATGAGAAAAAATATTTTGCAAAGATTCTTTTTTTTTACTTTCTAAACACTTCAGTCATATTTTTTCTTTATTATCAATGGAAAATTATCTCATAAAAAAAATTTATATTATTGAAGTATCATTTTCAATATTGAAATGAAATGTAATTTAAAAGTTACTAGGAATTGGTCAAATTACAGCGGACATGGGAGAATACGAATTTCTAAAAAGGTTGAGGAACACTGATGTTTTACATTCTAACAAATTTAAACATAACGTAGTAATATAAGTAATGATAAAAAAAATCTTAACTTAATAAAGATGAAAACATTGTCATTAAATAGTACAATAGTAATAAGTAAAAAAAATAATAAAAAAAAAAGACAACAGAAATAAAAACAATGATTAATAACTTAAATACTGTAACAAACCTAAATTTTAAAAATATAGGATCACCAATAAATTTAGCCAAGTTTGACTTGGATTTTTCATATTATGTCCTGCATCTTAAAAAATAATTAACACTACTCCCAAAAATACGTTCTAACATTTCATGCATAGTATAAGTAAAGAAAAATCAAACAAATAGTAAATTCTTTTTTTTTTTTTTCTTTTTTTTCACCAAGCAATAAAAATATGCTGTTTTATTTCGTAATATTGGACATAACTTTTTTTTTTTTTTTTATAACATATAAAAAAAATATATGCAAGTTAACAGTTAACTTCTTGCGTCAAATATCACTTAAATTAAGAACCAAACAAAAAAAAAAAAAAAAAAATGAAAAATAAATTTTATATGTGCTTATATAAAAAGATATTATATATAGTAATCTAGAACTGAATTCTACGTAATAAGAGTTTTAAAACAAAGTAAAAGAATTTTTAAAATAATAATAATAATGATTGCCATTTTTAACAAAAAAAAAAATATTAAAAAAACTTGTGAAAAAATTAATAACCAGAATAATTCACAAAATGAATAATAACTGTGAGAATATAGGGCAAAAAAAGCGGTTTTGGACGCCCCCAATAAGATGTAATAATGCTCCAGAACTAGGGGGGGTCCTAAGGGGGAACGGTAGTTTTAATTATTTATCAAAATATATATATTCGTTCTTTATACATATATAATCGTAATCACTAATTTGATAGGAATATTATTACTGCATATTATTATATTCAATACAGAGAAATACCTATTTGTACAAAACGTACAAATTGATTGATTAATCTTTGTACAGCTACAATTTATTTTTTCTTTCTTTAATTTTCTCTTTTTTTTTTTTTTTTTCATCACGTTCAAGAAGAATAAAATTAGTAATTCATATTTTATAAATTAGCCAAAAAAAAAAAAAAAAAAAAAAGAAAAAGAAAAAAAAGAGAAAATAAGTTCATTAGATAAAAAATGTATGCACAGTATGCTTGATGAACGAAAGAGGAAGGGCCCTATGTATAATTTTTGTCCAATTATTGAAAAAATAATAATAATAATAAGTCGAGTAGATTTATGATGGGTGATGGATGACTTAGGGGTTGGTTGATGGCTGGATGATAAGGAGCTTAGTTCCAAGCCGAGTAACTGTCTTGGTACCACTGAGGCTCACTTGAGTAGCCCCCATTCAGGCCCCCGTAGCTGCTGTTCGAGGCACCGCCCCCCCAACCACCCCCACTACTCTGGTACCTCCTCTTTGATTCCCCCTGGTTCTGGTTGTTACCCCCATCCAACTTTCGCTTACCTGGTAAAAAAAAAATATATATATAATCAATATTAATTTACACCTATTTGAAAGCTTTCGGCGGCATGATTCCGATAACTTTTGCGCCATTTGTGAGTGGGTTTCGAAGGCATTTTTTGCAAGAGACATGTTTCATTTTTTATTTAATTTGAAGTAAGCACCCGATTTAACCTAGGTAATTCATTCAAATCATCTTTATTTAATATATAGGTTTTGCTCAAGTTTTCATTTTTTCTTTTCTGGTTTTATAAATGTGTTCTGTGTTATCTTTTGTTTGAAACAAGTCTGTACTTTTTATTTACTTAAATTTTCAAGCTGTGTTCTTCATTCAGAACATGAGTGAAGACACTGTCACGAGACTTCAATAACACCAACTCCTCAGACATGGAGTGGCATAAGTGCCAAATAAGGGAAACATGTCTCTGGCCAGCGAAACACAAAAATCGAAGGTACTCAAGGACAGCTAGGCAACTTACGTTCTTCGGGAGAGGCCAACTGACGTCACTTTACAGACTCGACCATATTTCACAAAGACGGATACATAAGAAACCGGAGGGACCAACCAGGCGGGAAAGGCCATACAGGAGCGGCGGTTCTTGTCAGGAGAGGTATGTTTCATCAAGTTTTGCCTCTCTTCCGCGAACCTTACCTTCAATCGACGGCGGTTGAAATATCAACAACTCTTCTCAAACTCGCTCTTTCATCAGCTGTACTGACCTCCCCATCACACCACTCCGCAACATTTCTCTCACTTTTTGACACTCTGGGTAATGATTTCATAGAGGGTGGCGACTACATAATGCGCAAACGTGAAGCTCAGTAAGCAAACACGCATATCACTGAGCTACCGACGCCCTTGACCAAGAGAAAAGAAAGAGAAGTAGAAATTTTATAAAAAAAATAAGTTCACTCCTACCACCAGATAAAAAAAAAATCTAATGAGCACACAAATATATTGGAAAACAAGGACGAAGATCCATCGCTTTGTCCTTATTCTTGGAGGATCAATTGTTGGCCTTTCAGAAGAGGGTCAGGTTCCCGTATATATAAAGAGACAATTTTTCAGTTGGTTCGGAGGTCAGTTCCCGTACAAATAAGGCAGAATTGTTCAGTTCCTTTCATTACAGTGGACTCCCTCGTATTCGGCGGTCCACTTGCAGGTTCACTCCTCCTTAATTTAAGACGGTTTTAATCAGAAAGGAAAACATTTCCTTGGAAATTAAAATTTTTGTAAAATTCCAAGTTTGTACCCCTCTCGCAAGAGTGCTCTTTTGAGACGACTCCACGCACCTTTCTATGTCATTTTGTGAACCTCGTCGGTCAAATCATCACTAAATATTGTCAGAATTAAGACAAATCTGGAAGAGATATCGAAAAAATTAACGTACATGAAACCCAGAGAAACCTAAGAATGAAGGAGAGTGGGGGAACAGAGAAGAGGTAGAGAGGGTATATGAAGAGAGGATGTAGGGGGAAGTGGAGGTATGGAGTTTGCGGTGCAGTTTGACCAGGCAACTTGAAATGAACCATGGGTGAATAAATATATACTTCTATATTACCTGGTAAACTTTGTTTGGATGTGAGAGGAGCGCGTTGGGAGCTGCCACGCTGACTGGTGCCTGGTTTGCTGGAACGGCCTCCTGGAGCTCGTCCCCCCCTGCTGCCACGGGCCCCCCCCGCCCCCCCACCTGCTCCCCCCGCCCCCCCACGTCGTGCTCCCCCCGCTCCACGCCCACGCCCACCCTGAAAAAGAAAATACAGTCATAAGATACTCAACAAAACATCAAGAGTGAAGTCAGTAAGTGTTCATATCTTGGTGCGTACTTGAGAAAGGGGATGCTTGCCTATTCCAAAAACATGGGCTAATTTCTCATAATGAAACAAACCCGACTACACACATCTATGTCGTGAGGAATGGACATTTATCTCAACAATATGAAGAGAAAACATGTAAATGAGCCCTCAAATTGTACCTCCTAGACTGAGTTCCCTAGTTGCACCAGAGGTGAGCTAGGCCGAAGGAAATAAACCACAACTTACATCTGAGACTCTACGAGATGTCAGCCCTCAGGGCTCATCTAGAGGCCCGAGACTTGAATGCTCACTACAAGAGCTTGTTTCTACAACTTACATCTCAGGCTCTACGAGATGTCAGCCCGCACTACAAAAGCGTTTCCACAAGAACAGAAATTTCACAAATTAAAGAGCAAATCACAAATTTACATGATTTACACCGGAATGTGACCAAAACCCGACTTGATCACTTCCACCCGTACAACATAGAATTAATAGTAAAAATATTTCAGTAATCGTCGGATATTAAGTAAAGGGATTTACGACGGTATTTTGTAAGTGTCCATGGATACATGAATAATTTTGAGTCAAGATTGAAGCCATATGGGAACCATCTATTTATGAAATTACTTCCAACTTAAATCTAATCAAACCGATTTGTACACAATTTTTTTTATACAATATACAAATAACTAGAATATATTTTTATATATGCTTGAATTTTTCATATTAAATGATGAAAGTTTATGTATGTATCCGTGAACACAATTCATAAATGCGACACTTAAAACATGGTTCGTTGTATCAAAAGTATCTTGTTTTTTCTTTCTTAAACATTTAAGGTGAATGAATAGTCAGTATGTTAGTTAACTTATTAGTTTAGCAACACAAATGTTAGTTAAGCCCATAACAACCTCCAAGCAGCCCAATATATGTACATGGCAAAAATATACCGCAGGCAAAATGTTAATCAGCCAAATTGAAAAAAAAAAAAAGCTTGTGCTAAATAAACTGTTGAAACAAATAAAACATTTACAACACTTCACATATTTAGGTTGTAAAAAAATAGCTTCCATGGAATATCTTTAAGTGCATAACCATGAACGAAGGTCATCTGATAAGTCCAAGAAAACGTTGCAACGTGAGATTCAGATTTTCAAAAAGTATTTACCCTAAATAACTGTATTTTAATATTAATGGTTTCATCGCTGAGGTTTTCTCTCGTTTACTCGTTCAAGGAATTATTTATCATCAAGTAATAAAGCCCCTTCAATTCAGTACTGATACAATTCAGAATTACAGGAGATTCATGCTATTGCAACTACATATTTGAACGGCCTGTTCTTTCTTCTCTACCTCATGTATGTATTTATTATGTATTTTACTAATATTGTCTGATGGGATATTATTTACGAAGGGCCAAATCAAAGTAAAGGGAATACACTATGATGCCAAAGGATTTTTTCCCAGGTAAATAAATCCCCCTTATGATATTGTTTTCACTTTGTGATTACTTTTATGAATCATACCAATAAGACAATCTGTATCAACTTTTATAGTTCATATTCGAGCATAAATGTCTACAATAGGCCATGATTTAATCATTTTCTTTTTCATTTTGTACTATGAAATCGGAAAGTATCTTCACATTTTAATTAATTAAAAATTAACATAAAATAAATTCCTTCGGATGGGACGTTAAGCGATGGTCCCGAGCCAGTACAATGTCAGGTACTCGTTAAAGACCCCGCCGCCCTAGGTAACTTAAACCTGGGTAGGCAACATTTAGGAAATTTCATTATTGAGTGAGACTCATGCTCACCAGTGCTCCGGTAGTAGGCAATAATCCTGAGCAACAAAGAACATTGGCGCTTTCAGAGATGGATTGAGCCAGGAATTATTTCTCCGTTACCTTTAATCTTAATGCCTCTGGCAGCTATGGACAAAACCAATACAAACAATTTGATATTGTTTTAATTTAAACTTTTGAAAAAATACATATACCTTGCTTGGGGGGCAATTTTTAATGTTTCATGATATCTTTCTCAAGATCGCGGGTTCGAAACCCTCCCGAGGTTTTTAGATTTTTATCTAGAAAACAATAAAATCCTAAGTACGTCATCCTTCGGACGGGACGTTAAGCGATGTTCCCGAGCCTGTGCGATATCAGGTACTCGTTAGACCCCTAACCTAGATCACTAAAACTGGGTACGCAAAATTTAACTCACAGTAGTCAGACTAAAGCGGCGAAAAGTCCTCTGGTCGTATGGTATGACCTTATAATTAAAGCCTGTGCATGTGTCACAAAAACAAGCAATTGAATATTTAATCTTTTTCACTCTATACTACACGACATATTTTGATATTTTTTGCTGGAAAATAATTAACTCTCTACTTTTCACCATTTCAAACCACCGGCTATGAACTTAATTTTGATGTCCCCTTCTGATAAACTAACGAAACCCTTATTGCTATTTTTTTTTTTAATATATCAGAAAAGAATTGTCTACAAGAAATGCTTAACGTCTGGAAGATGTATACCTGTAGCCACTCATATGCCTGTATATCCTTTTGACAACTATTCAAAATGCTCATTTCTTTTTCTTACCAACGTAATTGTCTTGTATAACGCTTCGTGGCGACTCGATATAATGGAGTACACATATACCCAATGTAGTATACTTGGCTCTTATGAATACAGGTCTGTGCACCTAAAAGCTGTGTGAAATTCCATAGCAGGTATTCAACATATATTTATTTTTTTCCCTGATGGTAAGTGACTAGATGCAAAGCCGGGAAAAGCAAAACAGTATCAACGCTTGGCTTCTAATAAACGCAGATGAACGTTATTGGCACAAATTGAAAATACAATATAATCTATTTCTGACCGAAAAAAATATACATAACGTGAGAGTTTAGAGCAAAATTATGACATTTCTGATTACAGAAATTCCTTTCTATATAAAGATTTTTGACGTGAAACGTCTTTCATTTTGGTCAGTAGAGGTTCGCTTGCTAAAACCGCAGGTAACACAAATATCGCTTATATCTTTGCAACATAACTATCCGCAAGCCTTACTTTGGTATTGTTGTGTAGAGGAAAGGAGCCATTATTCGTGTCGCGTGCGCAGATTTCCGCCGATGTCGCGCTACGCATGACGCAAACGGAGCTAAATTTAGCCTCGCGCGCGGCATTCACAGAGGTCTAGCTCGCAGTAAGTTTGCCGATCCGAGCGGGAGTAGTCGCGTTTGAGATAACTCACTCTGCTATGGTAGGTATAACCCATCGAACACAAACCGGTGCTCTTCAGGAGTTATAAGGCTTGCAAATGTGTAATTTGTTGCAGAAATATGACGGTTGCTCGGGTATGGCTCCCCCGCGTTCAACACGTAAGGTCCAGAAAAGGCCTGAAGAGACTCGGGCAGCAAAACAGAGGGATGCCAATCCTCGCCCCCCCCCCCCCCTTTTTTGACCACGGCGAACATGTCCTCCTCCATAGTGAGCTCAAGCGCAGGAGCCTCAACCATCTACGAATGCGGCAGGCTCGACGGGCGGAGGACAGTCTCGGGCCCACCAGCAGAGGGGTCTGCGACTACAATGGAGGTAGACGACGAGACCAGCCCATCAGCATCCAGGATACACTCACAGCCCGAGTGTGGGACCACAGTCAGAGCAGAATACGCTTGCGCCCAAGTACCACAGGCTCTGGGAGTTGGCTACAGCGCGGTTCAAACCCGTCTTCATTGACGAGTTCCCAACCTAGTTCCTATAGAGTAGAGTGTATTTGGTTACGTCATTTCTGTACCCTAGAGCCCCTACACCATGTGCAGCACGCACAAGACGTTTCACCCCACTGCGGCTCTGTCCCCGATACAGCCTGAATTTTTTGTATGATGTTTGAAAACTAAAATCAGGACAGGCGTTCAGAAGTTATCGCGTGAACGAACACAAATACGCTGAACGCCACATCTCGACTTCTAATTCTCACATTTAAATATTGCCAATCAACTTTCGAATATGTCAATCGTAGAGGTAGTCCCTTTCGCATTTAATATCACCAATCAGTAGCATTAGTCCTCTCTCTCATTATATTTGTCCAATCAACTCTCGAATTATATCAATCGGAATGTTAGTCCCCTCTCTCATTCAAATATCACCAAACAACTTTCGAGTATATCAATCGGAATGTTAGTCCCCTCTCTCATTCAAATATCACCAAACAACTTTCGAGTATATCAATCGGAATGTTAGTCCCCTCTCTCATTCAAATATCACCAAACAACTTTCGAGTATATCAATCGGAATGTTAGTCCCCTCTCTCATTCAAATATCACCAAACAACTTTCGAGTATATCAATCGGAATGTTAGTCCCCTCTCTCATTCAAATATCACCAAACAACTTTCGAGTATATCAATCGGAATGTTAGTCCCCTCTCTCATTCAAATATCACCAAACAACTTTCGAGTATATCAATCGGAATGTTAGTCCCCTCTCTCATTCAAATATCACCAAACAACTTTCGAGTATATCAATCGGAATGTTAGTCCCCTCTCTCATTCAAATATCACCAAACAACTTTCGAGTATATCAATCGGAATGTTAGTCCCCTCTCTCATTCAAATATCACCAAACAACTTTCGAGTATATCAATCGGAATGTTAGTCCCCTCTCTCATTCAAATATCACCAAACAACTTTCGAGTATATCAATCGGAATGTTAGTCCCCTCTCTCATTCAAATATCACCAAACAACTTTCTATATCAATCGGAATGTTAGTCCCCTCTCTCATTCAAATATCACCAAACAACTTTCTATATCAATCGGAATGTTAGTCCCCTCTCTCATTCAAATATCACCAAACAACTCTCAAGTATATCAAACGTAGCGTTAGTCCCCTCTCTCATTCAAATATCACCAAACAACTTTCTATATCAATCGGAATGTTAGTCCCCTCTCTCATTCAAATATCACCAAACAACTCTCAAGTATATCAAACGTAGCGTTAGTCCCCTCTCTCATTCAAATATCACCAAACAACTTTCTATATCAATCGGAATGTTAGTCCCCTCTCTCATTCAAATATCACCAAACAACTTTCTATATCAATCGGAATGTTAGTCCCCTCTCTCATTCAAATATCACCAAACAACTTTCTATATCAATCGGAATGTTAGTCCCCTCTCTCATTCAAATATCACCAAACAACTTTCTATATCAATCGGAATGTTAGTCCCCTCTCTCATTCAAATATCACCAAACAACTCTCAAGTATATCAAACGTAGCGTTAGTCCCCTCTATCATTCAAATATCACCAAACAACTTTCTATATCAATCGGAATGTTAGTCCCCTCTCTCATTCAAATATCACCAAACAACTTTCTATATCAATCGGAATGTTAGTCCCCTCTCTCATTCAAATATCACCAAACTACTCTCAAGTATATCAAACGTAGCGTTAGTCCCCTCTCTCATTCAAATATCACCAAACAACTTTCTATATCAATCGGAATGTTAGTCCCCTCTCTCATTCAAATATCACCAAACAACTTTCTATATCAATCGGAATGTTAGTCCCCTCTCTCATTCAAATATCACCAAACAACTTTCTATATCAATCGGAATGTTAGTCCCCTCTCTCATTCAAATATCACCAAACAACTTTCTATATCAATCGGAATGTTAGTCCCCTCTCTCATTCAAATATCACCAAACAACTCTCAAGTATATCAAACGTAGCGTTAGTCCCCTCTATCATTCAAATATCACCAAACAACTTTCTATATCAATCGGAATGTTAGTCCCCTCTCTCATTCAAATATCACCAAACAACTTTCTATATCAATCGGAATGTTAGTCCCCTCTCTCATTCAAATATCACCAAACAACTTTCTATATCAATCGGAATGTTAGTCCCCTCTCTCATTCAAATATCACCAAACAACTCTCAAGTATATCAAACGTAGCGTTAGTCCCCTCTATCATTCAAATATCACCAAACAACTTTCTATATCAATCGGAATGTTAGTCCCCTCTCTCATTCAAATATCACCAAACAACTTTCTATATCAATCGGAATGTTAGTCCCCTCTCTCATTCAAATATCACCAAACAACTTTCTATATCAATCGGAATGTTAGTCCCCTCTCTCATTCAAATATCACCAAACAACTTTCTATATCAATCGGAATGTTAGTCCCCTCTCTCATTCAAATATCACCAAACAACTCTCAAGTATATCAAACGTAGCGTTAGTCCCCTCTATCATTCAATTATCACCATAACATTCTCACGATTAATCTCAGAACGATTTTCATCCTCCTACTCCTAACTTCGAGAAATATGAATGAATTATTCTATGCATAAAGTAATCATTAAAATTAATTAATACAAAAAGAAAAAAACATTGATAAAATTCTTTATTTAAATATTTACTTTACTTGGTATATTACCTTAATTATTATAATAAATAAAACTGCTACCGAATGAAAAATTCTCTGTATTTTTTTTTCTTAAATACAATATACCATTCACATCAAGAACGATTTAAGACACGATTTGTGCCCCAGGGATCAAAAATCTTCCCCCTTGTAATTCAGCAAGTAGAAAAAATCGAAACTGTTTACACTTTTTTTCTTTTTTTGGTTTTATTATTTTTTTATAATTATTGTTTTTTTGTTTGTTTTTTTAATGTATATTTTTTTTATTGTTTGCACAAAACTGACGGTTAGTTTTTTTATTGTTTTTTTTTTTTTTTTTTTTTTTTTAAACACGTGACTCTCTTCAGCGTTACACTCGAAACGAAAGAACTTCTGCCTCTTTTACAGATCTTGAAATAGTGTGAGGCCCTATAACATTTTTCCCGAACTTAAGAGAGTTATCTTAAACCTTTGTGGGGTTATTCAATAAAAAAACCTGTCAAAACACATAAGAGAATAATACAAAAAAAAAAAAAGGAACAATTAAAAAAATTTAAATATATAACTTATTTGAGGTTGACTTATTAGATAGAATAAAGCAAATACAACATTATAGTGAATATAATATGTCATATATACTTTTTTCTTGTTCTACCCTGAAATAATTTCGGATTTCCTGATTAAAAATAATTCTTTTTTTTTTTTTAATTCCATCTTAGGGACTGTGGCCAAAGAGAAATTTGAAGAAAATTGTAACAATATGTACACTTCCCCAGCTTCATGAAGTATAGGTAAATAATGTTATTTTAGTTTTCACCAGTTCCATATTTTCTAAATACAAAAACGTATGTCTGTCAACATGTTATCTCGCGACAGAATGAATAGATCGCTGTGAAATTTTATGCTGGGATATACAAATCACTGATACACTTTTTATTTTGCTATCAAATCAGCAAATTCAAGCTAGGGAAGTATACTGCTGGTGATTCACCGATTTTTTTTTTTTTACATATTTGGTACACAAAATAGACATTACATAAAAAATATTTTTGACTCATTGAACTGACTTTGTGACACTCAATGAGAAAAAATAAAAATAAAAAAAAAAAACAGAATTTATAAAAAGAGTATAGAATACGGTCCAAGCCGGGTTGCCATTTGTTATAACAAAAAAAATTATCAACATTTAATAAACAAAAATAAAAGTAGAATAAAAATAAAAAATTCAAGAACAATAATAATTATTATAAAAAATAAATAAACCAACCTGGGTCCCAGAATTCATGCCCGTATTGGCCAGTCCTCTCTCCATAACGCCCTCCATGATAGCCTATAGTCACAATATCAAAGATTCAAATCTTAGTAGACGTCAAAATACTATCTCAAAATTCTACTAAAACAACAAACAGCAACTCGGCTATAATGCCAACTCAAATTTCCAATAAATTTTAATGTCTATTTATTTCAAAATAATTAATAAAGTAATTATTTTATAAAGTGCAATTTATCCAAAATATTAAACAAATTAAATATAATAGCTCTTCTGAATTCAACTTACAATTAATAAGTGGTAAATTTAAATTTAGAAGATACTTTTATATCTGTAACCAAAAGACATACTATATTTAAGAGGTTCAAATGTATGCACTTAATACAGTAGGGCTCTTGAGCACAGATATCTGTAAAGTTTAATAAACATAGATGTTCCAATATGGCAGATTCGAGTTTTTCTCAAAATCTTTAAAAAATAATAATACAAAGATGACGCCCCTTTCTTTTTTTCTGTTGATTAAGATGTTAGTGTACATAAAATTTAGAATCGCAAACCAGGCCTGCATCCACTTTGGGTATTTTCGGTAGGGTTGGCTTTTTCTTCGCAGAATGAGTTTCTACGTAGTTTCAGGAAAGTTATCTAATTGGTCAAAAATTCAACACTAATCCAAAAAATATTTCATGTCACTTTGTACGTCTCCCGATAGAATGAATAATGAATACATCGACACGAAATTTTCCAGGCATCTATTCATTTCCAGTCAAATCGGCCAAAGAGAAAGGGAGGGGGGGATTATAGAGGAGGCTTAACTCCAAAACCCTAATAACTCCCGATTCAATGAAAATACTGACATGGAGTTTTACATATGAATTTAGAAGCACATAAAAGACATCCCATTTTCTATTGGTCAATTAAAAGAGTCATCTCGCATCATATGAACAATTCATTTATAACACATTGGGGAAATTTATTCTGATTAGGGGATTAAAATAAAATAGAAAATATTCATCAAAATTCTCACAAAAATAGGTCAAACCTCATAAACCCCCTGACATACCTCTTTGAACGATAAGAGAAAACTATTGCTTTACATTATTTTTGTCGAGAAATAACAGTTTTCAATTAGTGGTGGACAGAAATAATATGATCTCAGATTAAAAATTCCAGCATGAGCGAAAATCTTCAGTCATAACATACATTTGAGCCATCACTCGACTTTCTTTGTTGCATAGGAAGTTATTTCCACGTGGTTCGTATTAAGATACATGATGCCCTTCCTTATTAATTCCTTCAATAATAAAAACACTGACCGGATATGAATAAATTCACGAATATTTTTTTTTTTTTTTTTTTTTAATTTTTCGTACCTTTAATGTACATATTCATATATATTATAAGTACACATCTTCAAACTATTGTATTTTTTTTTTGTCAAGAGGAAATAAAAAAATAAATGTAAGAGAAAAATTAAAAAAAAAAAACAATTTATTCTTTAATCATAGTTATTTATTTCCTTTTCTGAATGTATTTATTTCAACTCTCAACATCAAGATCTGGATGTCCGTTTGACCCTACACAACTAATGCAAATCTTGACACCGAAATAAACGGGAAAACAAGTTAATTCTTAGATTTATTCATGCTCATCACAGGTTAATCACTAATAACATAAATCTAAATAACATTTTATTTAATAAATTTTGGGGCTCTACGAAGGTTTTTTTTTTTTAAATTTACTGAATGAGTTGATCATGAAAGATTGAAGTCATATCATGCGAGATAAAATAATATATAGGCGTATATGTCCTTTAATAACTTAGAATTTCATTATGTATAAAACACGAAATGTATAACAATTATGAACAAAAGAAAAAAATATTATTAAAAAAATAATGGGAAGAATACCATTCTGCGAAGAAAAGATATCATTATATTAAATAAATAGGTGCAAGTTGGCGAGCGGTATATTATTCAAAATGTTATGAACAGCATCTTAAGCAACGCTGAAAAATAAAGGGGGAAGAGGGGATATTATATAAACATTTTCTTTCAACTGTTTTAAATTTTTAGAAAAAAATGATTCTATGTCGTTGGAACATTGTATATTTCTTTAAAACAATCAACAAATAACGTAAATATATTTTATTAAACTATAAATATATTTTTAAACAGACACACTATTATTATATAGCAGAAAGCAGGGTTATCCAAATTTAAAGCAGGGTTGAGGGTAAATAAGGATTCTGGGAACCCAAGCATCTACCTTAAGCGAAGCTGATTTGAAGCAAAAAAAAAATTATTAAAAGCAACTACTTTGGCGTATTAATAAAAGCAAAACAATAATTAAACAAAATAAAATGAAAAGCAAAAGGAAAAAGTACAAAAAAAGCGATAGATAAGCCACTCAAGAAGTAACAAAAAATAAAAAAAATAAAATTCTTGCTCAATATCTATCATGTGAAAATATATGTAGCAATGTTTCTCTCCTGAATGAGCCGCTCCTCAGCCTAATTCAAAAAATATGAAAAAAAAAAGCATAAACAAAAATTTGAAAAAATAATAACATAAAAATAATAAATCATAAGCAATATTGTATATATATATTCTGCTAATGATAGATTTTTCCATGATATTTTACAAACATACATGTGAAGGGGATCAAGTTAGTAAGAAAATAAAAAAATAAAACATAAGAGAACAATTAAAAGCAAGCAAAATTGCTTTAGAGGTATTAGTAGTGTGTATTTCAGTAGAGGTATTCATGTCGCAGAAGACTTGTGTGCAGATCGCGTGGGTAACGTCACCCCTATATAGCTTTTGGATAACCCTGCAACTTCAAATTTGAAAAAAATAAAATAAATAAAAAAAAATGAAATTTGTAAGGTGGAGAAAAAATATAAAATAGCGAAATGTGCAAAGGAAATTTGAAAATAAAAAGAGAAAAACAAAAGCAGGAGGATAAAAAAAACTGTAAAGACAAGAAGTAAGAGTAAGAAGAGAACATATAAGAAAGACAGGCATCATATCTGAGCCGAACACAGGTGAAAATAGAGTAGCTTGCTTAGGGCATGTTAGTGGACATCCCACACCCAACACACACAGGGTTCAGGTTCAGTTAGCGACATCAGCTGTAGCACATCAGTATAGACTAGACCACTTTCAGGAAGAGATGAGGGACAATCGCGTGCAAAATTCAGTCAATTCAAAAAAATAAGTTAGTAGTTCATCCACTAGGAAGAAACATTGGGGCATTAATCAGTTTTAAATCGACGTATTTAGCAGCAATCGTTGCTTAAACATTTCGCACTAGGGGAAGTCAAATATGGGTAGGAGAGGGGGACCGGAAATAAAGTTACAAAAATTTTTAATTTCCGCTTGTGACTGAAATTTGACGGGGGTTGTTACAGAGAAACTTTTCATATTTTGGTCAAAAACTTGAAAACGGTACAAGATACTAGAGGGTACGATTTATCCGATCAAAAATAAATATGCTTAAATTTCTCACAATGTTATCTAACTATTTTCCCCAGAACGAACGTATTCTGCTTAGCGTTTCTAATCTAGGATGGGGGACTGGAAAACATAATTTTCAGAATATTTATAACATGCAAAACGTTTCACCAAAACCGAAGAAGAGGGATTTTTTTATATTTTTCCCTTTTTGTTATGATATGTTAATTTATATCAAAGAAGAACTGATATCATGCCGTCATCTTGGTTCCTGGTGGATAAAAAAAACACTAATTCTTTTGAATTCACCGCATTTTTCCACACCGAGTTGCCTCTTAAGCCTCAAAAGTTCCTCATAGTGACAATTTCATAAAAGTGTACTAGTCTATCGTAGTAAATTTTTTTAAAAAAAAGGTTAACTATTATATTAAATCAGTGTGTAAATTATAGAAACAAATAAATAAATTGACATTATCACCGAGTTATTGACAATCTTTATTATTATAATTGTGTAATCTCAAACAAAAAAAAAAAAGAAGAGCTTTCCCCGGCGAAGGTGATCAGATATGATGCCATGTTCGGTCCGTCAACACAGCCATTTTGATAAATTCAAACAAGAAGACCTAAGATTTTTTTTTTTTTTTGTAATTCAGTAAAGAGATGAGAAAGAATAAGACAAGATGAGGGGACTGGTTTTCAAGAAAAGGAAATAACTGTGCCACGGACCAAACTGAAGACATTTGTTTTAGGATAGATAGCAAACCCACCGATTGAGGCTGCCTTGGCCTTCCACGAGTCGTAGGGGGTAGTGGCGGCGCATAATCGTAATAGTAATCCTCGTAACGGTAATAGTCATCGTAATATGGATCGCTGTAGCCACCTCGATAATCCCCATACCCATAATAGTCGTAATCATAATCTATAAAAACACAACATATGACAATACCTAGACAAGAAGCAGGTAAATAGTGGAGTTCACCGATATAAACTTATTATTTATTTTATATATATATTTTTTTTTTCAAAGGAACATATACATTTTTGATTTGTTTTTTGATAAAAAAATTATTAAAATTCAATTTAGAAAAAATAAAATTAGAAAGAAAAATCCATTAATTATTATAATAGATAAAAAAATTTTTAAATGCATGCCGGGAAAAACTTAAAAACATTATTTAGCTTACATATTATGTATAAAAATAAACATCATCCTAATTTTTTTAAAAGGGTATACGTGATCACTAATAAAAAGTTGGAAGACTTTCAGAAAAAAAAAAAAAAAATTAATTTCAATAAAAATTGAATGCAGCCCAATGCCTTCAGAGTATGAATTATCCCAAAGCTGGGAAGTACTCCTGTAACTCATTTTTGAGGCTAAGAGGTGGCTGTATGGTTAGTTCCTTACATTGCGTCTAGGGAAAGATGCGTGGGGTATGAATGTGACATTTGAAACGAATACTCCACTCGATAATGTTCAAAATAGGCCTACCCCATCAAAAAATATATTAATAAAAGCTTTTTGTCAACTGTGAGAACAAGGTTTGTTAACGGGTAAAACATGTCCTATTGTATGTGTTATACTCCAAGTTATTGAATAGTAGTCATTTCGTGTTCCATCGGCCATAGTAACGTTGGTTACCCTTCCAATGTGGCAGATAGTTTGGTGGCTACCACTAGACTGCCTTGTTGGGTACAGTATGACCGTTGTATGTCTCATCATTCCCTAATGTCAACTGTTGGGGCCCCAATGCTCATTTTCACCTGCCCAGAGCTGAATGTAGGAAATGAGCCGGTTAATGAAGGAAGGACCACTTATTGTCACACACTGTCCATCAAGACACTCTAGGGCCCACCAACTGGCTTCACGGAGTAACAAGACGAATGTCTTCGTCATTTATTGCTATACCTTGTCGCAGATTAGCTCTTCGTGCTGTGAGATTTTTACTACTGTTAAGTGATATTTGTACAATACGTTAGGGTGTTGATCCTTCTTAATTTTATTAAAATATGATCCTCCGTAATAATTATCTATTTATTTATTTAAATTTCTAAATGTCTTACAACTTTTTGCAGAGTTCACGTAACTGACTTCCCTGATTCAGCAACTCACTCCCTAATTGTCTTTCTTTCTAAAATTAGTTATCATGTTGAAGTTTAACCCAAGTTGTGTTCAACCTTTGCCTTTTAAATCGCCTAATAATTATTTCAAAATTTAATTACAATCCCTCCCTTGAACCACCCCTCCACCACTATTGCTCAACCCTCCACTCTCCTCGGTTCGATATTTTTGGATATAAACGGATCAACTGTGAGTAAAGGTTATGTTTACTGAGCTTACACAAAATTGCCAGGAAGATAACAGAAATGAATCGACCTTTATGTGTACATAATATAAACAATTTACGTTCCTAGATTCTACTTTTTCATTCCTTTAATTTGAATTAATACACTCTCAAAATAGACGACCTGGGAAATAGATCGCGGGTTCGAACCCGTCCGAGGGTTTTTAGGTTTCCTTGGGCAGACCGTCCTTCTGAGGGAACTTTAAAGGGCGGTCCCGAGCGTATCCGATATTAGGTGATCCATGATAGGAATGCACTTTCACAGGAGTCTACAGTCGCGCTCATGTTCCCCAGAGCGATAAAAGAGTGCTCTGGTGAGTAGGGTGAAGCCCGGGCATGAGTCAAACAAAAAAAGAAGAGACAATAAAACTCCGCAAAAATGCAGATCCTCGTCAATTCAACCCTAATCAACCCCCTAGAAAATCAAGGCCATACTTATTTTTCTAAAATACTCACCTTATTAGTGACCGTTTTTTTAAATAGAATTTCTATAATATGATTAATAAAGTTGTACAAGAATAAAAGATCACAATGAAGTCTTTGAGGAACTTTCACGAAAAATATCAGAATTTTCCATTAGTTTTTTTGCCAAGAGAAATAAAAAAAGCTAAGCAATTAATGAGGCCAACGCTGATGAATTGAATCGAGGAACAAAATCTGTTCACAAATCATTTGGCAACAAAGAAAAAAAAAATTAGAAAGTGGTCGCTGAATTAGGGAGATCCTAAATAAATAAATACTTAGAACATATATGACATCGTATAATATGAATAGTATACATTTGTGACATAAAATACCTTTTTTTCTTTTTTGTGATACTTACCTTAACATCATACCGTTTTAGCTGCTTTTATTACAGAGATAAAAATAAAAATAAATACATTTCCATTTGTTAGGTAGAAATGTCTATAATATAACACAAACAAATGAAAACGAATTGTTTAAGCAATAAAAAAAAAAAATAAATAAGGGCTTGGCCAGCAAAACAAACATATGAAAACGAAATGATTGTAAAAAAAAAAAAAGTTACAAAAATTGAAGGATATTTTGTTGGCCCAAAAACCAACAAAAACAATATATATTGCGAGTGACTACATGCTGTGAAAAGGATATAAAAAAAGACGCATTTTTTTTATTTTTAGTAAATACTGAGATTAATTGCAAATACTTGCACGTGCAGTTAATTTACCTTTTGACAGCAAATAGTTAATAATAATTTTATGAACCTTGTAACCCCCAAAAAGACGCATAACTGCAACTAACTACCCCATAAAAAAAATAAATAAAACCAGCCCATCATATCAATTCTACTGTCCCATCAAATTATCACCGCTAGTACTATATTAAAAAGGAAAATAAAATAAAATAAAAGGCATGCAATAATCATTTTTACCAATTATGTGTTCAATATTTAACGTAAAATATAGTGTTTCGTATGTTTACTATACACCATTAATTGGAAAAAGTGCCGTCCTTCACTTTACATATAATATAAAGATTATGTTATGAACTTTTCATACCACAAAATACATGGGCGATGCCATTAATTTTGTAAATAAAATTAACAAATATTAAAAATGAATAGCAACATTGCAGTATTTTTTTGTTCTTGTTTTTTTTAAATTGGGAAATGAGAAACATTGATAAAATCACAGTTCTGTTGCACTGGTCAATTGGTGTTAGAATAAAGCTAAGCGTAAAATTTAATCCTTCAAATATTGATTTTCGTGGGAGGGGGGGCATGCATGAACAAGAATGGGGTGGGGGGACGGTTATATATTTGTCTATATGTCACACACACACACACACTTACCGTAGTCACCACGACCCATGCTTCTCATAGAAGCGGCAGAACTTCGGGGCAGAGGTCGAGTTCCAGGACCAATCATGCTCGGGTGTTGAGGCGAAAACCTACAAAATTGAGAATATCCTATAAGCATTTATTATAGAATTATTTAAATAAAAAGAGAGGAAGGGAGGGAAGTAACACTAAAAGGTAAATTAAAACGTTT
Source organism: Aradus depressus (assembly GCA_963662175.1). NCBI lineage: Eukaryota > Metazoa > Arthropoda > Insecta > Hemiptera > Aradidae > Aradus > Aradus depressus. The sequence continues at coordinate 9,631,508 of OY759215.1, forward strand.
TTTAATTGTGAACTGTAGGAGAACCAGGCTCTATTACCTGACAACATATTGTTTTTTCGCGACCCATTAATTTTCGACCACCCCCAGAGTGACGGCAAATTTAGATTTATAGCAAATTGTCTTCCTCGATATTTCTGGATATTAAAAACAGCAAAAACCAAATTTTTTATATTATTTTTAAATACAGTCCCAAAATAGATAAATATCTACTTTATTTTAATAAAGTATTGACAAAATATTGTTTATGTGTAATGAGTAACCCAACTCTGCATAACATGACACAGAATCAACTCGGAGTACGACTAATTAAGATATTCGCAGTTTGTCCATCAATAGACTGCAATAGTCTTATGTTACTCGTCGAGGCGCCACAAGTTCCTCATCGGAGATATGGAAAGAGAAGTTTAACTCAAGATGGCTCCGGAAGATAACCGTCAGGTAACTCTCGGCAGTTGGGAACCAGTACATAGAAAACAACTGAACCGTACTTTTACTAGTATACTGACAAACATCGGGGACGCTAAATCGGTGGTACAATATGAACTATCTAACAAGATCAAGTCTGCATCCTCTCCTACCTTCTTCCATAAACCACATAACATACATCACCATAGAGATCATATGAGTTGAATAATTATATATATATATATATATATATATATAGGAAAGGAAAAGCATTTCCTGAAAACCAACAAAAACTTCATTGGCATTTTATAATTATAAAAAAAAAAAATTAGAAAAACACTTTAACGACCACAGTCAACAGGGGAGCGTGCGAACATGACATTTATGTTTTTGTAGCCTACCTCGAATGTCGAATTCCCTAATGTTGAGACTAAGATACAATAAGAAAATGAGGGGAAAAGACCATTGAGATAAATAGAAACTGTTAAAAGAAATTTGACAAAATGCACACAGTTAATAGTTTAAACAAAGTACAAAATAATTAGGATGATTTAAGGTATCCATGTACATAATAAAAATTATAACCTACTAAGGAGCATTCACTCCACTATCTAACATGTGAATACTTTGATTTTTTCACTCAAATTCATCAATTGTATAACTCATTCATGGTGCGATTTTTTTTTGTTGAGAACATATCCTCGGTAAAAGAACCAAATATAACAGTCAACTAATCTGAAACTAACTATGCCCTCATCAACATATGAGAAAAAATATCTTATTTATCCCTAGAATGAATGAATAGTTTATTCCATGATTATTGTTCTCAGAAACCTACTTTTGCGATGCATTCAGTTGAACAAACAAATTTGTAGATAGGTCTCATAATTAAAAAAAAATCATTAGCTTACATTGAATCAATAGCGAATATTCGAAACTTGCGGATAGATAATTCGCGTTTTTGAGAAATGACTGTACTATCTTTACCGTGGTGTCATCAACAATTACACTGATTAATAAATATAAATAATTTAAAAATGATTTCATCTTGGGCAATCGAGATGAATATAAATAAAGAGGAACGTACCCTCCTCCTCGTAACTGCATCATTTGCATCATCCGCCGTTCTCGTGCTCTTAGGATTTCTTCCTTCTTCTTTTTGTCCGAAGGGGGCTTGGCCAGAGAGACCTCTATACAAGATCCGCCCATATCCTTTCCGTTTAGTTCGTCCATTGCCTTCATATATCATACAAGAAAGTAAACATAAATAAATGTCAGGAAAATATTTAGGTTGCATATATCTAAATTCAGTCGACATCTTAAACATTTCTAAATTATTATTTTTCTATGGGAGGATATAATAATCTATATTATTAAAAACATTTCTAAATTAAAATCAAACCTACAGCAACTGCATGATCTCTTTCATCGAAGTGTATAAACGCATAGTCCTTAATTTTTTTAACCCTATCAACTTTTCCAAAGGCTTCAAAAGCTTCTTTTAATTTTTCCTCGGAACATTCTTGAGTCAGATTTCTAACATAAAGCACCTTGACCTAAAATGAAATAAAAAATTACAAAAATACTAATTAAAAATTAAAATTAAATAATACCTACTGGCCTACAAAGAGGAACGACCAAAATTATTCACCACTCTGACCATTTATATGAATATTTCTACTTTCCTGAGTAGAAAATCGGAGACTTAATGGGAGCGCTTGTCGTTTGGGCTGTCTCCGATTTAAAAGGCGGAGGAAGTTGTTCTCATTCGCTAAAAAGACTGGAGGGGAAAGCGTATTCATTGGCTAAAAAGGGGAGAAGGGAACCGTAAAGGGGTGTGTTTTCACTTGCCAAATTGAGAAGCGGTTCTAATTAGATTGAAGGGGGGAAGACTGCGTCCTCATTAGGCAACGGAAGAAGAGAGGAAGGAAGCGTCCTTAACTGCTGAAGGGAGGGGGTTCTCACTGGTTAAAGGGAGAAAGGATGCGTTCTCACTGGCGTCTAAAAATCACTTTCCCACCTCGAAAATCTTTTAGAATGGTCAGTTTGCGAAAAGTAATTGGTAGTAGGTCCAAAATATTTCCTATCCTGGTTTAGTTACCTCTGGTACAGATATAACAATAGAATTAACGTTAGTGTCTGCACCTTAGATCAAGGGGTCAGCAAACATGGGATTCCGGTAAAAAACATTTAGCTGAGGAAATGAAGAGTTTTTAAGGTCTCAATGAAGAGAAGCGTTCCCATCGGTAAAAGGGAGGAAGGATTCTCATTCAGTAAAAAAAATAAGAGAAAAGATTGGAGTCGCCAGAGACAACCGATGTTATTGGCTAAAGAGAAAGGGAGAAACCAATCAGATGGGCTGTAGCACAACAAACCGCTACCAATGAGAAACTACAATAAACTTAAGAAGACTCACCTTGGCCATGGTCTCTGAATCTGGTTCCTCTTGCGGATCAGCCCAGTCGACGATGATGTCACAGCCCCATACTTTGATTCGGCCAGTCCCCAGTCTTCTCTTAGCAAGCGATGCTGCCTTATGCGACTCATACTCAAGGAAACAGAACCCTCGATTTTTCTTTTTATCGTCAGGAGAACTGTAGATTATCACCTCTGTCAGTCCCGCTGGAAACAACATAAATATTTTAACATTAACGATAGAAGCAATGATACACTAAAGTATAATATTCAAGTCAATACAAATTACACGAACACAAAGACCACACACTGGCCTATAATGTAATAGCATAGTTCGAAAATTGATCTCAATGGATGTTCCAACTGCTAAATTAAAATAAATGATCCACGATGCCTGTCTTTTTTTTTGAGTTAGTTCTTGGTTATACTCAAAATGTCTAATTGTTTTGCGAAATTTTAATAAGTTACCGCCATCGGAATCATGCCGCCTCATAGCCCCCCCCCCCCCCCCCCCCCTTGTCCACATTTATGCTACTAAAAAAAAATATTTGTTAATGCTAGTCTAGTATAAATTCAAAATGATTATTAACTGGAGTTATTTCCCCTTTCCATTAATGGGACCTTTTTGAAATTAAAGACGTTAGAAACAATTACCCCTCTCTCCACACAAAACTTCCGAAACAATTGTATTCGAAAAAAAGACAATTCACAGCATTTTTCTCTTTTTATACTTATCAATTATTCAAGATGGAGGGACCAACTTTTCACACACAATCCCCCCTTCACGCCGCCATTTCGAGAACTAAAAACTAACAAAAAATATATTCTGATTCTACCCAATTGGTTTTCAACCGATGGAACCACATATAAAAAAAATATCACACCTATCCCACTTACTAATGACACACTATAAGTCGTTGTAAATAAATAAAAACAACCTATGGAACCCTAAAAAGGAACATCTAAACTCTCATCCAAGTGACAACTAGTGTAGACAACTTAGTTCATAGGCTTTATAAGTTGAGAAATTTTTGCAATCGCCGTACTGGTTCATCAAACCGGATTAATTTACGAAAGTAGCAATGAATAAATCTGAACATGGAGAATTTAGGAGATTTATGGACTTCAGGCTCTAATTACACAAATAAAGGGAAGATGCAGGGTTCTTTTATCGAAAAAAATAATAATACATATAAAAAATATATAACGACACTTTCAACAATGACCATGAAAAACGAGTACTCTAGAGAACTATTCAATAGAAACATACATACAAGAAAGTACAGTTACGGGTAAACATAAATCTTTCCCCACTATTAGAGAAATGGCGGCAGAGAGGGTAGGTCAAAATATTTGTATAGTACCATTTGGTGATAAAATATCCCGTCACTTCACTATGCCAATAGAACAAGCACAAAAGTCAAGCAGCAGACAAATAAAATGCAACCTCTTAGCTGATAATGAGAGCTAACATCACTTTTGATGAGGCCATCATCATCCCCATGTGGTACACTCTGTTTCCACCCAGTTCAGTTCGGTGCGTCCTATTTCGGTGCCTTGTCAAAAATTAACAAATTTAACTTTTTTTGGAAGCTATACATCTGTCTCGATAACGCTATACTAAATCCCCAAAAAAACAAAATTTTGAGTTAACGAAAAAGTTCTACTACAATATAACACAGCATAAAATATATTTTTGTATAAATTAAATAATAATTATTGAAGATTGATTTTAGGTTCGAATCGGATAATGACAGACACTGAGCTAGGATGCCTGTTCTTGGTCCCGACGTGAATACAATTACACACAATGCTCTACTACTACATCTTCTAAAATCATTATAATAGCGGTGTACTTGACCGATTTAAGTGAAACCAACTTCGTGATCGCATAGTTGGCCAGTTTTGAATATTACAAAGAACAAGTCTAAAACAAATCCACGAAGATGTTGACGAACAAAAGATGCATAGCATACATTATCTACAGGGTACTTTTTGATCTATTATAATAAGGCTAATCCTATTTTTGTGAGTTAACAAGTTCCTACCAATCTCTTCTTTTTCGAGATGGCTCTCGAGAGTAAATCAACGATGGTTCATAAACGTTTTACCAAAATGGAGTCCATGGCTTCCTGCTACTCTGGACAAAGGATGGCTCACAAACAACATAAAACACGAAATGTTTCTAGAGACTTTTGCATAATAATAGATTGATAAAATAGCTATAAAATTTTGGGGGCGCCGAAATGAATATAAAACATTATAATACTTGAAAAGCTTAAAAATTCGAGCAAAATATTTGCACTAAGTAACCGTGGGAAACATCAAGGAAAAAAAATACTATAGAAAGACCTTAATATATGAACACAATTGTATAATACGGGTACATTTTAGTAACAAGACGTTCTAATTGTAAAGTATTTTTTAAAATGTGAAACAGAGGTACTTATTTTACTAAATAAATTAGAAAAAGGATTTTGGCCAAAACTACACTCTATTAGAAAAACTAGGACGATAAATAAAACATATACATAACCAAATAATGAGAAATTAATGAAAATTAAAGATGATTTCTGAAGTGATCATTGTTTTAAAAATATAATTATCATTTAGCCCGATCCGGTGTTAATATCTATCATCTAAGGTAGATAGATACTAGCAAGTGCTAACTTTCAACAGCAAATGTAATGTAAAAATATTTAACGTAGAAAATAAATATGTATGTACATTTGCATGCTCAAATAAATATATATTTCAACTTAAAAGTAGCATATCAATGAGGGATTAGTTATGGAATTGCATATGAAAACATATATCGTAGTTCCTTTTCCCTATGTCTCGTATAAATAATATATTGAAGAAAACCCGGTAGACAGAAGGGATAAAACATACATATAGTAATAAAACCAAAAACGAATGGTAACGTCCGCCATTCAATATCATAAAACTAAGCGGCCACTACTGAAATAATTTCGTAATTTGTAATCAATTTTGTCAACAACTTTACCTGTCAATTTACCAAACTCTTCCAAGATTTCCTCTTTGCCTTTTGACTTAGGTATGTTCCCCACGAAAAGCCGCAGATTCGGTACGCTAATGTTTACTTTCAGGTGCTTGCCTGGTTTGATTTCATGATTATCGAGCTGTGAATTTAGAAAAATGTCAGAAGTATAATTTTTTTTTTTTTTTCAAAAAAGAAATAGACTAAAATAGTTAATTTAGTAGAGAATAAATAAGTCAAAATATAAATAGACAAATAATATAATTTTGGTAAACATATCGTGAAAATGAAAGACAGAAAATTCAAAAAGTAAAATTTTGAAGGCAAAAGAGGTGAGCCTTAAAAAAAACACATCGCTGTAATGGGTCGAAAACAGCGAATGTGCTTCAAATAATTTTGCGCTGAAAATTTGCCTAGAATTGCAAATAAACTCGCATAATGTAAAACAATTAAGTTCAGAAGAAGGCAGCACTAAACCTAAAACTTATATATAAACAAAAGGGTTGTTGTTGAATCACAATTGTTAGTAGCAGGGAAAGCAGTCGCTTGGCTTTCACCTCAGGTTAGTAGGTTATTTGGCCCAATTTGGTGTAAATCTGAACTTCCATGAATAAACGACCCTACCTCGTCCGAAGACGAAGTGAAAGCCAATCCCTAATTGTCTCAACAAATCACGTTGCTCATTTGCTGCAACAAAAACTAAAAAATGGAAGTTTTTGAGTTATGGGCATTCTCACATATACTTTTGGCGGATAGAACGACACATCTGAGCTTCAACTGTTCACCGAGAAAACAATTATTGCTGCAATAATGTCATAATTCAAAGTGAGAGTAGTTATGAGGTTTAGGGAGAAATCTCATTAAGGCCTATAGCTGTTCTTTCAATAAAACTTGCTGATAAGTTATTTTCGAATAATTGCAACCTGTTATTACACGTCAACAAGTTGAATTGATCCTCCTGGAAAATCACAGTTTTTGAGTTATGTCGCTGTTGCAGCAAATGAGCGACATATTCTATTTTCAGTGGAATCGGTAGTACAACTTAGACCTAAGATGGGTACGTACAATACAGCGATATACGTAGAATAAGAGTCTCGTGTTGTATTTTTCAGGGTTGGGTCAATAGAATTACATATAATTTAAGAAGAGTATGTTGTGTAGAATAGCAGATTTTATTTAAAAACCTTAACGCAGGATATTAGCCAGTGTGGCAGCCTTTAAAACACCTTATAGATAGATAATTCCTGACCTCCAACACCTCCACCATCGGTTCCTGGTTAATATTTTAGTTACGAAATAGGTTTTAGTCAGTAATTAAGTTAAGGATCATTCATTCATGCACGAAAATGAATCAACTTTCTGGTGTGCACCCAACAAACAAAATATCAGTTCCAAGTTTGTTCTCATATCTCAAGACATTGACAAAAACCAAATGGCATTCTGGATTTATTCTATCGGGAGTTACCGTCTTCAAACACACAGTTACACAATTAGTTTTGGGATGAAGAAGGGGGATTGAAAAAGATGAAAGCACATTAAATAACTTCCCCTACACTTTGTATAGCTGGAGAAGTAACAACACTATTCTGTTGATGCATAACAATAAAAATTAAATAATCACTTGTTAAATTGTTCTTAACTTGTACTAAATACACTTTAAGGAGGTTAATAAATTAGTCTAGATATGGGGTGCCAAGGCAGGGTGGGAGGTGGGAAGTCTTACAGCTGGTGGAGGGGGAAGCTCCCAGAACTGCAGGTTAAACGCTTTCTTCACTTTACATAATTTTCTAAATGTAGAAAAAGAATATTCTACGCGTAATGACCCAACCCTGGTAATCTTGGTAATTAGAGAGCCTCTGTAGACCTTATTTCTTTCGAATTTGATTTTAACAACTATTACCAACGTGGCGGAATTTCAGTCAAAAACATAGAAATAACAAAATCACTTGTACAGTTGGTTCATTTAAGTTGAAAGGTGAGGCCACCATTAAAGTGGGACTATTAGAATTGTGTCTCCGACAGTGGGCTACAATATGGAAAAGACAGTCAGGGCTGTGGATGGGAGAGACTTCAGGAGGGGTAGTGTGTGCGGGCTTCCATTCCTCACCTCCCAACTGAAAATGAACTATAACAAATACATAATTCATGTTCAAGAAGAAAATGCACGTTATAAGAAAGAGCAAACAAATTGGAATCATCAATGTAAAAAAAATTGAATAATTCGCAACTTATATCGCCTACTACCAGAGCACTCTTTCGTCACTCTGGTTGACATGAGCCCGACTGTAGAGTCGGTCCCACAGTAGTGTGGGAGTTCTAAATTTTGCTCTACCCTAAATTTTTAATTAGGGTAGGGAGTATCTGAAATCGTAAAGAGTCGGGACCATCGCTTAACATCCCATCCGAAGGACCTCCAGATAAAATAAACTAAGGGCTTCGGTCGGGTTTCGAACCCGCTATCTTATGCAGTTTATATATATATATATATATATATATAACTCGACATGAAGCAAACCAATTATTCAAACATAATGATCGTAATTGAACATGAGGAAACATTTTTTAAAGATAAATAATTCCTAAATAACAGCAATAGCAAACAACAACACATTGATAACGTAAGTTAACATAAATATTTTATTATATTAAGTCTGACCTTACAAAAAAATGAAATTAAAAAAAAATGAAAGGAGGGACGACGTACAAAGACTGAACTAAAAAGTACTATTCTTGTAAAATGTCATGACGCATGACTTGTTTTTTCAAAATAATCAATCTATTGAATATCAATTGATATTTCTTGTAACTTCAAAAAAAACTATAGTCAACATTTTCTTTCATCTGGTCAAACAATAATATAGCACAAGAAATGGAGATAAGTATAATCAAACTGGAGCATAAAAAAAATTGTATTTCAACTTTAGAAGCATTGGTGGATGGTAAACTTACATCTTTAGTGGCCTGCTGAGCTTCGTCCTTGTTGGTGTAGGTTATGAAAGCATAGCCTCGGTTCGTTCCTGTCATTGGATCCATCATCAATCTTAAATCCCAGATTTTACCACTCTTTTCAAATAACAGGATGAGTTCGTCTTCGAACATGTCTTTAGGGATTTTACCACAAAACACCTTTTAAAAAAAAACATATAATTGAAGAAAAACAAAGCCAATTTGCCATTGCGTAGATATGAAATAGAAAAAAAGAAAAGCTGACGTAGTGGTCTATTGTATACCTTACTTGAAAACGATTATGATATTTGAGAGATAAGGGATCAGCGACTCAACCCGCAACTAAACCACCATACAACCAAATCCATTGTTCTATAACTTATGATAAAATAACCAGTAAATCTATTTTTATTTATTTTTTTTTTCATCTCTGAAGGTTTTTACTTCTCTTTCTTTTTTTTTTTCCTTAATAGAAAATCGAATAAAACAAACTAAATTTCATACGGTTGACATTTCATCAGGTCAACTATTACAACTTTTTTCTTGTTTTTATCTACATTTTAGATTTTAGTGAGTTAGCAAAATTAATTTGTCCTTAATAAAACAAAAGTTTATAAAAAATATACTTAAAGAAATCATTTCTGAGGGTAGATATAAGATACATAAAAAAAAAAAAACATAACCTAGTAGAATAACGATGGTGTGAATGAACACGCCAAATATTATCTTTCATTTCTCAATGATGGTGAATAAATAGCGAAGCCGTCAATACATGACAGTTTACAATAATAAAAAGTAATAATATATATAGTTAGTGATTATAACTCATGCCCGGGTTTTAACTACGAGGTCATATCGCCTACTACTAGAGCGCATGGTGGACATGAGCCCGACTCTATGGGAGTCCTAAATTTTGCCTACCCTAAATTTTTATTCACCTAGGACAGGGGTCTTTAAAGAGTACCTGACATCGTACAGGCTCGGGGCCATCGCGAAGGACAGCGTGTTCAAGTTTATTTGACCTCCTAGACCTAGAAGAACTACCTTACGTACTGAGAGCTGAATAACTGTTATTGGGTCAGTTTGACTGAAATATATTTCGTCTACTTTATTTTCCTATTCCTAATGTCTTGACAAGAGCGCACCTTAAAATATAAATATTGTCATGCATATGAAGTAATATCTACAGAGAATGCTCCGTAGATAGTGTTCGTATACGTACAAGTTGATATAAATTACCTCACAGCCAGGACCGGGTGGGGCCCCTTCCCAATTTGGTGGAGGACCTCCATATTTTCGTTGACCAGTCGTTACGTCCAAGGTATATCCAGTCCTTTCCAAAATGGCCTGCCAAAAGACCAAAAAAATGTTAAGATTTATTTTTAACATGAAAAAAGCATGCATGTCACAGTCCTTTCCAAAATGGCCTGCCAAAAGACCAAAAAAATGTTAAGATTTATTTTTAACATGAAAAAAGCATGCATGTCAACTCAGAAACCCCAACCCAACTGCTGATGTAATGATAGTATAGACACGGAATTTAATATTTGGATCCTAAACCCAGTAAAGACAACATAAATTGACTTTCAATTAAATTCAAAAGAATGGGGGGGAGGGGGGGGGGGGGGGGGAAGTAAACTTAAAAACCCTCATAACAGACTACGTACTGACGACCTTTTATGTCAAATCGGCCAAAAAGAAGAGGGTGGTTAAAAGAGGCAGTTAACTCGAAAAACCTAAAAACTGCGGAACAATAATCTTGCGGAAAAATAATATTTGGAATGAGAAGTCGCTGTGTAAAAAACCTGTTGATTTTCAGTCCGATTGACAGAAGCGGAGCGCTTTAGATATCGGACCAACAACTAATTGTTTACAAATAATTCGAACTAAAGTACACAGACTCGTCCAGCGCAGTCAAGCCCGGCTCCTGTAGTGCCCTACATCTTCTTACCTTGATTTTGTCTTCATCAGGGCCCTTGGCGGAGGCCGGGGCAGGAGTGGTAGCTGCGGGGGCAGTCCCCCGACTCTTCTGCCGGTAAGTCTTCATCACTCCGCACAGGTAGGCCGACTTGTTTGAAACGTGCTCTAAATTCGATTCAAGGAACTGGCTCAGAACATTCACAGCCCCCTCCACAGGGAACTCTTTCAGGGCGTCCAGCGCTCTTTCGTCCAAGTCTGCGTGAGCTAACTTACCTACAAAAGAGAACAAATTTCATTAATATCAACATCGTCAACATACATTTTCTTAAACAAATATGTTATCATTATTTTAAATGATAAGAATGTCTAAAAGTCCTATCATCCCAAAATATGGTGCAATTTAATGCAAAACGTTTTTTTGGACAATTTTCTAAAGGCTAGGTGTACACTGCATGGTTCTTAATGGACAAATCATAATCGCGATTCGTCGACAATGCTTCATTTGCCATTGCGCGCGAACCAAAACAATTACACTATGCCCTGATTAGTAATTCGTCACGACGATCGTTCGTTTGTAGCGCAAGGGCAGGCACGGGAGGGACTGTTGCAGCCTATCTGCAATCATGAATGCTGAGGATCCGAGTCGTAATGATTGTAGAGCCATTAGAGAATTTTTATCATATCAACAAACAACAGATCCCAAAAACATATGTAGTCGTACTGTATTAATAGAAACGACAGCAACTGATAAGACCCGCAGATATCTTGACGCCCAGCAGGCACCAAGATAAACCAAGAACGTACCGCTCACAGTGCAAATTATCACTAAAGCATCATTCATTCCCTTTGATCTCGCTAGAAAATCATACCCTCGGCTCGGCGCATTGCCCACGAACGCGAATGCTTCATCAACACATACAAAAAAGAGAATTTAGGCATTCACACTAGGCGCGAATTAAGATTTAACGCGCAATTAAAGCATAAGGCTAAATACAAAAAAAAGATAGGATCATAAGGATCCGTGTAAGTTTTTCCAAGAGTCCATCGGTAGAAAATAACTTCAACAGAACCGGTAGTTGACCGAAAATTTGCACTAATTACTAGAAACGGAATTACCCATTTTATTGATGCATAGTTACACGGAAAGGAGCATAAAAAGTGCGGGAATGTAGCATAAATACTTTCAATGTGTTGCATGACATTGAAGGAGACGCGAACGAAACTTTTTTTTTTTCAACTGAAATTCGAGGGGGAACAACTGCATACATGTCCCCCATGGTGGTTGCTAAATAATAGGCAACTGCTAATATAGTTAGCTATGTGATAACAAGTTATCAAATTCAAAAACAACAGCAATAGCTCACGACGTCAATGGCGCAATAAAGTCAAGCCACGTGTACCACATAGCAGATTGAACTGTTTCAAAGGATTTTTGAGTAGTAAAGTACAACGAAAAGTTGATATGGACTCATTTCACTATTTCTTTTATTCAAATCATTTTTCTCGACACCACTAAAGTAAACGCCGAATAACAAAACCTCGATATAACGGAAGTGTATTATAGCAGTACAACACAACATCTAGGAGGAGCTTCTTTGCAACTGGGCTGTAACGATTTGGTTTTCAGACTTACTACTCTGAGAAAGACATCGCTTGTCAAGTGGTAATTGTGTCAAGATACGAATATCAGTGGACCACGGTGGCTGAGAAGTTAGTGTTACTATCCTGAGTCCGTCGAGCAGACAGAGCGGGAGTTAGCGAACACAATAAACTAAATTTTGGTATAATTTAAATAATTAAGTGAACAGACCAACTAAAGGTTCAAGCCAGGTAACTTGAGAAGACTACCGTTTATCCACTGAGCAAGGATACCGTTATCATTTTTTTTAATCACTAGAATTTCGGTTATGTATATATACATATATATATAATTCGAGTGAAACAAACTACGTCGTGATCGTCTGGTTGAACAGTTTCATTCATTATAAAGATCATGTCTAAAACTAACCCTCAAAATCTTGGTTTGCGAAAGATGCATAGCACAAATTATCATTAGACTATCAGAGTACTCGTCTCATTTTTTCTAGATCAGACACAGCTCAATAACAGTCACCTCCATCAACATGTATTTTCAAAAGGGTCTCATATAATATACTTTTGTATAATGACAAACAGCATTCATCACACCGTGAAACTCACATGATCAATCTCAAAATTTCCAAGTATCAACTTTCTACTTTTTAAGCTGTAAAAAACAAATAATTGAAAATCACTTAATGATATTTGGAAAGAAACTATCATAAAACTTTAAGAAACAAAAATAGAAAATCCGCTTTAGAAAAATCTAAAATAAACCTACCTTCAATGATCAACAATAGTAATGCACATGAGCTGTTTCCTTCAATACTGATATTCTCTTACTTTTCTTTTCAGTACAAAAACAAGTAACATTACATAGGCTAAACTAACTAACCTTTTAAAAAAGACGCCACGGGTTCAAAAAAAACTCCAATTTGATTTTCAATTTGTTATAAAAACAGCTGAATAACCCTTAAATCTCACAGAAAATGATACACAATCTTCTGTTGCAAATATCATGATGGCCTAAAATGCTATTCTTTTATTATACCTTACACTTATAAAATAATAGATAATATACAATATGTAAATTGCAAAATTTGCTATTTGAGGGAAAATAATAAATAAAGAACTAAATACTCGATAACCATATATGTTCGAAACACAATTAAGAAGGAATATAAGTGTAGGTACGACACGTAATATTTTATCATAGAAAAAGAAAAAACTTTATTTGTTCAGGGAATTTTGTATTTACCAAGGAAAACTCTCCAAAGGTCTGCAATTTATAGACATTATCCTTAAAGGAAGTTTTGTACATATATAAAATAAATATGACATACCTGATCTATATATTTCATCTAATTTTGAAGCTACTTTAACATCAAGTCCGTATTCAATTAGTTTAGGGTAGTCTTCAGTTTTTTCAACATTTTCTTCGTCTGTGGCCGAAACATCATTTTTACTTATTGGTACTTCCCCGTTACCTTCTGCCATGGCTAAAAACAAAAGAGAAACAATAGTACATTAAATATCAGACGGAATATAAAATGTATTGAACAATAAAAATATTCAAAGCATATAAGAAAAAGAAAAAAAAAAAAAAAGAAAATAAGAAAAAAAACATCACGTCGAACCTTCAGGTCTATTGATATCAGAATTACAATCCATTGCTCAAGTACAACTACAAAGAAACAAAAAATAAAATAGTTTTTCAGAATAAGTAACAAATAAAAACAAATTGCACTCATATTCCACATACGCCCTACTTAATATAAAAGTTAAGGTTAACGCTTCACAGACAACAAATACCTAATTTCGTGGTATCGTATGCCAAGAGTAATAAACTGATGGAGGAATATAAAATACTCAAAAACTTTCAAATAATCGTAACCGGCCGGTATAACAGCTCATGGCATAAAAGTTGCAACAGTAAGGTTCGTCCACACAGCACTTCATATGGAAACAGCTAATACCACGAGAGGAAGAAATTTAACCAACGTTATACTTACATGAGAAGTTTTAGGCCATAAAATAATAACTACTACCGACTTTAAACAGAATTTTTGATAAATTTAACAAAATGAAACTCTTGAAAGTGAAATGGCGGCCGGAATCAACGTGATCACATATTTCTAAAGGAGCAACGCGCAAAAATACTCTCCAACCCAAAGCATGGCCGCCATTTGCGAACTATCAAATAATCGCATTTTGCTAAATATTTGCAAAGTAAAAATTAAAAATAATGGTATCAAATTCGGGAAAAATTTTTAACAAAGTAAAATTCACGTAAAACGATAATCTTACAACTATTACCATGCAGGGTACTAATTAGAAAAAACACCAGAAATGTTTAAGTTCATTGAAATTGGTTGCGTCTTATAAATATTATTAATACTGAAAAAATGCAAGAAAAAACATTACATTTCGACAAGAAATACTGCACATTTTACACGAACCTAAGCTAACCTATACGTTGGAGGGAGGCCTCGTTTGGTTGGCTAACCTGAACAACTTGTTAGATGTAAACAGAAGTGGGTGTGTTCAAGTTATGTGTTATGTTTAGTGGTTTTATTTGTTTAACAATTTTAAATTTTATGAAGTTGAATAATTATGAAGACTTTAATATTATCAATCTTATTTGCCGTTTTAATAGGAGTTCTTTGTCAGTATGAATGGCAACCAAGGGATGCATTTGATGAAATTAGAAAAAAAATGGATAAAGTTAATTTAGGCAATTGTGAAGTTCAAAATTTATATGATTTATTTTTACCAGAAGATTCAGTATCACATTTACCTGATATCAAGGAATTAAATATTAACCCCATATTTCCTAATCGTACAGCGCTATTACATTTACATAATTTGGCATTGAGTCGATCCTTCTTCTTCAGCTATATTTTGCAAGCAAGATTTATACGACCAGCTATTAATGATACATACGATCCTGGAATGATGTATTATTTTTTATCAACAGTTGCCGATGTGTCATCAAATCCTCATATTAACGCTAGTTCTGTGTACTTTTCACCTAATATGTCCTATACACCCTCATACAGGGGTTTTTTCAATAAAACTTTACCTCGATTTGCTCCGAGAACCTTTCGGTAAAGTTAACTCGTACTTTACCATACAATGTTTTTCAATACCTACTATTTAAAGCATTTATGATTTTACATTGTCTCTTTGTTGTAGAGCTGACGATTTCAACGATCCTATCCATGTCGAAAGATTGTCAACACTAAATACATTTACTGTAAGAGATTTAGGAGCATTTTCAAATGAAAGTTTAAGTTTAGACTATACAACAGATTACTATCGTACAAACGAATGGTAAATTTGTTGAATATTTATTTATTTACAGTGTTTGGGCTTGATTAGACTGTTTAATGAGAATTTGTTTTAACAGGTATTCAGCTTGGTTGCCCGACAACGTAGATAGACGCCATGATACTAAAACAACTTACCAAGTGGAAATCCGATATGCTAACAATACCAACGAAACATTCACTTTCCACGGTCCACCAGGTTAGTCCACCTTCGTTTCTTGCTGCAAGAATTAAAGGTTCTAGTTAGTCTCTGTTGAGCTCAAAACTCTCATGACCCTTTTCCTCTCCACGGTAGACCACTTTTAGCCTTTTCCTCCCTGTCCCATTTTCTTACTTTTAATATTTTGCCAAGGTCTAGACCCTTGAAAGAGCACATACAATTAAGTAGTACATTTCTTATTCAAATAGCTTTGATTCCCGGTAGTATTAATAACAGATTTTTTTTAAGGCCTATGAAAAGTATCAGTTATTGTTAATAACGTACAGAGTATTAAGTGCTATTAGTTGCGTAGTTATTAAAATTTCGGTTCCATGTATTATCTATGACCTTATTAGTTTCATGTAACTATTTGGTGGTATGACGCATTCAATGGCTGGGCGTCGTCGACGAATTAGTCAGAAATTATGTAACCGTTAACGTGTAAACTTCCTACTGCACTAATGACCTTCAACTTGGACTCTCATTATTGCACTTTTACCCTAAACCTGTTAGGGAGGGGGAAAAAAAGGGAAAAAGGGTTCTATGTAAATATTTGGTAACTTGTTTGTTCAGCACCTGTTGCAACTTCCTTTATTTTTTTGTCGAACTTAAGGCAAACCCTCTTTAATTATTTAAATCAAGGAAGTCAGCACATTACTTTGTGGTATGCAATTTCAATTTTATGACCATCTATGGAGAGATTTATATTTACACGTCGCAGGCTTTTTGTCAAATCTGCCTCTCTACCAAAGAGCATTAAGCTTATCATCAAAAGTCGACTTAGTTTAAAAGAGATACGTATGTATTTTAGAAAAGATACTATTGGCCTGTGTAGTTACATTCCATAGAAGTATAAGAAACAGGCATGTTACTAACCTAACAACGGCGGGTAACCTGCTAGTTCATGCATATTAGTTAAGATGATTGTTGATTATGTATTGTCTATACAATTGGAATGGTATCCTAAACTTGTTTGACGAGTGCAGGTGCTGACGAGGTACCGGGTCCAGTCAAGTGGATGCGACCTTACTACGATTGTCATCGTGCCAACAAATGGCTCGTTGGCGCTGTCGTACCCATCGCTGACATTTATCCACGACATACCAGCTTTAGACACATCGAATATCCAACGTAAGCAAATATTTTTTTAAAAAAAGTTTAATTTTTGGAAAATTCTGATACTAACATGATAAAGAGTTTGAAATACCCTCATTCTTAGAATAATTGCTATAATTGACTGTAAAATGATGAAGATATAGAAGAAATTCGCGCATTATTTATTTTTACAGAGAGACTATTTTCCTTAGGCATTTGTAGGCTGGTTTTTTAATTATTTTTTTGTTTTCGAAAAATCTATTTTAGGGCGATAATGTTCCTCAGAGCACATGAGAGAGGTGTAATCCTCCAAAATATCGTTAAAAAAAAGTGGTTCTTATAGAAAAAGATATATACTTTTATATTAGTTCGTCTTATTTTGTAAAAACGCAAAATGCAAAATTCTAACTTTACTGCAGTTATAATATTTTCTTTTTAGTTTTTCCACTTTACCAGTCGAGAGATGTTTAGATATTTATTTCCCGTGTTTAATAAAATAAAAGTATAAATGTTCGAGTGTTTTCGTGGTTTTTAATCACATTATTTAAATATTTTTAGTAAGACTCCAAATACCGTTCCAGGAAAACATTCTTTTTATTGTTTCTGAGAGTTCTGTTCCATTTTTTTCTATTTTAATGTGTTGTTTTTTAAACGGTAACAATAGTTTTTTTGTTTTTTCTCGTATGATTCTGAAACGAATCTTCTCTCTAGCGAAGGTATATGTCCCTCGTTCCCTTTCGCTCTAAATACTTACAGAACATATGCAATCCGGTTATTGGTCCTGACGTTGTCAACGATTAATAGACAAAGATGGGTCTTTTCTTGATAATTTAAGCAAATGGAATACATTTTTTGAAAGAAAAATGGACAAAATTGGCTCGGTAAAACTATGAAATAGACTCCTGAATAAAACCGCCTTACGTTTCCTAGATAGATTACTAATTTCATCATGTTTTTCTTGTCACATCAAGACTTAACTTTTTTTTATTTAAATTCAAATTCCTAATTTTTAGATACACGTCAGCAGTGGTTCTCGAGATGGACTTTGAAAGGATAGACATAAACCAATGTCCGAAAGGGGAGGGAAACAGAGGTCCTAATCACTACGCCGATACAGCCAGATGTAAAAAGGAAACCACCGAAGTAATTTTCATTCAGTCCTATTTCAATATGTTATTTACATCGTTAAAAATAAAACATGAAATAAAATTATGTTTGTTTTTTTGTAAACAGTGTGAGCCACTTCATGGTTGGGGATTCCGGCGAGGTGGATATCAGTGTCGCTGTAAGCCGGGGTGGAGATTACCAACAACAGTTCGGCGACCCTTTCTCGGGGAAATCGTCGAACGTGCTACTGCCGAACAGTATTACAACGGATTTGACTGTCTCAAAATTGGATGTGAGTTCTTTTAATTTTCCAGCTTTATAAAGTACAGGAGGGAGTTAATGGATTCGATTCTGTTTTCCACATAATTTCATGTTTTCAATCATCTGAATCCACAACAGAAAAAATATATATATATATGTCTATGAACATGATCATTTATTGAATCGATGTAATGAATTATAATTATATATATATAATTTATTTATATATTTTTCTTATTTATGTTCGGTATACAGGCAAGCATGTTATAACAGCTATTATTTACTCAACTGACTTTCAACGTATAATTATATTCATGAAGATTGTAAATTAAATTCGAAACAAAAAAAAAAATAATAAAAAAAAAACCCTTTATCACTCTGTAAAGTTATAATTAACCAGTGTTTTTTTTTTTTTGTTTCAGGGGTTCAAAAAATGCCAATTAAATGGCAAAAAGCTCCGGATTACATAAGAGAAAAGTACATGGACATGTATTATGAGTACCGAAATCAATCAATAGATCCCAACAAATCACCATTCCACCAGAGGAAGCTCAATGTACATAGAGCCATCAATTTTATACTCGATGTCAAACCAGCCAACTGCAAAAAGTAACTATTATCCTAAGCTAGAGGAAGGATGTTCTGGATTTGAGACCAGTTCTAATTTCAATAGTAAAACAACACTTCATTGGTCTCACAAACATATATATATATATCTTACGCATCGGTTAACGTTTCACCCATTCAGGCATTTTCAAAGCTATAAATAAGAATATCATCAATATATGTAAATGTAATATGGCTAGTTGTCTGTAACTCAGCTAATTATTGTTTATAGTTATGAAAATGGCCGAATGGGTGAAACGTTAACTGATGTGTATAAAATGATTATGTATAGTAGAAGGTAAGATCAATTAAGTGTTGTTTCTTAACCCCTTACTTTACTATTCAACTATTTATTACTTAACATTCAAATTTTATGTACAGTAATCCATCAACATTCCCGAGTTACATTCTTATACTTCCCGGAAGTATTGAGACAGTAATATAATGAGAAAACCATCTTTCTGGACGCCCAAAAAAGAGCCGTTGGGAAAAGTAGGGACTGAAAAGGGAAAAAATTCTCACAAGTGTTTATGTAATAGCCAAATATGGTTATTACTTTCATTTTTCAACCTTTTAATGTCATTTGGACTAGGCAAACATTATACTAAGAATCGCAAATAGTATATTGATAATCAAAATGATCCAATATAGAAATGTTCATTAAAATCTCTTTTTAGAAACAAGATATCTGATTACTATTGAAATTAGTAACTGATGTGTGAAGAATATAAAATATGATCCTCCCGTCAGTCCTCACTAGACTGCAGTACTGGTATATTAAAGAAAAATTCTACGTAAGCGAGAGTCAGTTCTTTTGTCTAGTAAGGACTCGCTGGAGGTTCAGTTTTATAGTGTTCGGACACATCATATATTATTAAAGAAACTGCGAAAATATTGATTGATAGACTCGACAGTATCTTTTCAATGTTGAGAGAAGTCGAGGATCTATCGTATAAATTATTTACACAACAGAACCTCAACTTCACTGGATATTAAACTGCGAAACATCACTGAATGGTAACAGGTGTCCTCAAGAAGATATGCGTCAACCAATCAATAATTTTTATTTCTATTTATACAACGAACAGTTCGTTGAATTACAACGTTGATAAGAGTAATAACTATTTGCCTAGGCAGTTATATCAGCCTGAAAATACTACCTATTAACATTTTAAAAACAAATAGCCTCCAGGATACTGTGAAACTACACCTAACAATGAGGCAAAATATGAGGGGAAAGGCCTGTGCTTATTTTGTTTGTATATCTCATAATCTATATTCGTTTTTAAAAATATATTTCGAAAGTAAACGACTTATATGAATTATTGCAAAAAAAAAAAAATCTCGAAGTGTACAATTAATTGAACGCAAATATGCGAAATTCGTTGATGTTGAGAGATTACTGTATATTTTATGTCAAAATAAAATATTTTTTTCATTCATATGTTTTTGTTTTTTTAATGTTTTAAAATTAGGTATAAACCACAAGATCTTGTTCTTCATGGCGACGTTAGTTTTGGTGCTGAAGAATTTTTTGAAAATGAAGCTAAAATGGCTGTCCGACTTGCCAATTTTATTAGCGCTTTCTTACAAGTGAGTAATGATAATTTAAAGAAAAATACTAATAACTGAAACAGTCCTTTTTTTCAAGTTGTGAATTGACTTTACCAGTATTTTTTCACTACTTAACCACATTTGAAACCAACAATTATTTACTAATATTAACGTTTGTAATTTCTATTTTTTTGTGAAGGCGAAAAATACATGGAGAAGTGATCCATTAATAATATATATGAAATTCCTATGAAAAATCAATGTCGAAATCCTAACCGATTACGTAACTTTCCCTGTACTTCATAATTACCATACACTGCTGTTGAGTGAAATTCAGTACGCTTGTCTACCCCCCGGCCCTGTTTTCAGATTTCGGATCCGAAAGAAGTGTTCTCTGGGACCCGTCAACCGGACCGACCCTTGTCCGAGGACCAGATGATGGGAGAAACGCTAGCCCTTGTCCTCGGAGATAGCAAGATATGGTCTGCAGGAACCTACTGGGATAGGAATAAATTTACCAACCGAACGTTTTTCGCTCCATTCGCCTACAGGAAACCTTTTACAACAAGAAAATTTCATTTGCAAGATTTAGCCAGGCTCAACTCTTCAGGTAAGTCTCTAAAAGAGTTGCTTTAATTATGTTGGAAATCGACCGAAACACATTCGCTTAATCAAATTTAATTAATCCAAAGAATACATTTCAAATACTAAATAAGTTTCATCTATTTTGTGAAAACACATTTTATCAGAAGGATCTTCTAAAAAGACTATATTTCAATTACTCGTCAATATTTTTATTCAAGGTTTGGATATGGTGCATTTTGTTTCCAAGAATCAGATATATGTTTTTATAGTTTAGCTAATAAAACTGTGGAATACGGACCTAGATCGTTGTCCTCTCAACAGGAAGATTTTAAAGCATAATAAATATTAATATTGGCACTAAATTATCCAGAAATTCAAAAATAGTGTAAATACTGAAAATAGCTCTATACGTCATATTGCCAATTGTGCAAACACATATTACCATAATTAAATATAAGTGAAGAGGAGCAGGGATAACAGACACGCCTACTTTTTCTTATAATACAAAATAATTGTGAATAACTCAGCGGAATATTTTCAATAAGAAATTGGCTTATAATGTTTAAACTATTTTGCCCCTAAATATGTTCAATATGATGAGTTGTTTTATTTTTTAGAGGAAATTTACACAAATAAAGAATGGTTTCAATTTTTAAGAGAAAGATGGTCAACAAATTTCGATTCATTGGAAAAATACTATATGAAAATCAAAATTAGATATAATGAAACTGGACTCCATATGAAAAAATTTGAACAATATCCTAACTTTTATAGGTAAATAAGAAAGAGATCAGTATTTCTTTATTTCATTTTTCTACATCTTATAAAATATTAAAAAGGTTCAGGGAATTTTATTAAAACTTATCTTGTTTACTTAGGGCTGCCAAATTGACAGATGGCTACTGGACGCGGCCGTATTATGATTGCGATGGACCAGTGAAAAAATGGTACATTACTTATGGAGTACCATTTTTTGGATGGGATAGTCTCAAAGTTAAACTGGAATTTAAGTGAGTATATATTTTATTATTTCATGTTTTTCCTCAGTACCATATTAAAATATTAAATGTTATTAATTTCTTGACTATAGAGGGGTTGTGGCGGTGAATATGGACCTTCTCCAGCTGGATATCAACCAATGTCCTGACAAATATTGGGTTCCCAATGCATTCAAAGACACCCACAAATGTGATAGGCAGTCGTCCTACGTAAGTATTATGGAATATATATGTTTCCATTTACAAAAAATCAACTTTCTACAATTTATTGAAGACAATTACGAATAGAATGAATTAAGAAACCATATTATGCTGTATTAGAAGCCAATTAAACTTTACACAAAATGAAAAACGAAAAAGGGTTTGTTGTATCTCATTTTGGCTAGAACTCAAAAATCAACGAAATAAGCGATTTACTTTGGTAATACAAAAATAATTTTATTATTTCGTATTGTTCAAGCAAAATGTTAGTATCCAAAAAATATTTGTCTTATGGAGGTTTTGTATAACACAGTATTGGGTTAAATAAAAAGTTGAAGTTGAATTAGTATGACTAAAGTACTTTTTTCAGTTCAAAATAATGTTAGGTATCACAACATTCAAGTTATCTATAATAGGCAGGGTTTGTTCTTCAGTAGAATATTCGAATATTTTACGTAGTGTCTTGTAGAAATGTCTATTTATTTAATATTCCACATGTAAATTATTAGTCTATCGCTATGAGATAGCTTTGAGACTTGATCCACCCTTGAACCCTCACTATATTTTTATATCCAACTTACATGATTTTGAAAATGGCGGGAAGGTAACGAAACCGAACCACCCAGAGTAGGTGCAAAATATTAGTTTTAGTTTTTTAAATTCTTCTCTTTTAGGTTTAATTGTTCTCTTATTTTAATGAATACCAACTCAAAATAATTTTTATCTGTATTATACTACACTATGTTGTCCGGGCTTTCTCCAATATTATATGACGTGATATGATACTGAAGTTTTGAATCCAACATATGGGGTTTGCCTCGAAAAGCGTTCATTATGTCCATGTTGCCTCAAAATTGCACAGTTATTATATAAATATTGCATATTCGACATTCTACTGAAATACTGTCACATATTACTTCTCTAATTTATTAAGAAATATGTTGGGTGTTCATTATTATAATTCCCACCACTTAAAGATAGTTTCAAAAATAACTGAGTTGGTTTAAGGAGGTTAAAGTGTACATTTAAGTAAATCTCATTAGATTTTTCGGACAAAATTGTCTTATAAATCACAATGCTGAATTTGAAAAAAAATAAGTGAAAATTAGATACCCTAACGTTAGTGACTGAAAGAATTGTACCTTTATCGTTAACATAGGGAGCTAATGGGTCATATTTGAAGAATCTCTCTGGGGACTTTCAGAAATATACTCAAATTATTACATGTATTCAAAAATGTTCTATGTTAGTAGAAGAACCAAAATTCCTGTAGTTATTCTGTTAAATTGAAAGTTAAAAGAACAGAATAAAAAATTCGGAATCGTAAAACGCACAGGCCATTGAACAGAAGAAAGTACAATTGATTATAGCTTTGGATTGATCAATATTACATTTTTGTGAACCACCATGAAATTATTATGAGGGAAGATACAACTTTAAAAATCAATAATAGAATAAATACCGGACAAGGACTAATGTACACATATATAACACTTGTTGACTATGGAGTTTTTACGGATAGGCTATATTGAACTGGAAAAGTAAGACTGGGGCCATGTTATAAGTACAGAACTAACCTAATAACGTACAACGACAGTCTGGAATGAGAAGCCGCGACTTCACCTCCTCCAATTTTTTGAAGGAACGTTAACATCATTGAAAAAATCTGTGTAGCCTAATAGTTGTTAAGAGAATGATTTTAAAATATCCCTCTTCCCATTATGTTGAAACCAGTAATAATAAAGTATTATTTACAAAAGTAAAAACTATTGAACTCCATTTTTTATTTAGTCCTAATCATCCAGCAATTTACTTTCATTATTTCTCCTTTTCGTTAGTTGAGGCATACGAAGTAAGATGGACACGTAACAAACAGATTTATTACTTATTTTAATATGTTAATAATTTACTAACCCCTCCCCCCTTTCTCTAAGGTTACACTATACTATTATCAAGGGATGACTAGATGCTCGTAACAGCTTTGCCCACTATTATAACCACAAAATGCAAAAACAACTTGGCGGGAATACGGACGTTGTTTGCATATTTCATACTAATGGTAGTTATGATGGTAGAGAAAGAAAAAACACTAATCACAAAATGCAAAAACAACTTGGCGGGAATACGGACGTTGTTTGCATATTTCATACTAATGGTAGTTATGATGGTAGAGAAAGAAAAAACAACTTGGCGGGAATACGGACGTTGTTTGAATATTTCATATTAATGGTGGTTATGATGGTTGAGAAAAAAACAATAAGAAATGCAAAAACAACTAAATAGTTCAGATTAATTGCAGTTGAGAATAAAATGAGATAACAAAATGTAAAAATAAAGACCAGATTATGGACATTGTTTAAATATTTCATACTAAACGGTAGTTATGATGGAAGATAAAAAAAGAACACTACAAACAATAGGCAAAAACAACTTGGCGGGAATACGAACATTATTTAAATATTTCATATTAGTAGAGAATAAAGAACATCACAACCATAAAATAAGAAAAACAAAATACAAAAACAACGTGGCGGGAGTACGGACATTGTTTCAATATTTAGTAATAATTGTCGAAGAGAAAAAAGAACACCACAACCACCTAATGCAAAAATAACTTGGCGGGAATACAAACATTGTTTAAATACTTCATACTAAGGGTAGTGTAATAAGGAAAAGAAAAAAATATATACCTAGGACAAGAGAAAAACAAACTGCTTACCTTAATTTGAAGTTGTGAATTGAAAAATGTATATCCAGTCACGAAAATCCTTTGTGGGTTGTGTTGGGTCAGGGAAGTAGTATCTATAAATTTTCTTGTTGACTCACATGTAGCGGCGCTTACTATTAGGGCACCAACGTCCGTCACACGCCTTCCCACACATAACACTTAGTTTTGATGGTTTGTTGTATTTCTTGTTGCACTAATGTTGTTATACTGATCTGATGGTTGATGACTTGCAGTGTGTCCCGATCCTGGGACGAGGCTATGATGCTGGGGGCTACAAGTGTGAATGTCTGCAAGGCTATGAGTACCCGTTTGAGGATCTTATCACATACTACGATGGTCAGTTGGTCGAGGCGGAGTTCCTCAATCTGATCGTTGACAATGCCACCAGGTGAGTGAGTTCCCTGCAAAGTTCCCTTCATCCCTCCCCCACCCTTCCACTCCCTCCTAGCTCCTCCAAACCCGTTCCTCTTTCCCTCCCCTCCCCTCCCCCCCCTCCCGAACACAGGAAACAGCCAAGGATCTCCCTATCCACCCTCTTCTTCTTCCTCCTCCCCTCAACTATCTTCCTTTTTTTTTTCCTTTTTAATTTTCTTCCCTTTATATCATTCATCATGTAAACTCCATGTTCTGAGGTTGAATTGAAGGAATATATCTTAAACCATTTTTTAAAATCATTTTAGTTCCAAAATAATTAAAACTACCGCTTCAGGTCCTATTCAGGGCACCATTACTACAGTATTAAATTAACTCTTAAAGTACATTAGTATTCAATTAACTATCAGAGTACATTAGTATTCAATTAACTATTAAAGTACATTAGTATTCAATTAACTCTTAAAGTACATTAGTATTCAATTAACTCTTAAAGTACATTAGTATTCAATTAACTATCAGAGTACATTAGTATTCAATTAACTCTTAAAGTACATTAGTATTCAATTAACTATCAGAGTACATTAGTATTCAATTAACTATTAAAGTACATTAGTATTCAATTAACTCTTAAAGTACATTAGTATTCAATTAACTCTTAAAGTACATTAGTATTCAATTAACTATCAGAGTACATTAGTATTCAATTAACTATTAAAGTACATTAGTATTCAATTAACTATTAAAGTACATTAGTATTCAATTAAATATTAGAGTACATTAGTATTCAATTAACTCTTGAGTACATTAATTAGTATTCAATTAACTATTAAAGTACATTAGTATTAAATTAAGAAGCTAGACTAACATAATTTACTCATAGTAACTGTGAACTCTCTCAATACGCAGGACGTCCCATTGCTGCAGTTGTCGACGTGCTGTTTAAATGAACAGACAATAAATAAATATATATATAATAATAAAGCCAACTAATGCCAAAGAGATACATAATGCATTGGATTTTCTCGTGGGCTTACTGCAACAACTAAATTTTTTTTATCATTTTGATTTACTACAGTTATTTTTTAAAAATATCCCTTTTCCAATCTGAAAACCCGTTCATAGTCAAATATTAAGATATAGTCTGCGAAAGGTCACTCGTCGTTTAGAATCTTTATTAGCTACCCAGGTTGAATTAGGGTAGGGTTCTTTGACGAGTACAGGACTTTGCATAGGCTCGGGACCATCGTTTAACTACCATCCGAAGGACGGTGAGCTCAAGGTTTAAAAAGAAGAAAAACTTAAGGGCCCCAACTCGCGATCCTTTGCACATTTGGCAAGCATGCTACTATCTCTGTGCTATCAACGGGTGTGTTGGCTGAATTGTTAGGGTTCTTCAACTAAGTATTTTCGTATTTCAAACTGAAGGAAAAAAAAGTGAAATTGTGAAAGGTATTTGGTCAAAGATTCCTGACTTAGGGTTGGTTGCTAAAGCCGTGTTGGTTCGAGAAATTTGATTTTCCATAAACTCTACAAAACTTATTTTTTTAACCATCATTGGTAAACTGTTCTGCCAAGTATTGTATACAAAGTTATCGACTGACGCGAAGCTATTTTTAAAACAATTTAACAACCCATTTTATTGCATATGATTGAATTTTGCTATCAACTCTTCAATATTTGAGGCGGATTTTTATAAGAGATCAGCTTATATTATTATATTTAATATATTTTCTTTTATAAACTAATAATAATATTTATTATTATTTTTTAAATTAATCTAATAGGTTGATGTGTCTAGTGTATATAATATAATATTGAGAACTGTTTTAAATTAGTACAAGCATGAGAAGAGGACGGATGGATGTTGGACTCGGGAGAAACTTTTTTTCTTTGAGTTTTCTGTTCATTTTAAAGAAACGCTATATGAAACAAGGAAAACAGCTGTCATAGCTACTGCAACCAGACAACATATTTGGACCAGTAAAATATATGGAGGTTATCTGAATTCCAGAACTCCTAAAGGGATTCAAATGGATATTTAAAGTTAAAATGAGCACAATTGTGGTTCCATTGGAACGAATGTACAAGGCTACTTTTGAATGTAATACTTTTCTACAGAATTTGGTGAAGATTATGATGGAACATTGGCACCGGTTGTGAACTAGTACTTGAAAGTGCAAATTGTACGTGCTCATGTCAAAACTTTTGTATGGAGATTTACAAATTTCAGAATCCAGGAACTAAAAGTTAGTCTGCAAACATTAATGGTGTTGAGCAATCAGCTAGAGCTTGGAACTTGAAAATTAATCAATTACTGGAAGACAATTTTACAAAATGTATTAGGGACCAATGCCTTTATTATAGATATACTGAAGCACTTTTATGTATAATTTGATATACTTTGATATTTTCAGATAATGAAAAATAAATTAGAAAAGTCACTTCATGTAATTTTTTTAGAAACAAACCAAAATTATTTATAAATATAAGTCGACCAAGACAATGACGGTAAATATTGATTGTCAGTCAGCTAAAATTAGGACAATTATTAAGAAATTTGGTATGGACTATTCGAATGGGGCAGCGATGTCAGTGGATATGGAATATCTGAAAATAAAGACAACGTTCTGTATCAAGAAACAGTGGGGGCTTTATTGTGTGTAAGGACAGTGATGAGATCTGCCATAGCAGCTTCAGTCAGTATCCTATCGAGGAGGATGTCAAGCACGAGTGTGTAGAGCACGGGGCTGGCGCTGTAAAGAGAATAGTATGGTATCTATAGAGAACTTCAAAGTACAACCTGAAGTATGACTGTTACTCAGATACACAAGATGTGTATACACTGCCTGGGCAAGAAATGTGAGAGATCGCAAGTCGACAAGTGGTTCTGAGTCCCTGCTAGTTGGGATTGTTGTTAGCCGGGAACAGAACGCATTGCCACTTTATTTAAGAGTAGCGGAATACATAACTGTATCAAGCATAGGACAATGGTTAGAGCTAGAATACCAGCAACAAGAACCCATGGTACCCTTGAGGGCAATAAGGGGTGCATGAAAGACAGAGAAACAACAGGAGTATAAAAAGCATATTGACGTTCGGGCCTATCGGCTGAAGTCGCTTCAAAAAGAAGAGGTCATATAGCTGGTGTATTGTTCAACAGAAGAGGTGCTGGCCAGGTGTGTGTTCACCAAGCCGCTGCCTAAAGGCAAGCTCATGGACATCGTTCACTAGCTCAGCCTCATCTCCGGCTCTTGTTTAAAGGGTAGTTTAGTAATATCAGTAATTATTATTATAAATTTATCAGTTTCTCAAGAAGATGTACAAAATTGTATGTAAAATTGCTAAAAATCATTTTTCACCCGGTGTTAATATACGAGTATTGTAATAAGAAATTTCAAGGTGAATAGTTGAAGTAAACTTGATTTGTAATGGGATTTAATTTTTTTTTATAATTAAAAAGTAAGGAAGAAATTGCTTTTTTAAATACTTTTTTTTTTAGGATATGCCATAAAAAATTAAATTTATTGTTTGTAATTAGGAAGTTACCTCCTGGAAATATCCGTAAGCAGAGCAATATTCTATGTTAGGAAAAACTGGTCTCATTTAGGTGGTTCCCAGACTTTTCATTTGTACTACTACCACCAAACCATAAATATAGATAAGATCTAATAATACAAAGAGAGGGAGGGTGAAGACGAAGGAGGGGGGGGGGGGGGGGGGAGGAGAGAGAGAAAGAGAGGATAAGGAACAGGTTAGTTAGTTGGTGGGTCGAGACCGGTTATCGCAGTTCTGCACTAGCTAGGTGCACCTTTCACAGGGGGCTCAGTCTGTCTATCCAACAGTTGCCACCCAGCATCAGTTGTCAATCTGGAGGGAGGCGGCGGGCGGCGAACCCTCATCTACACCACCCTCCGAGGATCTGTCACCTAGATTCATTTATCACCCTCCATAGAGAGCGTACCAACCATCTGTTGCCGTTGAGGCCAAGGGTAGAAACCATTAGACAAGATAATACAACTGGTAACTGTCAAAACCCACCTCTGATCCGTTATACCCCCCTTAACGGAGGAAAATGTACAATACGTCAATTGTAAAATATGAGACGAAATATGCCATAAAGAAAGAAAAATCTTTATTCAAATTCCAATTGATCCTCTTCTCACTCTGATAACCCACTCAATCACCTGACGAATCTGAACAACTGGAAAAAGTCAAAGAGAAATGAATTTTCCTTCAACAAACTTCGATAGGTTGGAATCTGCCAACTAGTTTAATCCAAACAGGAAGCTTAATTAGTTATTGTGACTCATGCCCGGGCTTTAACTACGAGGCCATTTCGCCCACTGCCAGAGCGCTCTTTCGTTGCTCTGGTGGACATGAGCCCGACTCTACTGTGGGAGTCCTAAATTTAGCCTACCCACCAGGTTCAATTACCTAAGGTGGGGTCATTCACAAGTACCGCACAGGGTCGGGACCACCTCTAACGCCCCGTCCGAAGGACAGCATGCTTTACAATGTAAAGTTTAAAAGTACAAAAATGTTTCTCAGAAAAGCACATCCCTAGAAACTCAATTCTGGACCACGTTTAGGCTGACTCAAGAGCGGAAATAAGTAGGAATAGATAATTAAAATACACAATTTGTTTGTCAAACTTCACTATATTCTTAAATACTCTACTAGTTTCTCCATGTTGAGGCATTATCAAGATGCCTTAACACGGCGAAACTTGTCGAGTATTTACGAATATAGTGAAGTTTGACAAACAAATTGTTTATTTTAATTATCTATTCCTAGAATGGAGCTTCACAAAGTAAATCTGGAAACCATAAATTATTTAAAACAATGGGTAAAAATCAGCCGTTGTTTTTTTAATTCCAATACTTTTTCCCAGAAAGTTGAACAATAAAATATATTTTTTTTAAATTTGCATATGAATTACAAAAAGGTCCAGATTTTTTTAGAAGAAAATAAAGCGCATCATCTTACAATTTTTTCATTTATTTATCATTTGATTTTCATTTTTTTTTTTTTTAAGACTACGTTCTTTATATTTCCAATAATCCCAGAGTTTTAGAATTTTAAATTGTGAAATAGTGCTGTTCTATTCTAATAAGTTCAACTATTTGTCTGTCTCTTGTTGTATACTATGGTAGGACATGTTCTTATTTGTTTGATATAATTTTTAAATCCATCAAATGAGTTGTACCTCTTGGAGTGTCCTGTCCAGTTACGCGTGTGGGGGGTCTCCGTCAAGCCCAGTAGCGTACATCTCGTCTCAAGCTGCCCTCTACTAGTCGACCTATCTCTTTCAGCTGTGTAAATTAACGCTTCCGTCATCCGGCTTTTAACTTCTGAATTTTCAAGAATCCTTCGCAAAATATCGGGCATTCTCCTTTCCCGTGGAATTTCCACCAATTCCTGTGAGGACAAATTGCCAAACCGGACACAGTTCATTACTTTATTCATCAGTTGTTTCCTGTTTTCCCAGTCGTAGATGAGCCAGTAGACAGCTGCATAGAACACTTCAGATTCGCTATTGACTACAATCTCATCTGAAGACAAAATGAGGACGAGCTCCTCCAAGGATAGTTGAAGGTAGTCGTTTGATGACACCAAAACTAGGAAAAAGCGCTGAACTCGATTCAACACTTGAAGGGCGATGTCTACTCTGTCCTCTTTGAAGGCTTGTTGAAAAAGAAAAAAAGCATGTTCTTCAACAAATACCTCATTGTGATTCAATACTTTTGACAATTGATGTTGCAATGTTGATATCTGGAGTCTATCCGAAGTTATATAAATTGGAAGAAAATTAAATTTCCTTAAATTTCTAAAAGATTCAACATCCGCCGAGTTCAACATCCAATCGTATATAAAATCAAAAGCTCTCATTGTAACTCCTTTTAAATGTAGATATAAATCCGTCGTTCCTGGATAAACTATTTTCTCATTGCCAAAAAATAACGAATAACTTTCAAGTACCATTCGATGACAGTTCCTCACTTGGCCCTCTAGTCGCACCCGGATATCCGGATTAATTCTATTTATCATTCTATATTTAATAACATCCTCCAGACACTTTTTGGCCACTACCGAAAATATATGTCGTACTTTTTTCTCTTCTTTTCTGGACAATGCTAACAGATTCATTTCATTTTTGAGATGCTCCTCTTCTATGGACGCCATTGAAGAAGTCTCAGCGTCGTGGTAGGACCCGCTCGATACTGTATCCCATATCGTCTCTTTACTTGTATTTGCACTGACACTCTTGGATGGTAATACATTTTCACTATTATTATTGTCCTTTACTGCCAAACATTGTTCTTGTTTTTGTTCCGTCTTTGAGCATTGAACTGAGGAAGATGCTCTTTTTAATTTCGACTTTCTTGATTTGGTTGACCATAATGTTATTTCTTGTTTCGAAACTGAGAATGTTTCAACAATATATTTTCTTGTTATTTTTTCATTAAAATATTTGAGCCGTTTTGAATTGGACTGTGTCAATATTGTATTGGTTTGTGCATCCGCGGAGACTGGTCGCTTTCTCTCTGTCGCCCATTGAGTGTCATGACTCTTCATTTTGCATAATGTTAAAATTGTATTTGTTTGAACGTTAACGGATGCTGGCCGATCTTTATATTCTACTAAAGACTTTTTCCTAGGATCAATCCAGTGGCAGAAGGATCGACTTCTCGTCACCCAGGCGCTTTCTTTAACTCTTTCAATGAGTCGGTTCCAACGTGAAACACACTGTTTGGCCTCATCATTCCATACATTTTTTTGGTATTTCTCCAAAAGTCGTCTGAGTTGTCCCGTTTCGTTCAAGTGCTCTATTGCACAGGCGCCGCCTAGCAGTTTTCCCTCAATGAAAACCTGGGGCAGCTCCACACTCGCCTTGCCCAGCCTTGTCTTCAGCTCCCTCAGAATGTCCTCGTCCAACGACACATCCCTTACTTGGTAAATGATCAGATTGCTGTTCAAGATCCTCTCCACAGTGAGACATCGTAGATAGGTTGCTCTTATTATGCCCAGTGATGTCGTGAATAGTTCTACATTGGCTGAATCTGTCATTCTTCTTTTTTTTCAGGGCGAGTGTTTTGTTTTCTTCATTGCTTTGAACATTTGGAGCAAAAATTCTTCGAAAAACAAATGAAATAATTTTGAAATAAAAATGGAACGAAAATTGGAACCTTAAAAAAAATAAAACATTAAAAAAAAGACCTAGATGAAAAAAAAATACTGAATATGGCAAAGATATTTATTCAAGAAATTGTTTGTAATTCTTTTGTCTATGATTACGATTATCATATGTTTTTACTCCATTGTCACAATCACGATGTGAATAATTGCACAGCTCGCTTGGTTTTGCATTGTTGTCAAACCGACCTGTTTCGCTTTGGTTCTTAAAAAAAAAAAAAGTGAAGCAATTTGGTATGTCACGATTTGGGAAGAGGGTGAGGCACAGCTAGAATTAAGTTATTGTTAATAAAGAAAATAATTTAAGGACCACTGTAATATAAAAATGTGGTCAATACTCGAAAAAAATGTGAAGATAAGAAAAATGTGGTCAATACTCGTTACACGGGCATTAGGGGCAATATTTACCTCTTTAAATGGAAATATTTTAGGTTTTTTTTTTTTTTAATTTTTTTATATCAGTTTAAGTAAAAATTGGTTAATTCAATAATCATGAAATCTTCGAGAACACACAATTTTTTTTTTAACCTCTTCAACGGGAAATAAGAAAAATAAAATATGTGATATGGTCGTAACAGGACTTACCAACCACTTTTGTAGATCTAGGATGCTTTTTGGCATATATCTTGCTAACCAGGCGAAAAATTTTGATTAAGTCATAAATATAAACGGTATCTTGTAAAATGTTCTTAGGCCCCGAAATGAAGTGGTCTTCATTTTCGTCTGATTTCGGCTAAAATCCGATCTAAGTTTGCACATGAGACCATCTTCATTTCAGATTTCAAGTTCATTCCTATAATCGTTTTTGAGTTTGGAACTTCCTTTGTTGGAACGCTAAGGTTCCAAACATATACTCTAAGACGCACAGAAGACATCATCGCGAAAATAGTCAAAACGTATTCAGAGGACCTTGAAACTTAAAATTCCCTTGAAATCTCGATCTTGGATTTTCGCACGATTACAATATTTCTCTATACTAAAGTTATAAGTGAAAGTTTACAACTTTTTAGAGTTTATGAAAATTCTCAGTTTGTTAGAAACGCCCCGAATTTCGAATTGCTAAAATCTGTAACTTGAAAATGTCCAAATGTTCAGATCCGTTTTCTTTATTTTTTTTTCTCTTGCAAGGACACTTTTTTGAGGAACTAGATGGTCTAATGGAATCTAAAAATTTACTATTCGGTAAACATACTTTATTTTAAGATCTAACATATTTTCAAGATACTCATGGCATATGTTCATATTTCAGGTTTGATATGTTCAAATGCCGTGTCGCTGGAGCTGCTGCGATAGGAGCTAATGCACTTATCGTTGCATCACTGCTGCTCTTCATCAAACTCATTCTCTGGTCTTCTCCACGCTAAGTACAATTATTTACCCCAATTTTTTTTTTTCTGTTTTCCGGTTTTCATATGTAATGTTTTAAGAACTTTTAGGATCTGAGAGTAACATTAAAAAAATTATTGTAAAACTGCATGTGGAAAAATTACTTGTTTCAAGGACTTCTCCTCAATCCTTCTCAATCAAAATGTTTTGTTAAGAAGGATAGCTTTGAAAGAAAGAAGTGAAGTCAAAATTAAGCTCTGCATTTTGAGTTATCCTATCTGACAGTTTACCTATTTACTTTGCATATAAATTTAGCTGTTTTACTTCGTTTTTCATTTTCTATATTCTCGTTGCAAATGAAAAAGCTGCGACGTACATGAATCCCAAAAGTTCCCAGAATTGTTAAAAAAAAAAAAAAAAAAAAAAAAACTAGCAATTTCCTTTTTGTCCCTTTCAAAGTTCTCTTCTTGAGATGGGATACAATTGTCCCAGCGCTTCTCTTCCATGCGTAGAGCCTCCAGCGTTCTTCCTGAATTTCTATTATGGTTACAAAAATAAGTCACGGGAGCGAAACAGGAATGCTGAATTCTTAATCGTAACTGTTGTCAGGAGAGTAAATTGTCATTTCTCAATGATTATAATGTCACTTCAATAATACAAGATCTGTCATCTGATTTGTTGCTCATGTTGTAATGTCGTGACGTCACGTTTATCATCAGGCGGTACATGGACCACTGGATCCATTTTTATGACTTTTCAGGACACGATATCGTCCACCAACTTTTGCTCATTAAATCCATTGTGGATCAATAATAATTGAAAACTTGCCTTTTTTTTTTTTAAATAATTTTTCCGCATGCAGTACTAAATAGTTTCCGTTGGCCTAATAATATTACGAGAAAAGGAAAAAAAAAGTCCAATTTTAGTTTAGAATTATATACTCATATAATGTGGTCTTCTGAATCTCATCAACTTTATGATCTTCGTTTTATTTTCCTAATTATTGTGGCTACTTAAAATGAATAAATACATTTATATATTGGTTTTAAACTGCCATTTAAGGATGTATTATATTGAAATTCCTCCAAGTTCTATTATTTTTAGTATTTTAAGAACGTACAAATAATTTGTTAACAGGATAAGATATTTATAGGATAATTTGTTAACATATATTACAATTTATTTTCTCATCCTTATAAAAAATGTATTTTTGGTGCACAAATTGTTTATAGCTTATTTTTAAAAATGTTTTTCATTTTATTCTCACCTGAGATATAATATTTATTTATTAATCCACATTCCAACAATTTACGGTTATTCATAATGATTAATATAATTTTAAATAAGCACATTTTTTGTTGCTCATGTTATGCCATTATGAGAATTTTTGAGAACCACTTTGTGCAATAAATACCATTATTTTAAATAGCAAAACTAAAATTAGATAATATTATGCAATATTATTTTTTTTAGAATTTCTTAAATATGTAGAAATGTAATGGAACATGGTAATTATTATAAAATTAATGGCATAGTTAAATGAAATTTAAAATATTGTATTATTGTGCCTTTATTATTAATATGTATTAATACCATTATTATTGTTAATTTCTAAAATGTAATCGTAATTATATGAAACATAAAGCCGTCCAACAAATTCCATAATTTAAGATGGCCGGGTGAGGCACCCTTGAGCGATGTTTCACAAGCAATTCCTTGGTATGGTAGACATGAAATTTGCAGATTATTTAATAACATTTTATAAGATTTAATTGTGAAATTTATAAAGTTAGCCGCCTTGTTAGTTTATCCGTGGACTGAAGCTGGTTTAAACGAGGACAGGACTTCCTCCACTATAGTCATGTCGGCGAAACAATCGCCTAACGTGGTGTAGATGAAAGTGGAGGGGAAATGGTCCTGCGCTAGGCCCTTTTTTATGTACTCTTAGTTAGTGTCCTCTACAAAAATTTTAATAATTTAATTAGTACGCGAAAAAAAAAGTTAAGGATATACCGTCTGATAGAAGGGTTCAATAATGACGATTTATGACATTTCTTGTTATTTTACTCATTTTGTTTTGATATACACCCACACTTGGAATCCTAGGGCAGATCGCGGCAAGTGCGAAGAGAATCTCGACCCCTGGCATGAAGGTTTTCATCCATTCCACGTTTTCATGGACGGTATTGCCCATTGCCAATGGTAATCATGTGAAACAACTCTCTGGTGTTGTATATAATTTTAAGTTTCGAGGAAAAATATTTTTTAATTTTAATTTTTTTTCTCAATAATAAATTATATTTATGTAGGTATCTGCTTCAATTTTTTTTAAATAGGGGAAAAAGCACTACATAGTCATTATTATATTTAGATTGATATTGTTGTGTTCTTTTATTACACATATCTTATATTTTTTATAGTTATTTTTTTATTATTAATTCAAATTGTTGTCTAATTAGCTTTTTTTAAGGAAGGAATTGATTTTTTATCATTAAATTCAAATTGTTGTATTAGCTTTTTTAGAAATTTTTTTTTTTATTATTAACTTCCAATTGTTGTCTAATTAATTAGCTTTTTTAAAGGAAGACATTGAAATTTTATTTTACTGCACATTAACTTAATATAGGAATATAAAATAAAGCTTTTCTAGGGTTTGCTGAAATGCAATTTAGAATATACGCTATTCCATTGTAAAAAAGAAAGAAAAATATATAAGAATCCGGAAGCGATTTGCTTTCTATTTTTAAAGAAAAATTTCAAATTAAAGTTTAATTTTCGTTCAAATCTGCTCTATACAACATATACTATATACCTAGAGACAAAAGAGAACTAACACTTAAAGTACATTTTTGTGTGGGGGTAGGGCGCACTGTGCACTATTTGCAAAAACGTACTTCAAAAGGAAAAAAAATAATGGGGCTATTTTTTCATAACCACCTCGATTATTAGAGAAGAGTATTTTAAGCCCCATAATATAAAGGTAATGGAACTTATAGCAGCCAGTGTTAATTGTCTCGAACTGGGGAAAGAGAAGTAGTTTCAGCTTCTGATATTAATTTTTTTTTTCATTTTTTAAATAATTTTTATGACCATTTGACTGTACAATAATTGTACAGTCAAATGGTCATATAAATTATTAATAATTAATTAATTATAATATGTATTAATTATTAATTAAGTTGTTAATATGCAGTTAATTCTCCACTAAATATTTTTTGAAATTTCATAAATCTGGTATATTTTTTAATCTATAGTTTTACCGTAAAAACGGTAAAAGAGGTTAATTAAAAACAAAAAAAAAAATGAAAAATAAATCTTGAGGCGAAATATTACGAAAATTAAACTTAAAGTTGACTGGTTCATTAATCTTTAATTTAATAATTCAGAACTCTAGCACAGAGTTTCGGGACCCGGAACCAGTTTATATCACTCATTTGCGAGAATGAAATAACGTAATTTTTCGGAGAAATTAATTTTATAACACTATATAATTAATATACCTGGAGCATCTTACAGAAATGTGATAGCAATATAAGGATTCACTACATTCTCTTGGTCATTTGTACCCCCCCCCCCCCCCCCCCCCCCTCCAGTAATTAGAACTCAATATTCCTCTTTGTTTTCTGCAAATAAGCGATATGAACTTTTTTTTCTAATATTTAAACAAGTAACCGCCTTAAAAATCGTATATTTTTAGTTACATATTTGTACATATACTGTAATGTTTTAATCTATTGGTGTTTGTATCTTGTTGAAACAATATTAAAGTTTGTATCGTATAATTTATTTACAAAAAAAGAAATAAAAAAATACTATATATGCCGTCCATGATTTATAACACTTAACATACAATGTGATATATATTTTGAACAATTTTTTTTTTTATTTAACGTTGTGTATAAAAAATTAAAATCCATTTTTGTATATACGATTTTATTATATAAAGCTATATGTACGCAAAATAATAACATTTTATACCAAATATAATTTTTATACAAAACAAATTCAGTTCATATTTTCCCTAATTTTTTTTTCCCTTAACTCAGCATGCTACTTATGCAAATGGAGGGGTACTTTCAATGGAATGGAAAGAAGAAAAACGAGCCATGCTCAAAAACCAGTTTATAAGACAGTGTGCATCTCAGAGACCGTGGAAAAAAATGTTTGCTAATTTCTATATTAGGATTTAATTTTTTTTATATATTTCATCACGGCAAGACATATTTGCTAGACGCACATACGGGATTTGATAAACTCAACATAACCAACAGCTGTTAGTACGAGTATAGAGGTAAGTCGCTACTCTTCTGAACGGAGTATTTCGGTTTCTAATGGAAAGCTCTAAAAGTGAAAACAAGTTACAAAACGCAAAATTTGACAAATCAGTACACCGTTCCCCCATTTGTAAATGAATAAGTAAAAGATAACCACAAACCCATCAGTGTGTGCGGAAATAATCATATCGCTACTACTGCGAACACAAATTACCACTAAGAAACCTTAAGAAGTGTACACAACTTTCATTTGTAAGGGAAAGACCAAAGGAAGTAACTGATCATAAGAGAGGTGAACATTGAAAAATTGTAGACTTTCCCAAGAAATATCGGAAGAGGCACTAAGCGTTCTAGAGAAATATTGAATTCTCTATGGGAAGGAAAGATCAACATTTATAAATCCAGTAGATACAACAGAAATAAAATGGGTAATGTCATGAGGGGAGAAATCACCCAGTGGTGACACTCCCATAGAGAATGTCAATACAGAAACATACTTTCAATTCAGATTCTTGAAGGCAGTGTGTTTTTATTCAGGGATGCCTGACTCAAAATGTCCTTTTTGATAGGGTCCTGCATAGCACGTCCCCTATAGATAATACTTGTCATGATGAAAAAATCTTAGAACCCTGATAAGCGCGGGTTGCTGGTGGCTCAGCCCACCTGCGACCATCCTCGGCGCAACGCAGCCGGGAGCATGGATGCCTGATCCCGAGTTTTCTCGGGAAACGCCGATGGGGTGGGTTGGGGGACCCGGCCGGACGCCCCGGCGATTGGCGGGTTCTACAGCAGGCCGGGGGAAAAGTAAACTAAGCGAGAATAGTGTTGTGCTCTTGTTCCCCCCTGCGCAGGTGTTTTTGAGCCTTCTTTAGAGGCCGGTACACCCGAAAAACAAAAAAAAAGAACCCTGATAAGGCCTAAAATAATAATTTGTTGAGTAGAATCAGAATATTTTTTTGTTCGTTTTTAGTTTTTTGAAATGGTGACGTGAATGGGGAAAATGTGTTTGCAAAAAGTCCCCCTCTTTCCACATCAATTAATAATTCTCTGGTGTTTGGGCAAAAGGGCTTCAATTTTCAGATGCAAAGAACTTGAAAGTGCATTTAAATATTTTTACAATATGTAACTGATTGTTGGAATATTTTACTTTGTTTATATTTAATACTTTATAGAAATAATATTTCAAGTTACATAAATGTGTTTTATCTGATTTGCAGGAATTTTTCGAACCTTCAGAAATTCCCCTCCTAAAATTCCGATTTGCTAACTAAAAATAAGAGAAGAGCTCCCAATTCTTTTGAGATGTCCGTTGTAAAATTTTATAAGTCTGTACCATTTTTATTATATGAAACAGAAGTGAAACGTATATCAAGTTTAAAATAGAGTCAGTAAGATATTGAATAAATCCGGGGCCAAGCAGAGGTTGAATATTGAAGAAATCCGAAGAGATCGCGATAGACAAGACAACGCAACAAGGTACCTTCATCTATAAGAAATACACCAATATATTTTAGGATAGTAGTGAAGGTTGAAAGGATTCTGATTAATAATTATAAAGATCAATAATCAAAAAATATAATTCTGCGCATTTTCTCATTGGAGAACCTTCTGTAAAATTGTTTCGATTGGAACAGTAGTTTTGTAAGAAGAGGGGGTAATTTCAAGAAAGGCTCATTTAAGCGAAATGACTCCATTTAATAATCATTTTTTATGTATGCTTGCCTAACATTAGATATTTGTTTTTTACTAGCATGAACATGGGACTGCATGCTTCCTACAACCTTAACCACGCTGCAGGCGGCATTGTGGTGAACCAACGAATTCATCAAGAAGTCTTACATTTTTTTTTTACTCCAGAGCGCTATTTCGTCCCTCTAGTAGACATAAGCCCGACTCTACGAACGGAGAATTATTGCGACAGAACCTACAGGCTCGGGATTATCGCTTAACGTCCCAGCACAAGGATAAAAAAAACCTAAGGGTCTCAGCCATGTCTCGAATTCGCTTTTTGTTGATTGAATAAGTTATTATTCAAATTGAACAAACACGTAGTGTGCCAATACTTTTTTGACCCACTGCATGTTTATCTTTGAGTAATACGTTGGTATTTAATACGAGTTATAAGACGGCATATAAAAATGAGAAAAAAAAAAATAGATAATCCCTTGTATTTGAGTAGTCTGGATAGAGTTTAGGAAAAATCATTTACAATTTATTCATTCCTTCTGTTCCCTTATAACAATAAAAGAATATTAAAACATTAAAGAAAATTGTCTAGGATCAGAAAAAGATCGTATATCTGCTTTATAAAATACCATTTTTGCCCAAATAAGGCTAATGATATGAGCTTGTTGTATATAGTATCCATGTGAGCAACTTTCAAAACGATTATGTCCAAACATAGTACTGACAACTGGAATAAATATTATCACACATAACCGGAAAAGTTGAAACATAACCTTCCCACTTCCTCCTATTCTACGTTACATCCTAAAATGTACTCAATAGAATAAAAGTAATTATTGAAAGAATTAGATACAAGTATAATGTCCCCGGATCTAATGTTACTGTTCATCGAAAGTCACCCGAATGGAACAGAAAAAAAAATGCGTTATTCCTTATTAAAAACAGACACTGAACTAGGAATCCTCTGGATTTTTTAAACATGAGACAATTTTGTTCTAAAGTGTTATAACAATTAGTTGATAAATATAATTATTTTTGTTGCATAAACTATAATAACATTGTAACTTATTAAAACTGAAAATATAACTAACCTAAAAACTAACAGTTTTTAATTTTTTTTTTTTTTACATTTAGGTATAATGAATGTTTATTCAAAAATTATTTCAAATAAAATATAATTTACTCACCAAACAGCCGAAAATGATTCTAGATCCAGGGTAAGAATTTTTGATGTTCTAAACACTATTTTTGAAATAGCATTGATTCAACAGATTTTTAATCAAAATAAAAATTCCTACTTCTAATAGCAATTGTTTCAGCAATGGTTCCTAAATTTATTATTTTTTAAATTTAAATGAAAAGATGATTTAATACAAATGTGTTAATTTTTTTCTGTATGATGAATAAAAAAGTTTCCGATAGTATAATTATTATAATTTAGTATATTAAAATTAACATCAATCTTTATTGTATTGGTAGGAAAAAAAAAAAAACTTAACCAATATAAAATAGTTAAAAAATTTGTTAACTGGGTATTATTATAAACTATAATCCTTTTAAAATATTAAATAATCTATTTCCATATAATCTCAATTTTGAGTACCTACATAAAGTTTATTAATTAAATGTTAATGGAGTGTGAGTTAAGCCTATTTTCCTTTACCAACTTCTCAATGATATTTTTTATTTATTCCGTTTTTTTCCCCAGTAAGTGTGACAGTTTGAGGAACTAGGCACAGGCAATCGAAGTAGTAGTTATTTGTTAAACAGGAACCAAAAAGTTGGCAAAAAATCAACTTTGCTTCATATCTTTTGTCGGGTATGAGCACGTTGTGAAAGCAGATTCTCTGCATTTGCTTTAGTAGTGGTAAAACAGTTGATACTTGTTTTAATTAACAATATTTATTTTATTTAAAGGGGGAGAGGAGAGGTCTTCGAACCTATAAACAATCATATTTTGCTAGCCTGCTTGTAAAGGGGAGTAGTCGTAAATAATGACTTCCAAAATCTGATGTACAACAAGAAAACAAAAAAGTAAAAACATTCAATTCAAATGAATTGAATTTTCTCTTTAGTTCAAATCGTCAGCGATCACATTTATCAGGGTGGCGGTTCTCCGAGTCCAAGCCTCCCCAAGTCTTTTTGAAAAGATTATAAACTGAGTAAAAAACTAGGAAGAGGGATGGTAGATTAACAAATTCCAATTTCCTAAATTTTTTTTTCTCTACTTTTTCGGTATGCAGAAATGTATGTTTTGTCAAAAAATTAGAATCGGTGGCACCTTACATCATGGCTGAATGTGTGCTCTATATTCTCCATGGGAATGAGAAATACTGATTTAGATAGATAGTTTTATATTGTTCTGCACATTTTGTCTTCACATAAAAAATACGTTGAAGGTGGTAGAGGGAGAGGGAAGCAAGTTGAAATATTTTAATCCTGACATATGAGGGGGGGAGACAAATCGATGGTGGCCCCTCTAGATCCGGTTATGTACACCTTCAATGCAAACCTTCCCTTACTCCCTCTGGGCGGTGCTAAAACGGGAAGAACAGTGCTGTAGGTGGACCAACAAGTTGCAATTAGCAATTCTATGACGTACCGCTATGGGGTTCAACAATGACGTAAATCCTTTATGACGGTAAAAAAAGCTCCTAGTCCAAACGGTCTATGACTCATAGATTCACATATATCTTCCGCCATCTCTGCTTCTAGTTGCACGGTTCTCTGCCGTGAATTACTTTCCTGTAGAACTCAAGCTCATTTTTTTCCATCCGTTTCCAAAATGCTAAGTTAACATTTTGTTTTTTTCTTTCTTTTTCAGATTCTTTCCCTTTTTCTACTATATCCAATCGGACACGGATTTGTTTGCATCAATTCTTCTTCAGGTTGTCGCTCTCTAGAAAACTATGATGATGACTATTGATCAAAATTAATCTTTATAAAAATGAAAAACAAAAGAACACTCAATACAATTCAACACTCAAAGCTCCAGAACAAGAGAACCTTTCTTAGGAACTAAAACTCCTCGTTCCCACATTTTTCTCAGGTGTGCCACCACACGGATGCAAACTGAAAGTAGTAAAATAGCTCCTCAACAGGACATACCTCCTTTATTCGTATGTAGTTACACTGTTAGAGCCTTGGGGACAAGAGACGATTTGAAACGAACTGGAGGACCTTGGAAGCATGTAAGACAAGAGGTTTTTTTTGTTGCAATTTTGGCCGTAGAATATCAATAGTAGGTCTTGGGCATAGCTGAGACGATTTGGAAACTTCTACTTTTAGATGCATTTATTTAAAGTTTCTGGAACGTGTAGAATCAAAAACTAAGTTTCTCAATACATAGGAATAGTTGTTGAATACTACAGTCACCAATGCTTAAAAATCATGGGTCGAAACCCGGCCGAGGCCCTTAGTTTATTTCTTCTGAGAAGTAAAAAAAAAAAACTTAAGCACGACGTCCTTCGGTTTCGACGTTAAGCAATAGTCCTTAGCCTGTGCGATATCAGGTACTTGTTAAAAACTAGTAACTAAACATGGGTAGGCAGCAATATTTAGGACTCTTACACTAGTGTCGGGCTTATTTCCACCAGAGCGACGAAAGGGCTCTCTGGTATTAGGCGCTAAGACCTCATAGTTAAAGCCCGGACATGAGTCACAATTACTAACTACAGTCACCAATGACACATAGTACACATATTGGATAAACGTTTTGAAAATAGAGCGTTTTCTATAATTTGAGTTATACAAGATCCGTATAGAAGCCGAGA
Organism: Aradus depressus; assembly: GCA_963662175.1. Taxonomy (NCBI): domain Eukaryota; kingdom Metazoa; phylum Arthropoda; class Insecta; order Hemiptera; family Aradidae; genus Aradus; species Aradus depressus. The sequence goes on from OY759215.1 coordinate 9,675,064, forward strand.
TACGCTGTCCGGAATAGTAGGTAATAGCTATTGTGCAAATTCGCAAACACGGAATTGCAGTTGCAATTACTCGAATCATAAACACATCCAGTATCTACTAAATTATATGACACTTATTTCGTTGTGTCAGAAATTGGATTAAAAGATTCAATATATCAGTTTGAACATGGATAAACTCCTGAAACCATGGATAATTGTACACCCTGGCTCCTAGCTGAAACGTGGACCTGCCGACCAACATCCCTAAGGCTGATGATTTCCAGCCATCTGTATTTCCTCTCTTGTCGTAGTTCCTTTTGTCTCCTCCAAGAAAAGAAGAAAGCACCCCAACAATACCCCTTTGGTTCCTATTCAACTCTCGGTAGCCCCAACATCCGCTACCCCTTTTGACCTCTCCTACCCTCAATAAAAAAAATTCATCTAAACATTCAACCACCAACTAAGATCATATTCCTTCTGAAAAAAATTAAATAAAAAAATATTTGTCCTGTTTACTTAATCGTTAATTACTAATTCTAATGATGTGCTAATTATTCAGACAATGAGTAACATTTCTCAGTATTCATAGAACAATGGTCGACATCCTGTTTTCTGCGGAAGCGCCCATACAATACCTGCTACGACGTACAGATTTAAATTGAGTAATTAAATGTAGTTTAGTGACGCGGTGACAGAGTACTCGAAAATTTTCCGAAAATTGTAATGTATTTTAAGTGCCAAAAATTATTAATTTAAATTATAAATAAATTGAAATAATATGTTATTCATTGTTTCATTCATGCTCATCAGTGAGCAAACTTTTTTTAAAATATGTTTTTCAATTGATCTATAATCTGTATATATTATATGCAATCTAGTATATACAAATACTCTAGGGTGACCAGACTTTCCTGGTTTTTGGGTTCCGTCTCCGAATATGAAGGAGAGAATTTTCACATATACAAATCATATCATGAATCCGAAAGAATTAAATGTTGACCCTCCCCTCGGTCCTTTTGGTGAAAAAGTATAGGTTTACCTTTTTTTTTTTTACATCGAAATGATGAAAAATCTTTTTTTTGTACTCCTCGCCCAGTTTGCAAATTTATTAAAAGATCTGAATTTATTACATTCACGATTCTTTTGCGGTGACTGTACACACTCACCAGTTTTAATAAAAGTCTCAATGGTCTCTGACACATAATCTGATTTATTTCATTCACCATAATGGTGATTGTGCACAATCACCGATGTAAGTACGGAATTCACACCTTTTTGCTACTTTCACCATATTATTGGTGGTAAATTCACACATTCACCGTAACATTTATAATTTCAAGTGTCCCCCGGACTTTAAAAAATCAGGTCAACCTAAAATAACTCTATAATGGTGAATTATTAACGCATCAAGAATAAGACTTACATAGCAAAACACTTCTGTATCTTCTACATTAAAATAAGAAATTTTCATCTGCATTTAAGGCCAAAGACCTCCTACCACTTCTCTCCCAATGCGTTTGGCCTATACAGAGGTGTTGCTTTCCAAAATCATGAGCGAACTTATGATGACTAAGTACTCTTGTAAATGAACAAAAAGTGCAGGGTCCCATGAAATCCTCCTGGATATTTGTTATTTTTATTTAGGGAACAAAGGGAAATCTGTTCTTTTCAAGTTCTAAGCAAGTAACATCCCCGTGAAATGGAAGAAAGCGGAAATAGTTTCCATTTTAAAGAAGGACCAACCGACGATTCATTGGACAGTTGGTATTGGGAAGGTTTCAGAATTTTCAAACAAGATACTCTCTGTAGGACGGGATGTAAACCACCCTGGCCGTCTTTCTGAACTTTAGCACCAGGTATAAAAGGATATGGAGGAACCTGATCCAAAAAGCGCTGTCTCTGGGTATGGATGGTAACTTCCTCGATAAAACATATAGATCTGGTTGTTCTTTTCCGCGATATGGATGTTTTAACTTCTCTATTTTCCTATCAGGATCTCTGAATCTATCCACAACTATGATAACCGGAAGAAACAAGTGGACAGGTTCCTAGATCCAGTTGGTTGAACCAACTGCCCTGCACTTCCAGTTATGTTAATATCTGAGTGCAGTGGTATGATTGCACTATCCGTCAAGTGAACTATGGGGTGCATTCTATATATGTTGCAACTAACGTTCCCAAGTGACTAAAATGAGAAAATACAACATTAAGTTGTCGCAACTGGTCATCTATTGAGAAATTGAAAGGAATCGCAAAGGGTCGGGGTGTACAATAGAGCGGAAGCGGCTCGGCTGGAAGCCTTGAATAAATTGCATGCAAAACTGCATTGTATTGCACCCACCTTTCCCACCCTTTTACAGAGTGCAACCAGTTCAACCCTTCATCCATCTTTTCAATACGGTGCAGTTGCATCGGTTAGATGACATCTTGGTGCATTTAGTATAACAATTGCAGACCTGATTGCCAGAGCTGGATATTATCCAAGAGGAAACCTGCACCCAATGAAATTGTTTCACTTCAGATACACGTAGTCCGAAGTGTCTACCATTTCAAATCAGAGATAATTTCTTTAGTTGGAAATTTATTAAAAAACATTTTTGTTAAGAACCAATTTTTCGATAGGACTGTTTTCGCATATCTATATAAAGTAAACGTCTAAAAAAATGGATTTCAAAATGACATTTTAGGTGGTCATTTTATGGCATGTATCTCGTAAGCGAAAGAGAATTCCGACAAAAGTATTACTTACTAGCAGTAATACCCGGCGTTGCCCGGGGAACTTTGACATTTCTCCTAATATCTCCTATAAGGCTATTCAGTTCCTCGACAGTACATTCATGATGTTATAATTTTCAATTATTCATACGGAATAAGGCTTATAGTCCTTCAACTGTAGTAACGCTAGCTTTGGAGCTAAAACTAATTTATTCAAAAAGATTTCTCATTAATCGTTGCAATGGTTTTCGAGTTACAAAGATTGCGTGAGTGGATGCTGGGATGGACCAGGGGTTGATTAAAAAATAGACCTTAACCTTCCGGTAGATAAAACTTATCTATTCAAAAAGATTCCTCATTAATCATTGCAGTGGTTTTTGAGTTACAAAGATTGCGTGGGTGGATGCTGGGATGGACCAGATATTGAGATACTAATACGCCTATAACCTTCCACAGACGATGACGAACAAATTAAAAAAAAAGTTAATCAAATCCATCAAGCCGTTCGTGAGTTATAGCGGTACAACGCACAGACATTTTCAGCATTATATATATGATAAAATGTGCCTTTTAGTTTTCTCTACAACTTTTATTTAAAAGGATATTTGATTAGATCATAAACATAAGCGGTATCTTGAAAAATGTAGTTAGGCCCCGAGGAAAGTTGTCTCAATTGGCGGCCATCATTTAACCAGATCTACTTAAGTTTGCCCATGTGACATCTTCATTTCAAATTGCAAGATCGTAGCTAGAGAGTTCACAAAGTTCCAATCACACTCACAAACGCACAGACATCGTCACGAACATGGTCAAAAAAGTATTCAGGGGATTGTGAAAACGTTGAAAACTCGATATCGGTTTTATGGCATTCTGCCGTGGTCATTAGCGACGGACTATCTACTGGTATGCGACCCGATTCTAAATATCCAAGGATAGTCGGCAAGAATATAATTTATAATTAACTTTCCCTTGGCTCCGAAGACATGTTTGATAACCACTGGCATAGGAACCATCGATATTTTTAATTTTAATAATTATCATAAAAATACATACTACATACAACTGATAAGGGCGCCGCGGCGGTAGCTCGCAGGTAGCATGCACGCTTACTGAGCTTAAGACGGCGGTTTGGAAACCATTTTATTTGAGCTTGCAGTACATCGGATGGGACGTTAGGCGATGGTACTCTAGTAATAGGCGATATGACCTCGTAGTTGATGCCCGGACATGTGTCACATTAATTAACTATAAATGTTTGTTTAAACTATTATCTATCACCTCGATGTACCACTTCATGTACACAAATGGTACATATTTTGATGCTGTTTTCATTACATCATGAAACTTTTCTGATGCTGTCCAACTCTTGTATTCAGAAAGAGTAATTGAAAATAAAATTTTATCTATCAATCAAAATTGTGTCTTCTTGTGCAAAACGAAAATGCAATTTCTTTAGTCGAGTTGTGGCCAAATTCATGCAGACCTGTCTTGAAAATATTCAGAAAAACGATCTTTTGATTTCAATTTTTTTTTTTTTTTTTTTTATTCTACAATCTGTACAAAATTTACAATAGGTAGAAGTGAACAGGAAATAAATATGTACAATTGATGGGAGAAGCCAGCCAGTGCTGACACTCCCTTAGACAGTCTCGTTATTTATTCAAAGAAGATCGCGAGGCCAGCGTCGTCTTAGGCGGCCTGGAGGGTTGTCGAGATGGGATTGAGAGGACATGTGCTGAGCAAGAGGATTGGGATGGGTATTCAACTTGAAATGGAATTTCTTGAAGCGGAGTTGGATTAGGTCTTGGACATAAGGAATGTTGAGGTCTTTGTATAGGACTTTGTTGGTGACATAAAAGGGAGCATTGACAATTTGTCGTAGGACTTTTGACTGAAAAGTTTGTACTCTGTTGAGATGTTGGAACTCTTGGCTGAGCCCCATAGTTCTAGTCCGTATGTCCATATTGGTCGTATGATTGTTTTGTAAATTGTAAGTTTGTTCTCAACAGATAGTTTCGATTTTGATCCGAGTAGTCGTCTTAAAAGACCATATCGTCTGTTGAGTTCTTGTCGTTTGAGTCTTGTGTGGGGATTCCACGGGGAACCCCTTACCCTCCCTACTGGTGGTCCCCATGACGTCAGACATTCCTAACTAAGCTAAATTGTCAAGCTGTGAGATATTTTATGACAAGGCGGTCCCCATATTTCAAATGTGTGAACCCCTTCTAAGATCTAGGTATAAAGCATTAACAATGAACAGGCGAATAATATAACATTAACAAATCAAAAATAATTGGTTCCAATTACATCCTAATTAAAATTATTATACTGTAAATTATATATATATATATATATCTATTGGCAAGATTCACGCATTGGCAAGATTCAGATAAATTATATATATATCTATTGGTAAATTCTATGTATATTTAAACGTACCTGTGCACATCGACTGGAGGGTCATATTATTGGTGACAGTAAAGGGGAATATTTTAGATTGGTTTGATCGTTCATACAATTTCCATTTTTAAAGTTCTGTTTATTTCTAATGGGTTTTTTTTTCGCAGAAATGAAGGTATTTTATGCCTGTGTCTTTATCAAATGTATGTTTGGGTTGGTTGATGTGTTGTGCAAATGTTGATTTTGTTATGTTGTGTGGTCATCATTTTTTCATTGGTTTTCATTTTTTTTTTTTTTTTTGTTATTTCAAATAATATGGAAACACTTGCTTTTACTATGCAGCCTAAGCCAGGTTTCGAATACCACCCATAATTGAAAGTCCAAGTCATTTTGCGGCCCAACCAAGGTACATTGTACCTCCCTCCCTATTTCGATAACATTTCTCCAGAACGTATAAAAATCCATGGTCCGGGACTCCCCCTTTGCCAGTTGAAGTGTTGAAAAGTGGAGTAACGTACTCCCACGAGGAGGGGGGAGGGGGGAGGGTTGTGGGAACTATAACCTGTCCTGTCCTCTAGTCGCCAAACCCGATCTTCCTCCTTCCCACCCCCCTCGCCCACCTCCCGGAGGAAGAGTCCCGGATAAAAACCCTGCCTTTGGTCTGTCTATAAATCATCCTCAAGTGGTCCAGGGGAGCAGCTCGCCCCAACGGCGGTTTTAGAACGAGATTTGTACCGGAGTATGGCAAAAAGGATATATAACAACTGTACCATGGCTATTGAAACAATAAACTGGTTAATACAGGCTTTAAATCTGGCGGGAGCTTCACCCATGGACTTGGTCTTGAACGGGGTCATCGTTCCGTATTACTGTAGAGATAATAAGCCATTAGGAGCGGATATAGATGTGTCGTTATGTCTAGCACAGGGACGGATGAAAAGAGACATGAAGAGGCCAGACCAGACACTTTGCAAGGACATTGTGCAGGAGTGGATCATGGAGAAATTACAAGAACGATGTGCGCACAGCTCAAATAGTCGAGTATCTATGCACATATTCCAGACTTCCGGCCTGGATGTCCCAGATATTATCAGGCCTCGGTGATTTCAACTCTAAACTCTACTTCTCCATGAGGAAGAACAACCCGAACAGTTCGTGTGTCGGTACTTGGAATCGAGACCGACGGCACAGTTTCAGCCGATTTGTTGATTTCAGGCTGAGAATTAAGAGGGTTGCAGTCGGGAGCTTATCCTCACTATTGGCCACATTTCATCGCAGTTCGAAATTAAAAAAGATTTGGCCCTCCCTTGATTTCGAACTCCTTCCACTCATCATGATGAAGAAGTCATGATATTGCATGCATGCAATATGCACCAAAAACTCACATAAAAACAGTTTTAGTTTGATGTGTCACTAAGCTAAAAATATTACATTCAAGTACTGCTGTCTGTCTCTTTACTTCTCTAGCTTTGAATAGTATAAGCAAGTTATGTGACCGGTCAAAAATTCAATGTTGATTTTTCAAGTGAGAAAAAAATATATCTGAAAAAATTATAAAACAATCGACAGGAAATTTAATTCGTGGGATTCACAGCTCATAAAGTAAGACACCTACTGATTTTCAGCAATATCAGACAAAGGGAAGTAGGGCTTAGAGAGAAGCGGGAATATTAATTTATTATAAATAAATTAAGCTGGAGGACTACAATGTCGGTGAGTAACCGACGATTTTTTTTCATCATCAATTTGCTCTCCTATTTCAGGAAATTGTCAAATCCCTTCATTTTGGTCTTCTTGTCCTTTCAGAAAATATACTTCAGAACGAATTATCTCATATCTGATTTTTTTTTTTTTTTTATTAAGTAATGGGCTCTTTTTCCTTCCTTTATAAATTTCACATGATTTTTATTTTCTTTTGCGTTGAGAAAATAACAAGAAAATGATTTGTTCCTTAGTATATCCAAGAATTCTTTAATATTCACGAAGATGCTTCAATCTTCTCCGAAGATCGGACGGTGAAGAGATTATTTTAAGGAACACCGGAACGAGTGAGATACAGGAGAAGACCATATGTTGGTAGAAAGGAATTTATGAATGGACAGAGGAATAGATGAATAGACGGATCGTAGCGGAATTGATGGAGAGAGCGAAGAGGAATGTAAAGAGCAAAATGAATTGATGAATGAGCAGAGCAATGTACATTCCAGAATTCTGAGAAGAAGAAAGAAAATTAGAATATCCACGTTTTGAACTGCACTTGCTCTGAATGTTTTGGAGCATTTTTCAAATATATATTTGGCTAAGTAAGAAAATATTCATTTATATTTATTTTCCACACGTTAGCAGAGATAGCGTGCTTGCCTACTGTACTCAAGATCATGGGTTCGAACCCGGCCGAATCCCTTGAGTTTTTTTTTTTTATCTGAAAGATAAAAAAAATCTTCAGATCGGTGTCCTTCGGAGGGGACATTAAATCGCGGCACGAGGTCACTCAGGCACACTCGTTAAAGACCCCTCTAACAGAATCAGGGTTGACAAAACTTTCAAGTCCCACAGTAGTTTGTCGCTCTGGTTCATGTTCACCTGAGCGACGAATGCGCGCTCTGATAGGCGATAATAGATGATACTCGGGCATGAGTAACAACATGAGCCCTTTATCCAGGATCCGGAACAATGTGTTGAATTCCGGTATGATTCGGCCGAAAACTGGAGACACCTTGGGATCATTGGATAGTGGGAAGTGGGGGGACTAACGCAGACTACCTGCCCCTCTGGGGTCCAGCGGCAGGTTGGGACAACTGCACAAAAAAACATGCCTGCATGGAGGACCCCATTAAATTACCTTTATTAAAATTGCTTTTTTTTAATGTATATATGTAGGCCAATTGAAAAAGACAACAGCTCAAAATAATAAAAAACAAACAAGTATTAACCCATTATCTATACCGCAAGAAGGGTCAGGTATACAATAAAATAGAACAGGCACTCATTTACATATGGCCAGGCAGACGGGACCATGGGATAGGCCATAGACTTTTTTTTTATAACATTTGTAAAATATTTTCCAACATTGAATTTTTGACCGATTACATAACTGCTATGTAACATAGTGTCACCTAACTTGTATTTATGTGTCTTTTTGGTGCAAATTGCAAGTGTACAATATCATGCCTAGACCAAGATAGGGCAACTTTAGACATGAAAACGTCTATTCGCTCGTTAAGCACAGTGATAGCCGGTCAAACTTTCTTGTGTTACAAACTATGAGACTAATAATGCGATAACAACGGTTGAGGTCACAATGGATAGAACATGTCTGTATGTGTTTTTTGTGCAGTGTTTGTTTTGCCTATGACGTTATCGGGCTAATGTGGGCGCCGGCGGATGATTGTTGCAAATTAGCATTGTGTAAAATTAGAAATTAGTATAGCGTGATAACACGTTTAGATAGGACGTTGATTCGGGTGTCATTGTAAAGAGCTTGAGGAGCAGACTTTAATTTTTGTTTTTCTTATAGAACGTGAAATTTTATATTTGAATTCAAGACCCCAAAAGGAACACAGCTATTAATTTTCCGGGATATTGATCGGAGGGTAGAGGGGCTCGACTCAAATCAAGCCGATTTAATTAATGTATTGAAACAAAATTTGGTATGGGGATGCAGAAGCCCCTATGTAAACCAACTATTGATTTTTAGTCTAATCCTTGATTGGTTTTAGAGAGAGAGCGACAACTTAATTAATTAATTTGTTCTGCTAAATTAAATTACTGGTGACTCACCGACAACTTTTTTAGTTTTGTATTATTTTTTTTTCTCGTTTGCTACAGAGGATCATGATAATATTACTTCTGATGAATAATAAATACCTTTATCATATACTGTAAGCGCCATAAAATTGGAAATAGGGACAAAATAAATGTTTTGAAAAACCTAAAAAAAAAATTGTCTAACACAGCATGAATATTTTTTTTAAATCAGCCAATTCTATGCGAAAGACCAACTTCGGCTATGTCCTATTCAAGAGGAGTTCAGTTGGTCATCTCAGTACTTAGCGAAATTCAATCCCTTTCTCTATAGAAAATTTGATGAATAGAAAAAAAATAAATAAATAAAATAAAAGTGTGAGCTGTCTCCATGGTTGGAAAAGGTCAGTTGGGGCTACCCTATTGATAAAATGGCAATGTGTATAATCTGGATCTGGTATTATTAAGTCGAGGCTAATACTTACTTGGCTTTTATTTCCATGGGAATCATAAGGTGATTGTGTGAGGAGGGGGGGGGGGGGGGGGGGGCTGGGATAGACGGAGGGGGGATGTGTGGGAACGTTATGCAAAACAGGGGATGGAGGGGGGCCCACACTTTGTCTTATAGACCAGTCGGCCACATTTCCTGGCTTCAACCCCATACCTCACCTCACCACTCCAATATCCTCTTTTATGTAATAACCACCCTTTTCACATCCTTTATACCCTTTCACCATATTGCCAACTTCTGAAAAAAAAAAATCGGCAATATGCTATGTAATCGGTCAAAAATTCGATGCGGAGTTGTCAACGGAATTTCATGTTTCTCGATTTCCAGAATATGAAAAAACAAAAATTATATGAATATATCGACATGAAATTTCATATTTGAACTCAAAATACAATGAGTAGGTACATAACCTGTCAAATTTCAACGATTTCGGCTTAAGAAAACGAGGGTTCAGGGGAGGTGGCTTAGTTCAAAAACCGTAAGAACTGCCGATGTAACGAATTTATTGACACAAAATTTACTATGAGGATTTAGGAGTAGTAAGTTAATTGATTAATTCGTTCTGGGGAAGTAGATAGCAGTTAATTCACTGACGATTTTTTTCCATTATTTATTTTTTATTTATTTATCTGTATTATATACTTCTTATTTATTTATTTCTCTAGTGTGTTACACTAATACTTAATAACTGTATCTTTTTAGAGTTAAGAATTAATAACAGTTAATGTAAGTAATTTATAAACTATATTTATATAAATATGTCTAGGACGTTTCGTATTACCATGTTATGGTTTAACTGAAATAAGTACTAATCACTTTTGGGTTATGTAAGGAGATTCTAAATTTACATTAATATATATTTTTACAACTTTATTCTTCTCCCAATTTATTTATTGGACTTACAACCTAGCAAATAGACGTTTTGGGAACAATAATTAATATAACTATTACTCCTAATGAGGGATGGGGGGATTAGGGGGGTAACAAAAAAATTATAATAATTGCCGTTGTCATGATAGTGTTGATACGAAATTTCATATGTAAGTTCAAAGCGATATAAGGACGATATTTTTTCAGCTAAATCGGCAGAAGGGGGGCGGGGCTCTACTCAAAAACCCTAATAACAGTCACTGTAATGAATGTACCAACATGAAATTTAGTATGAAGATTCAGAAGCCTCTATGCATGTCAAATGTTGATTGCCAGTAATTCATCGACGAATTTAGTTGCGACTATAACATGGTGCAGGTTTGCTCCAGGATGTTGTTCTCTAGAGGCAGAGCAAACCCTGTCACTTTCGCCATGAGTTCCAGTTAAAGTCTTCAGGGCTCAAATAATATATTTTTACTTCCAACTATACGAAGTCTAGGAGAAGTTATGTAATCGGTCAAAACTTCGATGTCTATTTTTCAACGGAATTTTATGTTTTCCGACCTCTAGATTCCAAATATGAAAAAAAGTTTCTGTGTGTCTGTGAACATGATAACTCCCGATAGAATGAATGTATCAACATGAAATTTTAGGGGGGGATTAGGGGAGGCTTAACACAACAACTATAATAACTACCATTGTAATGAATGTATCGACACAAAATTGCAAGTGTCAATTTAGAACCTTAAGAACGACACACAATTTTAACGGGATCGAAAGAAGATAAGAGGGGGGGGGGGGGGGGGGGGGGGGGTCAGTGGAGGGCCTCAACTCAAAAACTCCAATAACTGCCGATGTAATGTATTTATCGAAACAAAATTTAGTGTGAGGTTTCAGTAACCCCTGTGTAAGTGAACTGTTGAGTAACGCAAATATTTGACTGGTTTTGGAGGGGGAGCGAAAAGTTAATAGATTAATTCGTTCTGGGGAAGTACATTACCGGTGATTCACCCATGACTTTTTTTTACTACATTTCTTTTCTATTGTTATTATGTTAAGTTATTATACCATTCACTAGGGTAGTATTACGTTGCAACATAAATATTTGATTCAGGTTTCTTTTTATTGTCCGCTGCCAAAAATTACATTTTTTAATAATTTATTTCTGCTAGTACTCTTATTACTCTTAATAAATAAGAAAGGTGTGGGAAAAACACTCAAAAACATTGCAGAATTTTTTTTTTAGATAAAAAATAATTTTTACTAATAACAAAAATAAAAATAAAAAAATGTTCTGCATTTTAAATCTAATTCTAATCATAATATAAGTTAATTTTTATTATGATATATTACCATATGATTACAACTGGTAGATATTCAAAATTGATGATTTTTTTTTTTAGTTTAGAAGGAGGAGCAATTTAAGGTAAAACTTTCTAGATAGAGTGGGACTTACGAGGGATCCGAGGCAGAAACACCGCTTCAGTTGATTTCTCCGCAGACGAAGATGTCGTGAAGGTAATATAAGCTCATGTAGACAGTGAGGTAAACCAGAAAGAAATAAGATGAATAGATGAACAAGTAGAGACCAAAAAGTAACATTACTAATTTTGAAATAAATACTCTCAAATCCAGATGTATTGTTTAATTATTCATATGAAAAAATATATATATATTTATGTATAACTTATTATTTATTCATATTTTATCGTCTCAATTGTGTAACGATTTTTTTTAAATGTATTTTTAAGTGAATTTGAAAAAGTACCTATTTAATAATAAAATGAAATTGCGAAGTTTAAAAATTGAAATATTTAACTTTCCCAACTATTTGAAGAATAGGAGAAGTTATGCAATCAGTCAAACATTCGATGTTGAATTTCACCGGAATACTCGATAATCCCCGATAGGGTAAATATATTGACACTCAATTTAATATGCTTATCGAAAACGCTATGATGACGTCACCTATCGATTGAAGGCACCGGTAACTCAGAGGTAGTTGCATATTAAGCTCAAGATCGCGGTTTCGAAACCTGGCCGAGATTTTTAGGTTTTTTATCTGGGAGGTTAAAGAACCATGAGCATGCTGTTCTTCGGTTGGGACGTTAAGCGATGGTCCCGAGCCTGTACGATGACAGGTACTCGTTAAAGACCCCTGCCCTAGGTGAATAAAAATTGAGGATAGGCAAAATTTAGGACTCCCACAGTAGAGTCCTGTTCATGTCCACCAGAGTGACGAAAGAGCGCTCTGGTAGTAGGCGATATGAGCTCGTAGTTAAAGCCCGGGCATCAGTCATAAAACCTAACCTAACCTACTATTGGTAGAGCCCACAATTAATTTTAAGGCAGTGCACTATAATCTTTGTTATGCGGACAGAACCTTATATAGTTCTATCCGCATATGTTATCATAACAAAGATAAAAGTGCCCTGTCCCAAAACTAATTGTGGGCTCTACCTGCAGTTAAACATTCATAAAATATGTTCTCATACTAAAACTCGATCTCTTTTATTACAGTGGTTATAGTGAAAAATGGTATTATCTTTCAGATTATTTCTCTCTGTTATTCCGTTATTCAAAATGTTGTCTCGATACATTTATTATAACGTTAGTAATTAGAGCATTTGAAGGAAGACTCTCCCCTATTTGGGGGCCCCCTCTTTGCCTGATGATGTCACTCGTTAAAGACCACACTAACTGAATAAACCTGGACCTGGAACATTTAGGACTCCCAGAGTAGAGTCGGGCTCATGTCATGTGGTTAAAGCTCGGCTATGAGTCACAATAACTAACTAACCTATCGGATAAAGGTATGAGGTGGGTGACGGGGCTTAACACCCAATGTAGTATGATTGATGATGGTTCCAGAGGGGGATAATATAATTCGTTCTGTGGAAGTACATGGCTGGTGATTTACCGACGAACTATTTAGTTATTTTTATTTGATTCCCACCAAAATACACTTTTATTTACTTCCAGTTTTTATGTTCCGGCCTATATTAACACCTGTGTTCCGGTGTTCGCAGCCAGTTACCAAGCTTGTTCACTTATTTCCTCCATATATTGCCTACTGCAACAAGTGACATAATATTTGGAACTGAGTTACCCTGCACTAGCCACAACTTCACCCTAGAAGTCAAACCTTCATTAATCGGGTTCGCCTTCGACCAACGAAACCCTAAAAAACAGTCATTTTTTATTGACTCACCCTATTAATATAGTTTATTCACAGCCTTGTTCCCTAGCTAAGGAGGGAGGGGAGATAGTTGCCTAGCTAAGGAGGGAGGGAGAGGATAGTTGTCTGCGCTAGATTAATTCGTGAATTATTTACTACTAGACTCCCCTCTCTAGGAGCGTGTGTCTGTCTTGGACACGTGCCTTAACAAAAAGAAGGAAGTCCTAGAAGAGGCTGCTCCATAGAAGTGTCTATGAACAGGTAGCGGTCGTCAAACTAGACCTAGACTCACCTGTACTAGTCCCCTCCCCTCCACAGTTACCCCCCATCCCAGCAGTCTTCTTTATAGTACCCCCATCATTTTTTTTTCAATCCCTGGATATTACATAGTGAGCATTCTCAGCCGAATTACACTTTTTTTCATAATTGTTTTTCTATTTCTGTTTCAATTGTTAAGCTTGTTGCTGCTCAGTATTTGGAATTCCTTCTTGCACTCTTTTATATAGAAATTAAGGCAATGCTCTACACTTAATTTCTAGTTATTTCACATTGAACTCTTTATTGACTGTCTGGATAATTGCAGGAACACAATTTCTGGAATTGAAAATTCCTGAAGTTCATTTACTTTATACCAGTATAATTCATTCTATGTTATCATAATTAATTTTTTTTTATACGTGTTAAAACATTTATTGCGAATTCTAGGTTTTTATTGTAGATTGAAGGATTCGAACTAATAAGCCATTCTCTAGTTTTAAAGGATATATAATTTTTGGGAGGAAAATTGTCTTCAAAACTGAACATATTTTCAAAATAATAATAACTGAATAATTAAACTTATTTCTGTTGAAAATCAAAGATCTGAGCAGATATTCGTATAAATCGTCCATCGGAGGAAAGGACTCTACTTGAAACTGAGACAAACCGCACACCTAGTATAATTATTTAACTGAAATGCGAGTGGCCTACCTCTCTAACGGCACTCAAGTCTTTTCTAATTAGTATTCTTCTGGTTTTTGTATCAAGTAACAGTTGTGACACTGTTTTTACAGAAAGAAAAAAAACTAATAATAAAAGAGTTGCTGCGCTGAATTTCTGGATTTTTAGGTATATTCATATTCTCAAAAGTGTTTAGTTTTACCTTCAGTTTAGAGCTAGGATGAAGCAACAAAATTTCGAGAAAATTGATTTAATTATTCTCTATTTAAGTGGGAATCAATTTGTTTTCTCCTATAATAATTGTTTCACTCACTGGCAAAATTTTTTTTTTTTTTTTTTTAATTGTAATTTTCGCTGTTAGCTGTTTTAATAGTTAGTTATTGTGACTCATGCCCTGGCTTTAATCATGAAGTCATATTGCTTACTAACAGAGCGCTGTTTAGACGCTCTGGTGGACGTGAGCCAGACTTTACTGTGGGAGTCCTAAATTTTGCCAACCCAGGTTTATTCACCTTGGTTAGGGGCCTTTATCGAGTACTTGACATCGTACAGGCTCGGGAACATCGCTTAACGTCCCATCCGAAGGACGTGCTCATGGTTTTTTTCTCTAATATAAAAAAATTTCTAATCTGCGATCTTGAGCTATTTTATTGTTGTCCCATTGAATATGAACCCGTTTGGCGATTTTTGAGATGCTATAACTGCGTGAACATACGTTGGTCATATCTGAAATGTCATCAAAAATGTTCGGACAAGAGAAATTACCTGTTTTGAAATGAAATGAAATGAAAATAAATTTTATTCTAAGACCGAGGTCCCCTAAGAATAAATACATATAAGTCACTGAACAGAGCAACAAATACAAATAAAAAAAATGTCAGTAATGAGACAAAAGTTCTACAGTGGATAGAAACAAGAACAAAATTAATATAACTAAATAAGAAAATACAATAAAATAAAAATAAAATAAATAATGATGAAATAAGTAAAAAAATAAATTAAAAAAATAATAATACAAAGATAATTAAATATCAAGAAGAAATCATACGAACATAAATGTATCTAAATAAATATATAGTAGAAGATAAAATAAATTTAAAAAAATTAAAATCAAGATTATGAAGGAGGAGGAAATCTAGACCAGGCTTGCATTAAAATTAATTTAAAAAAAAGAAATAAAATAAAAGGATGAAGATAAAAAAATGAATAAAATAAATACGGAAAAGAAAGACAAAAAAAATATATATGTTAAGGAGGGGAAAAAAGGCTAGTCAGAGGGAGAAAATGGTTTATTGAGGAGGAATTGGTATAGCGAGGATTTGAAGGAGGCCACGGAAGGCGCGTGACGGATGAGGGGAGGCTGAGAGTTCCAGAGGGAGGAGGCTTGGACATGGAAAGAGTCGTGGAAGGCAGAGGAGCGATGGGAGGGGATGAAGAGGTCCGAAGGACGGGATCTGGTGAGTTTTTTTTTGCATTCACTAAATAAACTTCTAAGAAACGAAGGAATTCTAGTTTATTTGTTGCTCTTTGACAATGTAAAAGTTTTATTTTTAAGCTTTTTTGCGTGAAGGGTGCCAATGTCCAAAACAAAGTCATGCCTCATTTTTTGTGAAGTATATTGCCACTGGAAGGGGGGACGTGGAGGCTGAGAAAGAAAGGAAAGAGAAATAAAAAACGGAAGTGTACATCCATTTCCTTAAAAAATGAATCTCAGGATGTTGGCGTTCCTGATTCCGGGATCCGGGGATTGCAAAGGCTAGATAGGGTGGGGTGAGGGAGAGGGAGGAAGCAGCTGGTGTCACCTGCTCCTTGGGCCCCCCCCTGGAGTCCCCTTCAGTGAGGGTGGACTATGGGAGTGTCCGTTAGTGGACAATGGGATGGGGGAGGAGGGGCCAGCGTGGGATCCTCAACGGAATTCTTCCTCCTCATCCTCCTCCTCAGTCAGTGCAGACAGTGGGACAAGTCTAATGATCCCCGGACCAGGTCCAGGGGGGAATCTCCGACCTTACTTGTCCCACTCCGCTTGGCGCAACTGTCTCTAAAGAAGAAACCATCTCTCCTGATTTATGAGAGGATTATATATTGGATACAAATGCAAACAAAAGTGAAGAACGTTCATGGAATCGACACCGGTTTTACTTCCTCAGTAACACTTAGAGTAGATCGTCACAACAACAGGAGGCTTAAGCTGGTGATTTAAAAACTCAAGCACGTCTTGAACTTCAGTGGAATAACTGTGATCACTATATATCTCCCTATTTATGCACTCCACATTAGGTAATCCCAAAACATGAAAACACTTCTTACATGATTCACCATAATAAATTAACAAAAATGTTAACATTTACTGTATTTGATATCAAAGTAAAAAAAAAATATTTCCATTGAATGTCATGGGCCAGATATGATCAAATCTTTTGTTTCAAAATTCAAACGTTATGCTGTCCACACTAAACAAAAAATAACACTGACAATTTTTGTTGGATTACAAAAAGTAATGGATATTGTCATTAACAAGATTAACGATCATGAAAGAAATATTTCATTTTAATGGCTGATTTACGTAGAGCATATTGGGTGTATGGTAAAATGTGGAACCCAGTGCCGTAGTAACCTAAGCAGTTGTTTATGGCATCACGTCTCGGGGGCTCCAAGTCAGCAATGCTAGTTTTGAAATAGTTATTTAATTAAATAGTTAATTATTTCTCTATTTTTATTTTTATTTTTCGTAAATCTGCTATCATTTTTAATTAAAACTGGAACTACTACTATGTTAAATATAAAAACATTTATAGGTCGCATCATTTTTTTCATACGCTGCCGTAAACTTGGGATGGAAGACCAAATATCAAATCCTGATTATGATGATACTGCGGAAGAAGAAGTATCTGACGATGAAATGCACGTATATCGCACCCGTCGTAGAATAAAGGTACAATTCAAAAAGCGCGAAATTTGAGTTAACAACGGTATTGAATTGAGGAAGTAGCCCATTTTGTACGTAGAATATCAGAATAACTAGTTGGTTTTCCCACCACCCAAGAGGGAGTGTTTCTTTTTTCTGTTGGGGGAGTGAGTCTTTTTCGCCCGGAAAAGAAAGAGACAAATCAGTAATGCCCACGCAGTTGAACTCGTGGAGGCGTTCAACTTGTCTTTTTTTCCCGGACGATCGTTGAGTTTTCTACCAATTTTTCCCTATTGTTTTTCTTTATGTTAGAGTAGGTACCTACTTTGTGATAAAGAAAATTATGTTAAATACAAATGAATATATAAATAATAATTGAATTAATAATAAATAATAACATTAAATACAATTGCCACATTTCCTGTAGAAATTATAGCTGGTCTTCTACTAAATTCTGATTTCTACAGTAATTTCCGAAAAGGGCCCTAAAAAAAGTTCAAGATGTGCCACTTTGAAAAAAGTGCACGTATTTAAAAAAAAAAAAATTAACAAACTTTTAATTTGGATTTCTTCTTTTACTAAATTAAATTTCTGTTTGCCATTCTATTTTCTAAATTTTGCAAAAATGTTAATTCTAATCCACAGGTATAAATTATCTTACTGGGTTAACAGGGAAATGAATAGCATAGAATAAGAGAACAAATATTGGGTTTATTTATCTTAACATACATTATAAATTGGTTAACTAAATATTGAAAAATAAAAAAAATTAAATTGTTTTTCAAAAAGAAGTCTTACAAACTAATTACTTAAAACTATCAGTCTTTTTTCTGTTTTATAATTGGCCATTCTTTAAATCAAACAAGTTTTTTTTTTTTTTTTTTTTTTTTTTTTTGGTCGCAACTGTTACCATGACGCATCAACCAGCTACCAAGAGGACTTCATTGAATGTGGATGACTTGATTGGCGTGAGAGAGGAAGGCCACCCAGCGGTAGCTCCTCAGGGCGACATTTAAAACAATGAATATTATGGTTATTATCAATGAATTTGTTGTGGAAACGTCTGTAAAGGTCCTGAATTGTGTTGTGTACGGTGTTTATCATGAGGATTGTGTACTACGTAGGAGGCTTGTATGTGGGTTCCATGTCAGTCGTCTGTCCAGAGTAAGTCCCAAATATCTTAGTGTGTTAGTCTGAGGGAGGGGCTTGTTGTAGATAAAAACGGAGGGACATGTATCTCGTCTTAATGTAAATGTTATATGTTGTGATTTGTTCGTGTTGAGTTTAATTTTCCAAATGTTGCACCAGCTCTCAATTTGAGTAACATGGTGTTGTAATGTGAACGAGGCATGTATGGAAGATTCAGCAGCAGCTAAGATGGCAGTGTCATCGGCGTATGTAGCTGTCAAAGTATGTGGTGAAGTGGGCATGTCTGAGGTGTAAAGTGTATATAACAAAGGAGATAAAATATACCCTTGAGGCACGCCTGCCAAGATGGGCTGCAAAATCACCAAGTTAACAAGAAATACATTAAACCAGTTTATGCTGACTTTTATAAATCTCTAAAATAATGTTAAATTTTAAACTTTTTGTATTTCGATTAGTTCCTTTTTTTCTAATGTTGGTTCTCAACTTATTGTCTTTGTTCCAAGATCTCCGCTGTTTGAATGACTGATTTTTTATAATATTGATTTTTTTTTATAACAATGTAATTATTAGTTATGAGAAGTTTTTATAAGTTTATTTTTTTTAAACCACTTTTAAGAGAACATTACAAAATAATTAAATTTGTGATAAGGAACAGCTGTTTTGGCTAAAAAGTGCGTAGCACGTTTTAAAGTTTGTTAACATTTATTATTAATATTGTGACGGTGTTATAAGTTTTTTTTATTACCAAACAGTGACAAAGACACTCAGAAGTTCCCCCTCTGTTTGGGTGAGAATGAAACCCGGCGTTTCGAAACGTGAACAATCTAATAATTTAACTAATCAAAATTCTAACCTTGCCAAGCAAATAAACAATGTAGCCGGAACAGGTGAGATGATATCCACTTTTTTACCTGCTAAGAGGCAGCTCACTTCAAGCTGTGAGGACTCTGGGATATCAATGGCAGTAGATGGAGGCCAAGTAGTCCCTGATAACAGAGCCATCTCCCAGGAGCCTCAGCTGAAGAGGAACCGATATACTCTACATATAACACCCACACCAACGCCAACACAGAACAGATATGAGCCACTTCTCACTCTCCAAGACGGACAGGAGACAACCCAACCGACAAAGCCGGACGGACAGCCTACCCCTAACAGACAGACCAAGATCCCTCCCATCTTTCTTTGTGAGGCTGATAATTATCAACTGGTTATTACCGAGTTGAAAAGTTTGATTTGTTCGCCGTTTGAAACCAAACAGTGCAACAAAAAAATAAAGATCAGCCTCACAACGACTGATGACTACCGCAAAGTGACGAAATTTTATGACGACAATAAGGTGAAATACTACACCTTCGTCAACCCCGAGGACAGGAAACTCTCCGTAATTATAAGGGGAGTTCCTTACTCACTGACCGACACAGAAATAACAGACGAACTGACCCCGACATACCCTGTTATAAAAGTGACCCGGATCCTGAACCACGATAGACGCCCCACACCCCTCTGTGCAGTTGAGCTGGAGAACACCCCATCTGGAGAGGCCATCTTCCAACTGACGCGGCTCTACTATACAGTTGTCAAAGTGGAGCCACGCCGACGTTCCAACCGTGTCGTGCAGTGCACAAACTGCCAATCTTTTGGTCATACCAAAAACTTTTGCCGACTGGACCCCAAATGTGTGAAGTGCGGGGAGGACCACCACTTCATAGCATGCCCCTCCAGACAGAAGAAGGTAGACTCTCCCAAGTGTGCCAACTGCCAGGGCAACCATCCAGCCAGCTACAGAGGGTGTGCTTCCTACAAGACATACGTAGACAGGACTACCAGACAGACCCAACCTAAACGACAAGATCCCCCCAATGCACCACCCAAAGGACAACCCCCAAGACGGACCCCGGACCGACCGAACAGCTGGTTCGACCAAAGTAGACCCCGACCCTTCCAACCTCGACCTCAACCTAACTTACCCAGCAACCAAGACAACCAACCAGCTAACGACATTACTGACCTCACCAATACACTAATCACCTTTCTCAAACCATTCATCCCTATCATAAAATCATTTTTATCTAATCTCCTCACCCAAGTATTTTCATTTAACAATGGTGGACCCTAATTTAAATATTTTTCTTAATTTATCCATCCTTAACTGGAACGCTGACGGTATAAAAAACAGACGAACGATACTCTCGGACTTTTTAACTCGCTACGACATCGACATCATTTGTATCACAGAAACTCACCTCTATAATACCGACAGATTCAAGTTGAAAGGGTACACCATATACAGACAAGACAGACAAACCAGATTTGGAGGCGTCGCTGTTTGTATAAAAAGGAACCTCGCACACTCTCAGCTTCTCTTACCCACACTTCAACAGCTGGAAGCCGTTGGGGCCACACTCACACTCGACAACAACAGAACACTTAACATAATCTCAGCATATCACCGACCAGGCATCAGAATTCACCAGACAGATTTTGAACACATTTTCACTGGGGGGCCGACCATATTACTAGGGGACCTAAATAGTAAAAACACAATTTGGGGATGTAGACGGACAAACAACAACGGGACAAGACTATTAAACATAATTAATAACCTGGGCGTACAGATATCAGCACCGGACGAACCGACATTTTATCCTACACAACAGAGATACCTCCCAGACATCCTGGACATTGGACTAGTACAAAATTTTACTTTGCCCCTTTATCACGAACCACTGACAGAACTCGACTCAGACCATCTTCCAGTCGTGTGTACCTTCAAAGTGAACCCGAAACAGGCAGAACATCTGCCAAGACTGATACAGGGGAAAATAGATTGGGACGCGTTTAGATGGGAGATGGACAAAAACATAGACATCCCTTTGCATTACGACAATACTGAAGACATAGACGACTCACTGAAATATTTCACTCAAGCTATTTACACCTCGATACACAATTCAACATATAACCACTACAAGGACCAACGCAACATCCAACAAAACAAGACCCCTACACGCATACTTAACATGATACACGACAAAAATACACTCCGTAAACACTGGCAACGAACACGCGATCCACAAGAGAAACGAGAGCTGAACCGACTGACGAGAGTAATACGATGGGAATTGGACAATGACAGAATCAACAGATACCGACAATACACCAGCGACTTCACACCTGGAGACAGCAACCTTTGGAAGGAAACACGACGCCTCCTCCGACAAGACCCCGGCCTCCCGCCCCTGACAGACGGACAGACTACTGTAACAACGGACAAAGACAAGAGTGAGCTAGTGGCTCAACACCTTGAACAGAAATTCAGAACTCATGACACACAAGATCACGAAATACTCCACACAGTCCACGAATTTCTTTCCACTCCACTCCACACCGCAGAACCACACATACAGTACACGAACCCATCCGAAATCACACTGTACATTCAGAGACTCCCCAACAAGAAGGCCCCTGGTGAAGACCTCATCCCCAACATCGTCCTGAAAAACCTGCCTCCAAAAAGCATCGCATATCTGACAGGGCTGTTCAATGGCTGTTTAAGGAGAGGATACTTTCCTGACACGTGGAAAAATGCATTCGTGGTTGTATTTCATAAGCAAGGCAGGCCGAAACAAGACCCCGAAAGCTATAGGCCAATAAGTCTTTTAAACTCAATGTCTAAACTTTTCGAAAAGATAATTTATAAAAGACTTCTTCAATGTTTAGAAGGCACCATACCGTCCCACCAGTTTGGGTTCAAAGCCAAGCACTCGGCGGTTCAGCAGCTCCAACGGGTGACCGAAATGATCGTCCATGGCTTTGAGGCGAAGACATACACTGCCGCCGTATTTTTGGATGTAGCCGCAGCCTTCGACACCGTTTGGCATGAGGGGCTGATATATAAACTGAAGAAAAGCCTGGCACCCAGATACATTGTTCAACTTATTACGTCTTTTCTCCACGGCAGAACATTTCAAGTTAAAGTGGGCAACGCAATGAGCACTCAGAAAAGAATAAGAGCCGGGGTCCCTCAAGGTGCTATTTTGAGCCCTCTACTTTTCAATTTGTTCATGCAAGACATCCCCGAAATTCCCACGGCAACATTAGCCACCTATGCCGATGACACAATGATCGCCTGTCAGCATGGTGTCCTCTCCGTCGCCATTGAACAGCTCCAGGAAGCCCTGACAGAAGTTTCTCACTGGTTTTCAAAATGGAGGCTCAAACTGAACGCAGGGAAGACCGAAGCCAAAATTTTCACTCTTCGCAGATTCTCCATAGAAGAACAAATCAAGCTGCAAATTGATGACCTCCCGATTCTCTGGAATCCTAAGGACCAGGGTGTGCGCTATCTTGGAGTACTTTTAGATACACGACTCACATGGAAACTACACGTTAACAGAAAACTACAGCTAGCATATTCACGACTTAACACCCTCTACCCTCTCATAAACAGAAACACGCCACTTAAACACACGTGTACTATTCTGCTATACAAGACACTCCTACTTCCACTTCTAACATATGCCTGCCCAGTCTGGATCGGTACCAGCAACACTAACATGAAACGACTACAAACATTCCAGAATAAAGTACTCCGAATAGCAACAAACGCACCCTGGTTTGTCAGGAATCACAAAATCCACGAAGAATTGGGTGTTCCTCTTTTTGCAGCTCACATCGAGAAACTAGTGAAGAACCACCACGAAGCCCTTGTGCATTGTTCCGGGGCTGTACACTACAGTCTAGGAGCGCCTACTCCTGGGAGGCGACTCAAACAAAGACTGTACCAGGACTTCCTATTTTAAACCCTTAATTTTCTTATATATTTGTGTATAGCACCTTTTTTTGCTGGTCCAAATAAATTTTGTTGTTGTTTCAACAATTTGTGATAATGAAGATATAGTAAGATCCATGGATCTTGTTGTTCTGTGATTCTCAGAAATTGCAACAATGATACAGACTGTGTTGTCCCTACAATTATTGAATAATTATATTTAATGTTCTGACTTTTAATACTTTTTTTTTCCATGTTATACAACTTAGAAAAAGTTAATTAAAACTTTGCGTTCGTTGATTTTTGCTTTTTATTTAATTACTTCGGTAATTAAATATAATCTAGTTCAGAAGGTTTCGACCTTCTGAACTAGATTATATTTGGTCACTTGCATAACATTTCTTTTGTGCTGCTTAGCTATTAAAATAAAAAATTAAAATGAACGCCACGACGTCTCAAGCGGGTTTGGCAGTGGGACCTGCTCCCTCACGATGATGTCACGTACCTCAGCAGTACAGCAAACACGCCGCTCAACATCACAATCATTAATGACAAATGTTCTGTCGTTGTGAATATGTAAATCAATAAATAATAATATTTTTTTATTTATTTATTCACAATTTTTTTTCTCTACCATTCAATTTATTATTTTTATTACTTTATTTCATCCTAATAATTGGTATAATATATTTCTTCTTCGGCTGTATTGGTTACTATAATATATTTTCTATCCTTACTATGGTTAACTAACTCGTATCTGGTTGAAGGCTATCACCGACATTGCTGTTTTAATGTGTTTTCAGAAAATATGAAGAATCGGTGCCACAAGGTTCACCTATATTCTATACTAGCAGTAATACCCGGCGTTGCCCGGGGAACATTCATTTTTTTCCTAATATCTCTCATTCGAATCCTATTCAATTCTTCGACTGTACATTCATGATGTTATAATTTTTAATTATTCAAATGGAATAAGGATTATAGTCCTTCTACGGCAGACACCCCAGCTAGTAAGTGTTTAGGACCACTGGGCACCACGCCCCCCCAATTCAAAAATCCCAATAACTGCCGATGTAATGAATGTATCAACATCAAATTTCGTATTTAAAATTAAAATCCACTGTGGACATAACCAGTCAAATTTCAGCGATATCGGTAGAGGGGAGGGGCCACAACATTCCCTCCCGATCAAAACTTTGAGCCGTCACACAACCTTTTTTTCAATTTGGCCTTCAGGAATACTACATGTGAAATTTCGTGACAATCCGACCATTAGCTAATGGGCTACCACTATTTTTATACTTAGGCCTACCCCTACAACCCCCCCCCCCCCTCCCGTTCACAAAATGTGACGTCACACAACATATTTTTCTATTTGGCCTTTATGAATACTTACTACATGTGAAATTCCATGACAATCCGACCATCCGTTAATTAGCTGGCACTATATTTATACTTAGGTCCCCCACAAACCCCCCTCCCATTCAAAATTAACGGACGCTACATCTATTTGGCCTTCAGGAATACTACATGTGAAATTTTATCACGATCCGACCATTAGTTACTGAGCTACCACTTTATTCATACTAAGGCCCACCCCCACAACCCTCCTCCCGTTCAAAAATTAAAGACGTCACACACCCTATTTTTCTATTTGCCCTTTAAGAATACTACATATGAAATTTCATGATTATCCGACCATTAGTTAATGAGTTAGCACTATTTTTATGCTTAGCCCCCCCTTACAACCCCCCCTCCCGTTCGAAATGTTTGGACGCCACATAGCCTATTATTCAATCGGGCTCGAAAGGATGCTACATGTGAAGTTTTATGGAAATTCTTCCAGCCGTTTGGGCGTGATGCTGCAACACACAAACCCCGTTTCAGCTTTACTAAAATAGAATATGCAAGTCGGTCGAAGAGAACAGAAAGATAAGAGCCCCCCAATTCAAAAATCCCAATAACTGCCGATGTAATAAATGTATCAACGTCAAATTTCGTATTTAGAATTAACATCTACTGAGAACATAACCAGTCAAATTTCAGCGATATCAAATGAGGGGAGGGGGGAGTTCCGGGGTGGGGGCCCTTTCCAAAAATCCCAATAACTGCCGATGTAATGAATGTATCAACATCAAATTTCGTATTTAAAATTAAAATCCACTGAGGACATAACCAGTCAAATTTCAGCGATATCGGTTGAGGGGAGATGGGAGTTCCGGGGAAAGGGCGATATTAATTTATACTTAGGCCCCTCACAACCCCCCCTCCCGTTCAAACTTTATGGACGCCACATAGCCTATTTTTCAACTTGGCTTTTAAGAATATTACATGTGAACTCTCATGATAATCGGTCCATCCATTAATGCGCTAGAGCAATTTTTATGCTTAGGCCCCCCCTACAACCCCCCCTCCCCTTCAAAATTTTGGGACGCCACATAGCCTATCATTCAATCGGGGTCTAAAGGATGGTATATGTGGAGTATCATGAAGATCCGTCCAGTGGTTTGGGCGTGATGCTGGAGCAAACCCACAAACAAACCCTGGTTCAGCTTTATTGTTATAGATTATGAGGGTGGAAGAGAACGGGGAGTTAAAGAGATTGCTCAATTCAAAATCCCAATAACTGCCGATGTAATGAATGTATAAACATCAAATTTCGTATTTAAAATTAACATCCACTGCGGACATGACCAGTCAAATTTCAGCGATATCGGTTGAGGGGAGGGGGGAGTTCCGGGGTGGGGGCCCTTTTCAAAAATCCCAATAACTGCCGATGTAATGAATGTATCAACATCAAATTTCGTATTTAAAATTAACATCCCCTGCGGACCCCACACCTAGTACGTAGTTGGGAATGCCGGGCATCACAGCTAGTATGTGCCTTGCGACGGCGGACCCCACAGCTAGTACGAGTTAGGAACGCTGGACATCACAGCTAGTAAGTGCCTTGCAACAGCGGACCCAACAGATAGTACGTTTTTAGGAACGCTGGGCCCTACAGCTATCAAGTGCCTTGCAACAGCGGACCCTACAGCTAGTACGTAGTTAGAACCACTGGGCATCACAGCTAGTATGAGTTTTGCAACGGCGGACCCCACAGCTAGTACGTAGATAGAAACGCTGAGCATCACAGCTAGTATGTGTTCTGCAACGGCGGACCCCACCGCTAGCACCTAGTTAGAAACGCTGGGCATCACAGCTAGTATGTTTTTGCAACGGCGGACCCCACAGCTAGAACGTTTTTAGGAACGCTGGGCCCTACAGCTAGTAGGTGCCTTGCAACTGCGGACCCCACAGATAGTATGTAGTTAGAACCACAGGGTATCACAGCTAGTATGAGTTTTGCATCGGCGGACCCCACAGCTAGTACGTAGTTAAATACGCTGGGCCACACTGCTAGCGCCTTGCAACAGCGGACCCCACAGCTAGTACGTAATTAGGAACACTGGGCATCACAGCTAGTAAATGTTTTGTAGGTGCCTTGCAACAGCGAACCCCACAGCTAGTACGACATTAGGAACGCTGGGCAACACAGCTAGTAAATGTCTTGCAACAGTGAACCCCACAGCGAATACATAGTTACTACTACTACATGTGAAATTCATGACAATCCGATTACCCTTTAATCATTCAGCATTATTTTTATGCTTAGCCCCCCCCCAGGAGTTAACAAATACTGATTTGTGATACTGAAGTCCGTCCTGGCTAAAAATGTAATAAGTCCCATTTGACTATATCAATATCTATAGTTCGATAATGTGATCTACTTTTAATGTATTAGTTCGAAATGGTTTGAAAGAAGTGATGAACAATGTTGTCAATTGTCAAAGAATTATCTCCGGTCCTCGGGGCCTATAATTCGAAAAAATAGGTTGTTTCTCTGTGTTGTAGACCACTTCCGACTTTGGCTGGTTCTCCGGGAAAAGGAATCTGTATCGCTCGGAGTTACGCGATACAGTGGTCTGTTGGCACACGAGTTGTGTAGTCTCGTTTTAGTTAAATTTCTTGATCTATTGTTCATTTTAGCGACAAAATTAAAAAAAAAAAAAAAAACTTAGAATCGGATGTATTACCTTGAGAACTAAACAGAAGACTGAGAGGAATGGAAATAGGTATTGTATCTGTTGGAGTTGCGATTGTTTGAAAACTTCGTGTGGCCTCCAGTCTTAGTGTTTAGTCAAGATGCTTCACTCCCCTCCCTTCTTTTGTAAAATAATATTATTATTAAGGACTGTTTAAATAATGTGAGGTGTTCAAAATAATCCTATTTGTACATATCTTTAGAAGAATCCAAACAGAAGTTGTAAATAGTGAACAGAAACCATTGGTCAGGAGGATGTCCACTTATTTACAGGTTTTACTGTACATTGTATATTAACTAAGTAACTGAGATTTCAGGAAGTTACCAGTGTTTCTGTACTCCTGGGTTTTCCAGTGACAATTGTGACATAGACTTCGACTAGTGTCTCTCTAATCCGTGCTATAATGGAGCTACTTGTAAAAACAAAATTAACAGTTTCAACTATATCTGTACAAAGGTAAGTTAGAGATATCAAGTCAGTGTTGCCAACACAAAACGTAACCATTAAACTCAGTGTCCAATTCTCTAAGACCCATTCTGCTTCTAGGGGCACCTGGGTGATGGTGGAGAGCAGGCACCTCAGCCACACTCGAGTCCCACCCGTCTCAATACATTTACATTTTAAATCCCTTCTGCACCATTTCAACTTTGTATAAATTTAGAGTAATGATGGATTTTTTATATGTATATTTTTCACAGGGCCAGTTATCCAAATTGAAAGTAAGTCAACCCCTCTAGTTGTGGATCTTTAAGAAATACTCTTTTGGACCCTGCTGTCAATTTGCTCCTTCAGAGGTTAAGGAAGGAGCTGTCGGAAATGAGTATTCGTCTTGAAGACACACAAAATGAATTGTAGGCGTGGAAGTTTTCTTCTGACAGGTAATGCAAGTTCATATTTTATGTAAATCTAAAGTTTTTTTTTATGTTTCTATTAGTCTTATATTTAACGATATTGAGTTAATATAATTTATATATATACATATATAATATGTGTATGGAGGGCGCCGGTAGCTCAGTGGTATGCGTGCTTGCTTACTGAGTTCAAAATAGCGAGTTCGAAACCCGGACGAGGCCCTTAATTTATTTTATCTAGGAGGTATATAAAAACTTAAGCACGCCATCCTTCGGATGGGACGTTAAGCGATGGTCCTGAGACCGTACAAGGTCAGGTATTCGATAAAGACCTCAACTCTAGGTGAATAAAAATTTAGGGAAGGCAAAATTTAGGACTTCCATAGTAGAGTCAGGCCCATGTCCACAGGAGTGACGAAAGAGCGCTCTGGTAGTAGGCGATATGACCTCGATGTTAAAGTCCGGGCATGAGTCATAATAACAATTTAGGTATGCAGAGTATTCAAATGTGAGTGTTGACTGTAGATATATTTCAGTTTGATATTTCATTTAAACGTTGAATTATCTTTGTTTATTTATTTTTTGTTTCTGTTTGTCCATTTATGCTATGTGTAACTTTCTGAATAAAAATGAAATACGATAACCGCAAAATGATGAGCATTAAGTACAATTTTGAGTACAAGTATAATTTTGAGTTAGTCCATACAGCTTTTAACTCAAAATGTCTGATTTCTGGCTTGTTTTTTTTTTTTTTTTTTTTTTTTTGTTCTCTTGTTTATTATCCAAGGAGAATATTTCAGATTCAGATTCTCCGGAATTTGTTTCACCTTTTAAAATAAGTCATGAAAAGATTTAACAAAGGAAAATAAATAAAACATAAATTGAAAAATAAACTATTTACTCAAAAAGTAACAATTCTATAATAAATTTATGTTAAAATAACAAGTAATAGAGCTCATCACCATACTAATAAAATAATAACAATAAATGATAATATATTTAATATTTATTAAGAATAAAGCGGGGAAATGATAATCACAGTTATTTATTATTGCAATAAATATAAGTAGTAATATGAGTACAATAAAGGTCAATATCATGAAATGGTTTTATGAAAATATATAAATTTTTATTATAAACATATATAAATATTATTTTTTATTGTGATATGTATGTGCTTTCCTTCTGCGACTTAAAACTACTTGGAAATATAAAGAAGTTTTTCGATTTGCATAATCTCACTTGGTCCCGGCAAAATAGTGTACAACTTGCAAATTTGAGGGCAAATTCAGAGCATATATAGATTCGAAAAATGATTTTTTCAACAAACGAAGTGACGCCATTATCAACAATCAATAACCAATTTGAAATTGAAGGAAATGCGATTCGCACACAAGCACCTTTTTTTTCTTTTAGACTTCATTTTAAGAAAATACAGATATTTTTGATCAACTACATTTTAGTAAGTGTAAATAGCACAGTTGAAATTACAACAAAAAAAGTTATGTTCCAACATCATTATATTCTTTAACATTATTATAATATAGAATCGATTTTTAGGAGTGTATATATTTTGAACATCAGTCTTTTAACTATCTGAGTTACACTTCCTGACATATTTACATAAGACTAATTAAAAAAATTACTTAAAATATATATATATATTTTTTTTTTAAGCCATCAGGAAATAGTACAAACTAGTAGATTAATTCGAGTATAAATAAATAAGAGTTGATCCCTCAGTTTAAAACAATGTATGGAATGCATTTCATTCTTCAGTCTTTAGAAACATTTTCACCAAAATAAATAAAAATGTTAACACTGGTAAAAAATGGCGTAACTTTAGGGTGGTTGGACTGTCAAACTCCCAGTGACCCTACACTTCCCCAACTTTTTTTTCTCTTTAATTTTTTTATGTAATTAATTATATAGTATCATTTAATTGTAACATTTAAAGTAATCACTTACAAGGGTAGGGGAGCATTTGGGAGAAAGTAATTGTCGATGATTCCAAAGAAAAATTATACTGTTTAACGCAAAATTATATGACAAAAAAAAATAAGTCTGATAGTTCGGATAATCGGCGTTTTACGGAATACAGAACTCATTATTTAGAGGACATTAGTTGTTGAAATGTAAAAATACATTAGTTAAAAAAATAAAGTTATTTAAACTTCTCAGAATTTGGAGAACAACTATTCAACTATTTGAACTGTTTGCCTAAATAAGTATAGTTCTTAATTTTGTATTTATAAAGTTTTTATTTCTTATTTACTTTTATTTTTTGTTTCTTCTTCAGTGGACTCATTCATGTAGTTATAATTGATAAATCGTGCGCCTTGGACGAGTTGCGCACATTCGTTGGTCACATGGCACGCCAGAAGAAGTAAATTGCGAGGTTGAACCTTCCAAGCGAATCGCATAAACGCCATCGAGTAGATACACAGAGCTGTAAGAAATATGAAAAAAAAAAAAATTGTCATATACATATATTTTTTAAAGCACTTCATCGTTAATACTAGTAAATATTACTGTTCAGCTTATGTAAACATCGAACTTTGCTCTCCTTCTGCTTACTTACTTAATTGGAATTTGCTTATCATAGGCAGTTCAAATAATGTTCATATTTTTATTTACAAAGAATATAATAACTCGTTATCCTTTGAACAAATTAGGAAAATGGGCAGTGTTCAATTCCTAGAAAGGGCGGAGTGAGCACCCACATAACCTCCCCAACACCTCTCATCATTTCTTTACCTTACGGAGAGAGCATCTGTTTTTTTGGCCTAGTGTACCCGGGAAAGGGGGGGGAGATAAATTTCATAATTATTTATTTGATTCTTTGCCAAAAAGAACTTAATAGTACAAGAAAAATAAAATAAGCTGATTGATCTATTTGTGCCCCCAAGAAGTTAGCTTGCCTATTTAATTTTCATTGAACAACTTCGTTAGGTACGTATTATTATTATTATTTACTTTTAAATCCCTTCAAAATATATTTATATTATTACATAACAAATAGTATTATTAATATATAAAATACTATAATTGTATTCAAGGTAATCAAATTAGATAAACAAAAAACGATAACAAATTCTTCGGTGAATCCCTGTCTCCCCAGCGCGAATCAACCCTAATACCCCGCGCTTCAACAATCGCATGAAATTTTATATGAGGATTGAGAAGTTCTTGAGTAAGGCGGCTATTACACTGTAAAAGTTCTTTGACAAAGATCTTTTATAAAAGAACTTTTACGATAAATGTGATAGTATAACAGCTCAAGTTTTATAAAATTTGTATTTTATAAAAGTTCTTTTATCATAGTTTGCATTCTCATCCAATATTTGATAAATGTTGTCTCTCCCATTCCTGCTGTTTCCTTTCTTCACGTTGTACGCGTGAAGAAATCGCAGAATAACCATAAGTCGTTCCTCAGGGGGTATTGGATTACGCAAATGTGTCATTTCCCGAGATATTATTGGTCCCACCTTCAGAAGCAAGTAATCGAAGGTTTTTTTATTCATCCTCAAATAGTTCAAGTAACTTTTTGTATCTTCCATGGACAGTTCTTTCAGTAAATTCTGATGGATGCTCATAAACTCGTGTCGCGCAACCCAAGGTCTTAA
This sequence comes from Aradus depressus, assembly GCA_963662175.1. Taxonomy (NCBI): domain Eukaryota; kingdom Metazoa; phylum Arthropoda; class Insecta; order Hemiptera; family Aradidae; genus Aradus; species Aradus depressus. The sequence continues at coordinate 9,706,790 of OY759215.1, forward strand.
CCACAAACGTTTCTTTACATTCTTATGTTTATTTTTTTCCGCCACAGCTATTGCTATTGCAGCAGCCGCAAAACCTGCGGCAATTAGTATTAAAACGTCATCCATTTTTGCGACACAACAGTCACTTGCACACAACTTACTAGTACTGTCTTGAAACGAAAAACTAAGATTTATAAAATATTTTACATAGTGTAATATTAAATTTTGTAGTCGTAAAATAAAAGATATTTTATAAAATAAATTAAAAAAAAAATTCGATCCAACTTTTATAAAAGAGCTTTGTCAAAGAACTTTTATAGTGTAATACCCGCCTAAGACATCTATTGATTTTCAGCGAAACTGGCCGAAGAGGAAAATGGTTTAGAGGGAGAGGGAAAACTTATAATTAAAGCTGAGGAAGTACATCGTCAGCGATTCACCGACTTTTTTATTTTTGGATTCTGGGGTTTGAAGGCCGAGGCCACAAGTTTGTTTATAATAATAATTAATATGAAGTTTACCTGTTGTCATTTTTCCACTGATGACTGATGGATCTTTAAACCTGATGTCTGATATGGCAGCGATAGGAATCCCCCAATTGGCAACTGGTCCCCAAAAATGAGTGCTGAAAACGTTTAATAAACTTATTAGTTTAATTTTTTTTTAAATGTTATTTTCACAATTCTCATTTTCATTTCATTTATTAGTACAAAGTCCACACCTTTTTTTATTTGTATTGAAACCAATCTGCGAATCTCTGATATTTCAATGAATATCTTTTCTGCTCCTAATGAGCAGCAATTCATATATTAAAATCTGTGGCACAAAATAGTTGCTCGTAAGATATTTCCTATAATGGGGCATACGTTACAGGGAGACTGGGGCAACCGAAAGTTTAGCCTTATTTCGGGCCCCAATGTCTTCAACAGTTTTCACATGTGAAATATTTGTAGTCATTGATCGTGAAAAATCAAGGATAATGTTTTGAATGTTATCTTTGACTATCAAAATTTATCATATATCATCAAATTTAACTGATAAGAGAATTTAATGACTACGTCATGTCTCCCCACGATATATATGAAAAAAATTAAAATCCAAGGACATCCTACATGCGCGATGTTGAAAAAAAAAAATTTAACAGAAACACTCTTATACTTTTAGTTCCATTAAGACCAGAAGATAGAACAATATAATCTGTATAGGAGGAAATACAGAATAAGGAATAACAAGAGTGGCAAGGTATTCAGTAAACAAAATACATCTGAACCGCGGTGGTCAAATTAAAACTAAATGAATATATATTAGATATATTTAGGATAAAATCCAAAATAAATATACTCCAAAATCTAATTTGAAATATGAACATATTTATGAGACATATGTATGAGTTGACGTAGAAGAAAAACATAGCGAAAAAGTATTCTAAAACACATCAGCTCGATGGAGGAGCTTAGTTTTAATTGTGTGAACTATTAGAGTACAATATGTAAAAAAAAATAATAATAAAATAAAAAATACCTTGTGAGATATTCCCTAAATTCTTTTTTCTTTAATTCACCAACCAACTTTTTGACTATTGAACCCATTCTTGCTGTATATGACTAGTTTTGCACAATATAATTTAAAATTTTGAAATTCTAACTAATCTGGGACTAACACTATCAACTTGTCATGTAAAAGGTCAAAAGAAGTAATTTTATGGTTATATATTATCTACTAATAGAATCTGTGATAAGAATCTCCGAATTTTCGTTACACGAGCAAATTTGACTTGGCTTTGAGGGAATTGATTAAATAAATAGTTCGGAATTTCAGAAAATGAAAATTATAATTCGTACATTTTCTATTTGTAATAGTTCTTCACATCTAAAGATAAATAGTGTAGATTTTTTTTCTCGAATGAAGTATCACTAACGCAAATTCGTGATGTTGAACCATAATATGACATGAAATTTGAAAAATAGCTTTAATATACTTTTAGTTCTTTACAGTAACGGCATGGATTTGCTAGCAATATTTAATCATTCTCAAAACCTACAGCGTAGCTGTACGAATCATATTGAATCGATTATCTTAAAAGACGCAATCGATGATAAATAAGCTGAAGGTTATACTTGAATAACAAACCCTCGTGTTTGGTTGGTTCTGTTTAGAATCTGAATTATATATTTTATCTATTTAACTGTCGTATATTTGTTTAATATCTCTTATATTTTATTCTTTTAAATCATGGGTAGAAAGAGGAAGGTTTGTACTTTTCATTTCCGTATCAATGTTATGTTCTAATTGAAGAATTCTATGGTCTTCATGAGGTAGCTGGGAAACCATTGGGCGATAACGTTTGAATTTACATCACCCTATTTTTACAATTCCAATTCTACCATGTTCAATTTCAGGGACTTTGTAAGAGAAGGAATATCCAGGCCAATGCTACTGAACCGGAGGATTTGGTTCGTGCTCCTCACTCATTTATTTTTCATAGAGGTATTGTTGGGAAATGCATATTGCGACTTTTGAAGGATTTTAGGAGAATTATGGAACCTTTCACTGCAACCAATTTAAAAGTAAGTGATTTATATCTGTTATGTTTTTATAATAATACTATATAATATAAACTCTTATCTCTTGATAGTTAAATGTGGAAGGCAAGTTCCTTCAAATATCGTCTGTAGACTTTGTGGGGAAAGGGGAAGTTCCAATACCAAGATAGAAAGATAAGTACATAAGAACACAATGTTGTTCAGAGTGACTGGTTGCTATCTGTTATTCTGACCTTATGGAAGGACTAAATTGTTAGTTATTACTTAGCTCTAATATCGATATAAATCCGGTCACTACTTTTTAAACTGAATAAAAAGAAAACATTTGTTTAACTTTTATATTGTCTAACATCTCAAAAATATATATAAATAAGATGTACCGGTTCCGGCTTACGCCATTATCAGCTCAGAGTTCAAATATGACTCCATTGGTCTAAAATATATGTAGATTGTAAAATGAAACCGAATATAGTAAATATAAACAAAGAACAAGTTTAACTGTTATATTGTCTGAATCATCAAAAATATATACAAAGTGTATCGCTAGTCATTTTTGAAGTTCGTGCTGACGATGACGTAAGTCGAAAATGGTATATTTTATGTTTATTTATATTTGTGTGGAAATTAGACAGTATAAATATTAAACAAGTTCTTTGTTTTCATTTATTTTATTAACCTTCCACTATATCGACACAGAGCGGAAAAATTTATTCGAACATTCACTATTTATTATTTCACAAGTAGAGATCGGATTTATGTAATATATATATATTTTTTTTTTCACTTTTTGGCTCAATACTAATTATTTCCAAAGGACACTTGTTGGTATAAACGAAATGTTTGGACCCCAAGTGCTTTGGTCGATTTAGAGCGAATAAATAGGTTTTCTTAAAATAAATGTTAAATTCCACGTTTATTGATTAATGTTTCGTATAATATAGTCCTGTTTAATTGTTGGTTGAATGGTTTTGTACCATGTTATTCATTCAACCTGAAGGCTCACATAACAGCCCCTCGCTACCTAACCTTCCATTTTAGTGTGTCCATATAGAGGAGTCTGATTTCTTTTCTATGTGCAAGTTCATGAATATTTATGAATTGTCTATTTTCAGGCAAGGAAAAGTAATTCAATAAAGGATTTTGTGGCGGTGACGGGACCCCTGCACGTCTCCCACATGACGATCTTCACTCAGTCGGTACTGAGCCCCTACCTGAGGATCATAAAGGTGCCCAAAGGTCCAACACTCACCTTCAAGGTGCACAACTACACACTCTCTCGGGACGTGATGTCCTCTCTGAAGAAACGTTACTCCCTCAAGGAGTTGTTCCTGGCGTCCCCTCTCGTGGTCCTTAACGGGTTCAGCGGCGAGGATCCTCACCTCAAACTCATGGTGACCACATTCCAGGGAATGTTTCCAACCATCAATGTATCCTCTGTAAGTAGGAGTAAGAAACTTGGAGTAAACTGACCGTTAAGAAGAAATTAATTTATAGGTATAGTTTGTTCTTGGCTCAATTACATCCCTCACTTTTGTTTAACAGCTCCAGCGTTGGTCCCTAGATCAGTATTTTACTTAAACATAGATATTACTCAGTAAGTGAGTAAAGGTCAGGTTAGTTATTATGACTCATGTTCGGGCTTTTAACTGCAAGGTCATGTCGCCTACTACCAGAGTACTGTTCGTACAGGCTCGGGAATAACACTTAACGTCCCATTCGAAGGAAGTGCTCAAGGTTATTCACCACTCAATTAAAAAATCTAAGGGCATAGCCCGGGTTTTGAATTCGCGATCTTGCGCTGTTTTATTGTTGTCCTCTGTAATAACTGCGTGAGCATTGATTTATCTTATCTGAAATTTCTTAACATAATATCGTGCAAGGGGATGATAGTTTTTGCATAAATTTCATGAAATTCTATTTTATTTGTTGCTCCTTGGCAAGGTAAAATTGTTTTTTTAACTGAGAAAGAATGAAATGAAAACAAAGAATAATGAGAAACGGAAGTATATATCAATTTTCATAATGGATAAACAAGGTTATATCGCCTACTACCAGAGCGCTCTTTCGTCACTATGTTGATATGAGCCTGACTATACTGTGGGAGTCCTAAATTTTCATATGAGAATTCAAAGACCTTAAGGACGACACCTATTAATTTTCAGTGGAATCAGTCAAAGGGGAGGTGGTGGGGATCATTGGGAGGTTCAATCGAAAATTCTGCCGATGTAATGAATGTATCGTTACAAAATTTAGTAGGAATATTCAGGAGCCACTATGTAAATCACATATTGAGTTTTAGCTCAAATAATTACGTGCTGGGGAAGTACATAGCCGGCGATTCACCTACACATTTTTTTCGCAATTTCAACATGCACTTATATTCTTTTCAGGTAAATCTGAAGTTGATCAGAAGATGTTTAATGTTCAATTACAATGCAGATTCGAAGACAGTTGATGTTCGCCACTACATTATCCGATGTGTGACTGTTGGCATTTCGAAAGCTGTCAAGAAGGTGATATCCAACAAAGTGCCGGATCTGTCTCGGTTCCGAGATGTCGCTGATTTTGTTTCTAAGTATGCATACTCTTACTAATTTCCAATATTTGATTGTTTTATTATTGTTAATGTTATTGATTTAAAAATAATAAATTATGAATATTATTATCGCTCTTGCATGAGCAAGTTCAACATAAACTATCAAAACTAGCCTGTCAAGTCTGTAGCGATGGCTATTGATTGACTGGGTTAATGTTGGGTCAGCATTTGTCTGAAAATTTAATAGACTGTAAAACCTTCAAACTTGCTCTGTTTTGTCCTTCAGTTGTTCATAAACATTCTGTTAGTGGTAACAAGTAACATTATTATTTTGCCTGTTGTCTGAATATTGTTTAACCCTATTCTGTTTGCGTTTGATGATTAATATCATTATTTTGCTTGTTATTTGAATATTATTTATCAATATTTTGTTAGTGGTAGATAATTAACATTATTATTTTGCCTGTTATCTGAATATTATTTATCAATATTTTGTTATCGGTAGATAATTAACATCATTATTGTATCTGAATATTATTTATCAATACTTGGTTTGTGGTTGATAATTAACATTTGTTATTTTGCTTGTTTGTATATTGTTTCAACAATATTTTGTTAGTAGATAATTAACATTATTATTGCGCCTATTATCAGAATATTGTTTAACACTATTCTGTTAGTGGTTGATAATTAACATTATTATTTTGCATATTATCTGAATATTGTTTAACACTTTTCTGTTAGCTAATGATTAATAGAGTCGACAGTATCTTTTCAGTGTAGAAGGAATTGTATTGTTTATCAATATTCAGTTAGTGGTTAGTTGGGGAATATTTTATTAAATAAGATGTAAATTGTTTTGTGTTTTGGCCTGGTTTACTGTGGAATTTCTGAAAGATGAGTGGGGAAGCCTTTTGTAATAACATGGAGTTATTGTTTCAGATCGGATATGCTGAGTGACAGCGAAGCTGAGGACGACCCAGCTTCACATGTGCTGCTTCCTCGAGATATCAACGCAGACAATCTGAGGGGGAACAAGTCGGCCGTTCGATTGGTTGAGATAGGACCCAGGCTAACTTTACAGGTAAGCTACCTTAACCACCACTTACCTTTATGGTGCTATGTCATACCATTATCAGTAATCATACCATTGACGTAGCACTTCATTAGTAAAACATTATTAATTGAGCTGAGTTTATGAAGCTCTTTCTTAGGCGCCTCATGTATTTCGTTGTACTCGTACTCCTCCTAAACCCCTTTACCGATCACATTGAAATTTGCCACGATGGTAGTGGACACGGTGACGATGCTTTACTACTAAAAAAAATCTGAAATCGAACATACCACGGAGGAATAATCATCGAAAAACGAAATTCCCATTGAAATCAATTGAGAGACAAAATTCTCGTGCAAAATAGAATTTTTCGATTTCAAATGTAAAAATCCGGGCGAAGCCCTTTTCGGTTTACCACCGGACACCACTTTCTTTGAGCCGTTTTTTTCAGTGTTCTATCTAACGTACAAACTTCGACTTTTTTCGATAAAAATATTCTACAACATACAAAGAACCCATTAGTAAAATAGTAAAAAGAATTTTGTGCAAAAACAGTTGTTGTTGTCTACAAAAAGGCTAGAAAAAATACATTGAAATCTATTTAAAGTACTAGCAGTAATACCCGGCGTTGCCCGGGGAACTTTGATTTTTCTCCCAATATCTTCTATAACGCTATTCAGTTCCTCGACAGTACATTCATGATGTTATAATTTTCAATTATTCATACGGAATAAGGCTTATAGTCCTTCAGCTGTTGTAACGCTAGTAAGTTTTTAGGACTCCTGGGCACCACAGCTAGTATGCGCCTTTCAACGGCGGAAGCCACACCTAGTAAATACTTAGCATCGCTGGACGTCATAGTCAGTGCGTACTTTGTGACCACAGCTAGTATGTGGCTTGCAACGCTGAGCACCACAGCTAGTACGTAGTTGGGAATGCTGGGCATCATAGCTAGTATGTGCCTTGCGACGGCGGACCCAACAGCTAGTACGTAGTTAGGAACGCTGGTCACCACAGCTAGTATGTGCCTCGCAACAGCGGACCCCACAGCTAGTACGAAGTTAGGAACGCTGGGCATCAAAGCTATTAAGTGCCTTGCAACAGCGGATCCCACAGCTAGTACGTAGTTAAATACGCTGGGCATTACAGTTAGTAAGGGCTTTGCAACAGCGAACTTCACAGCTAGTACATAGTTAGGAACGCTGGGCACTACAGCTAGTAAATGCCTTGCAACAACGGACCCCACAGCTAGTACGTTTTTAGGAACGCTGGGCCCTACAGGTAGTAGGTGCCTTGCAACTGCGGACCCCACAGATAGTATGTAGTTAGAACCACAGGGCATCACAGCTAGTATGAGTTTTGCAACGGTGGACCCCACAGCTAGTACCTACGTAGTTAAATACACTGGGCCACACTGCTAGCGCCTTGCAACAGCAGACCCCACAGCTAGTACGTAATTAGGAACGCTGGGCATCACAGCTAGTAAATGTCTTGTAGGTGCCTTGCAACAGCGAACCCCACAGCCAGTACATAGTTAGGAACGCTGGGGCTGAGCACTACAGCTAGTAAGTGCATTGCAACAGCGGACCCCACAGCTAGTATGATATTAGGAACGCTGGACATCACAGCTAGTAAATGTCTTGCAACAGTGAACCCCACAGCGAATATATAGTTACTACTACTACTACATGTGAAATTCATGACAATCCGATTCATGACAATACGATCAACCGTTAATGAGCTAGCTCTATATTTATACCCCCCCCCCCCCTCAACCCCGCCACCCGTTCAAAACTTCGGGACGCCACACACCTTATTTTTCTATTTGGCCTTCAGGAATAATATATGCGAAATTTCGTGACAATACGACCAACCGTTAATGAGCTAACTCTATATGTATATTTAGCCCCCCCCCCCCCCTCCCCACAACCCTCCTTCCTGTTCAAAATTTTCTATTTGACCTTAAGGAATATTACATGTGAAATTTCATGACGATTCGCCCATTAGTTAATGAGTTAGCTCTATATTTATACTTAGGCCCCCCCACTACCCCCCCTCCCGTAAAAACTTTTGAGCCGTCACACCGCCTATTTTTCTATTTGGTCTTCAGGAATACTACATGTGAAACTTCGTGACAATCCGACCAACTGTTAAAGAGTTAGCTCTATATTTATACTTAGGCCCCCCTTACAACCCCCCCTCCCGTTCAAAACTTTGGGACGCCACACACCTTTTTTTGCTATTTGGCTTTTAAAAATACTACATGTGAAATTTCATGACGATTCGCTCATTAGTTAATGAGTTAGCTCTATATTTATACTTAGGCCCCCCCACAACCCCCCCTCCCGTTCAAAACTTTGGGACGCCACACACCTTATTTTTCTATTTGGCCTTCAGGAATACTCCATTTGAAATTTCGTGACAATCCGACCAACCATTAAAGAATTAGCTCTATATTTATACTTAGGCCCCCCTTACAACCCCCCCTCCCGTTCAAAACTTTGGGACGCCACACACCTTTTTTTCCTATTTGGCTTTTAAAAATACTACATGTGAAATTTCATGACAATTCGACCATTAGTTAATGTGTTAGCACTATTTATATACTTAGGCCCCCCTTACAACCCCCCCTCCCGATCAAAACTTTGGGACGCCACACACATTTTTTTCCTATTTGGCTTTTAAAAATACTACATGTGAAATTTCATGACGATTCGCCCATTAGTTAATGAGTTAGCTCTATATTTATACTTAGGCCCCCCCACAACCCCCCCCCCTCCCGTTCAAAACTTTAGGACGCCACACACCTTTTTTTCCTGTTTGGCTTTTAAAAAGACAACGTGTGAAATTTCATGACAATTTGACCATTAGTTAATGAGTTAGCACTATTTATATACTTAGGCCCCCCTTACAACCCTCCCTACCGTTCAAAATTCTGGGACGCCACATAGCCTATTATTCAATCGGGCTCAAAAGAATGCCCCGGTTCAGCTTTATTTATATAGATTATATCACAATGTACACAAGTTTTAATTTGTGTTCATATCTATACATACATCTTTTTTTTTTTGGCATTTTTCTTCCATAGTGGATCGGTGTCACCATATTTAAAGTCAGTCTGAACGTTGTGCTGACGTTAGCATAATCCGAAACCAGCACACTCTATGGCTCTGTCAGTTAACAAATATTAAATCTATAAACCGTTAAAAAGCAAGAAATTTGAAGAATGGAGTCTACCGAGCTCAGGATCGCCACTTAGAAATCTAGCTGAGGCACTTAGGTCAGATGTTTTAATCGGGAAGTTAAAAATAACTTTGAGCACTTCGTCCTTCGGATGGGACATTAAGCGATGATCCAGGGCTTTTTCGAATGTGAGGTACTCGATAATGAGACGTATGTTATGTAAATAAACCTGGGTAGGTCAATTTCCACTTAGGTTGAAAGCCTTGAGCACGTCGTCCTTCGGATGGGACTTTCCGGATATATCTGAATCTGTAGTATCAGTTTTAACAATTATTAAGCCTATAAACCGTTGAATAGCGCGAATTTTTTGAAAAACGTTTTCATTTTGATTTTTGTGTGGGGTTCAGATAATCCGGTCGTTCTCTATCAGTTTTAACAAATATTTAATCTATAAACCGTTAAAAAGCGAGAAATTTGAAGAATGGAGTCTACCGAGCTCAGGATCGCCACTTACAAATCTAGCTGAGGCACTTAGGTCAGATGTTTTAATCGGAAAGTGAAAAATAACTATGAGCACGTCGTCCTTCGGATGGGACTTTAAGCGATGTTCCAGGACTTTTTCGAATGTGAGGTACTCCTCGATAATGAGACGTATGTTATGTAAATAAACCTGGGTAGGTGAAATTTCACTTAGGTTGAAAATAGCCTTGAGCACGTCGTCCTTCGGATGGGACTTTCCGGATAAATCTGAATCTGTCGTATCAGTTTTAACAATTATTAAGCCTATAAACCGTTAAATAGCGCAAATTTTTTGAAAAACATTTTTATTTTGATTTTTGTGTAGGATTCAGATAATCCGGTCGTTCTCTATCAGTTTTAACAAATATTAAATCTATAAACCGTTAAAAAGCGAGAAATTTCAAGAATGGAGTCTACCGAGCTCAGGATCGCCACTTAGAAATCTAGTTGAGGCACTTAGGTCAGATGTTTCAATCGGGAAGTTAAAAAACACTTTGAGCACGTCGTCCTTCGGATGGGACTTTAAGCGATGATCCAGGGCTTTTTCGAATGTGAGGTACTCGATAATGAGACGTATGTTATGTAAATAAACCTGGGTAGGTGAAATATCACTTAGGTTGAAAATAGCCTTGAGCACGTCGTCCTTCGGATGGGACTTTCCGGATAAATCTGATTCTGTCGTATCAGTTTTAACAATTATTAAGCCTATAAACCGTTAAATAGCGTGAATTTTTTGAAAAACATTTTTATTTTGATTTTTGTGTAGGATTCAGATAATCCGGTCGTTCTCTATCAGTTTTAAAAAATATTAAATCTATAAACCGTTAAAAAGCGAGAAATTTGAAGGATGGAGTCTACCGAGCTCAGGATCGCCACTTAGAAATCTAGTTGAGGCACTTAGGTCAGATGTTTTAATCGGGAAGCTAAAAATAACTTTGAGCACGTCGTCCTTCGGATGGGACATTAAGCAATGATCCAGGGCTTTTTCGAATGTGAGGTACTCGATAATGAGACGTATGTTATGTAAATAAACCTGGGTAGGTCAATTTCTACTTAGGTTGAAAGCCTTGAGCACGTCGTCCTTCGGATGGGACTTTCCGGATAAATCTGAATCTGTCGTATCAGTTTTAACGATTATTAAGCCTATAAACCGTTAAATAGCGCAAATTTTTTGAAAAACATTTTTATTTTGATTTTTGTGTAGAATTCAGATAATCCGGTCGTTCTCTATCAGTTTTAACAAATATTTAATCTATAAACCGTTAAAAAGCGAGAAATTTCAAGAATGGAGTCTACCGAGCTCAGGATCGCCACTTAGAAATCTAGCTGAGGCACTTAGGTCAGATGTTTCAATCGGGAAGTTAAAAAACACTTTGAGCATGTCGTCCTTCGGATGGGACTTTAAGCGATGATCCAGGGCTTTTTCGAATGTGAGGTACTCGATAATGAGACGTATGTTATGTAAATAAACCTGGTTAGGTGAAATTTCACTTAGGTTGAAAATAGCCTTGAGCACGTCGTCCGTCGGATGGAACTTTTCGGATATATCTGATTCTGTCGTATCAGTTTTAACAATTATTAAGCCTATAAACCGTTAAATAGCGTGAATTTTTTGAAAAACATTTTTATTTTGATTTTTGTGTAGGATTCAGATAATCCGGTCGTTCTCTATCAGTTTTAACAAATATTAAATCTATAGCAGTTATACCCGGCGTTGCCCGGGGAACTTTGATTTTTCTCCCAATATCTTCTATAACGCTATTCAGTTCCTCGACAGTACATTCATGATGTTATAATTTTCAATTATTCATACGGAATAAGGCTTATAGTCCTTCAGCTGTTCTAACGCTAGTAAGTTTTTAGGACCCCTGGGCACCACAGCTAGTATGCGCCTTTCAACGGCGGAAGCCACACCTAGTGAATACTTAGCATCGCTGGACGTCCTAGTCAGTGCGTACCTAAGAACGTTTGTGACCACAGCTAGTATGTGGCTTGCAACTCTGAGCACCACAGCTAGTACGTAGTTGGGAATGCTGGGCATCATAGCTAGTATGTGCCTTGCGACGGCGGACCCAACAGCTAGTACGTAGTTAGGAACGCTGGTCACCACAGCTAGTATGTGCCTCGCAACAGCGGACCCCACAGCTAGTACGAAGTTAGGAACGCTGGGCATCACAGCTATTAAGTGCCTTGCAACAGCGGACCCCACAGCTAATATGTAGTTAAATACGCTGGGCATTACAGTTAGTAAGTGCTTTGCAACAGCGAACTTCACAGCTAGTACATAGTTAGGAACGCTGGGCACTACAGCTAGTAAATGCCTTGCAACAACGGACCCCACAGCTAGTACGAAGTTAGGAACGCTGGGCACTACAGCTAGTAAATGCCTTGCAACAACGGACCCCACAGCTAGTACGATATTAGGAACCCTGGGCATCACAGCTAGTATGCTTTTGCTACGACGGACCCCACAGCTAGTACGTTTTTAGGAACGCTGGGCCCTACAGGTAGTAGGTGCCTTGCAACTGCGAACCCCACAGATAGTATGTAGTTAGAACCACAGGGCATCACAGCTAGTATGAGTTTTGCAACGGCGGACCCCACAGCTAGTACCTACGAGTGAAATACGCTGGGCCACACTGCTAGCTCCTTGCAACAGCAGACCCCACAGCTAGTACGTAATTAGAAACGCTGGGCATTACAGCTAGTAAATGTCTTATAGGTGCCTTGCAACAGCGAACCCCACAGCCAGTACGAGATTAGGAACGCTGGACATCACAGCTAGTAAATGTCTTGCAACAGTGAACCCCACAGCGAATACATAGTTACTACTACTACATGTGAAATTCATGACAATCCGATTCATGACAATACGATCAACCGTTAATGAGCTAGCTCTATATTTATACTTAGTCCCCCCCCCCCCCCTCAACCCCGCCACCCGTTCAAAACTTCGGGACGCCACACTCCTTATTTTTCTATTTGGCCTTCAGGAATAATATATGCGAAATTTCGTGACAATACGACCAACCGTTAATGAGCTAACTCTATATGTATATTTAGCCCCCCCCCACAACCCTCCTTCCTGTTCAAAATTTTGGGCCGTCACACACCTAATATTTCTATTTGACCTTTAGGAATACTACATGTGAAATTTCATGACAATTCGACCATTAGTTAATGAGTTAGCACTATTTATATACGTAGGCCCCCCTTACAACCCCCCCTCCCGATCAAAACTTTGGGACGCCACACACATTTTTTTCCTATTTGGCTTTTAAAAATACTACATGTGAAATTTCATGACGATTCGCCCATTAGTTAATGAGTTAGCTCTATATTTATACTTAGGCCCCCCCACAACCCCCCCCCCCCCCCCCCCCCTCCCGTTCAAAACTTTGGGACGCCACACACCTTTTTTTCCTGTTTGGCTTTTAAAAAGACTACGTGTGAAATTTCATGACAATTTGACCATTAGTTAATGAGTTAGCACTATTTATATACTTAGGCCCCCCTTACAACCCTCCCTACCGTTCAAAATTCTGGGACGCCACATAGCCTATTATTCAATCGGGCTCAAAAGAATGCCCCGTTTCAGCTTTATTTATATAGATTATATCACAATGTACACAAGTTTTAATTTGTGTTCATATCTATACATACATCTTTTTTTTTTTGGCATTTTTCTTCCATAGTGGATCGGTGTCACCATATTTAAAGTCAGTCTGAACGTTGTGCTGACGTTAGCATAATCCGAAACCAGCACACTCTATGGCTCTGTCAGTTAACAAATATTAAATCTATAAACCGTTAAAAAGCAAGAAATTTGAAGAATGGAGTCTACCGAGCTCAGGATCGCCACTTAGAAATCTAGCTGAGGCACTTAGGTCAGATGTTTTAATCGGGAAGTTAAAAATAACTATGAGCACGTCGTCCTTCGGATGGGACTTTAAGCGATGTTCCAGGACTTTTTCGAATGTGAGGTACTCCTCGATAATGAGACGTATGTTATGTAAATAAACCTGGGTTAGTGAAATTTCACTTAGGTTGAAAGCCTTGAGCACGTCGTCCTTCGGATGGGACTTTCCGGATATATCTGAATCTGTAGTATCAGTTTTAACAATTATTAAGCCTATAAACCGTTAAATAGCGCGAATTTTTTGAAAAACGTTTTCATTTTGATTTTTGTGTTGGGTTCAGATAATCCGGTCGTTCTCTATCAGTTTTAACAAATATTTAATCTATAAACCGTTAAAAAGCGAGAAATTTGAAGAATGGAGTCTACCGAGCTCAGGATCGCCACTTACAAATCTAGCTGAGGCACTTAGGTCAGATGTTTTAATCGGGAAGTGAAAAATAACTATGAGTACGTCGTCCTTCGGATGGGACTTTAAGCGATGTTCCAGGACTTTTTCGAATGTGAGGTACTCCTCGATAATGAGACGTATGTTATGTAAATAAACCTGGGTAGGTGAAATTTCACTTAGGTTGAAAATAGCCTTGAGCACGTCGTCCTTCGGATGGGACTTTCCGGATAAATCTGAATCTGTCGTATCAGTTTTAACAATTATTAAGCCTATAAACCGTTAAATAGCGCAAATTTTTTGAAAAACATTTTTATTTTGATTTTTGTGTAGGATTCAGATAATCCGGTCGTTCTCTATCAGTTTTAACAAATATTAAATCTATAAACCGTTAAAAAGCGAGAAATTTCAAGAATGGAATCTACCGAGCTCAGGATCGCCACTTAGAAATCTAGTTGAGGCACTTAGGTCAGATGTTTCAATCGGGAAGTTAAAAAACACTTTGAGCACGTCGTCCTTCGGATGGGACTTTAAGCGATGATCCAGGGCTTTTTCGAATGTGAGGTACTCGATAATGAGACGTATATAATGTAAATAAACCTGGGTAGGTGAAATATCACTTAGGTTGAAAATAGCCTTGAGCACGTCGTCCTTCGGATGGGACTTTCCGGATAAATCTGATTCTGTCGTATCAGTTTTAACAATTATTAAGCCTATAAACCGTTAAATAGCGTCAATTTTTTGAAAAACATTTTTATTTTGATTTTTGTGTAGGATTCAGATAATCCGGTCGTTCTCCATCAGTTTTAACAAATATTAAATCTATAAACCGTTAAAAAGCGAGAAATTTGAAGGATGGAGTCTACCGAGCTCAGGATCGCCACTTAGAAATCTAGTTGAGGCACTTAGGTCAGATGTTTTAATCGGGAAGCTAAAAATAACTTTGAGCACGTCGTCCTTCGGATGGGACATTAAGCAATGATCCAGGGCTTTTTCGAATGTGAGGTACTCGATAATGAGACGTATGTTATGTAAATAAACCTGGGTAGGTGAAATATCACTTAGGTTGAAAATAGCCTTGAGCACGTCGTCCTTCGGATGGGACTTTCCGGATAAATCTGATTCTGTCGTATCAGTTTTAACAATTATTAAGCCTATAAACCGTTAAATAGCGCGAATTTTTTGAAAAACGTTTTCATTTTGATTTTTGTGTTGGGTTCAGATAATCCGGTCGTTCTCTATCAGTTTTAACAAATATTTAATCTATAAACCGTTAAAAAGCGAGAAATTTGAAGAATGGAGTCTACCGAGCTCAGGATCGCCACTTACAAATCTAGCTGAGGCACTTAGGTCAGATGTTTTAATCGGGAAGTGAAAAATAACTATGAGTACGTCGTCCTTCGGATGGGACTTTAAGCGATGTTCCAGGACTTTTTCGAATGTGAGGTACTCCTCGATAATGAGACGTATGTTATGTAAATAAACCTGGGTAGGTGAAATTTCACTTAGGTTGAAAATAGCCTTGAGCACGTCGTCCTTCGGATGGGACTTTCCGGATAAATCTGAATCTGTCGTATCAGTTTTAACAATTATTAAGCCTATAAACCGTTAAATAGCGCAAATTTTTTGAAAAACATTTTTATTTTGATTTTTGTGTAGGATTCAGATAATCCGGTCGTTCTCTATCAGTTTTAACAAATATTAAATCTATAAACCGTTAAAAAGCGAGAAATTTCAAGAATGGAATCTACCGAGCTCAGGATCGCCACTTAGAAATCTAGTTGAGGCACTTAGGTCAGATGTTTCAATCGGGAAGTTAAAAAACACTTTGAGCACGTCGTCCTTCGGATGGGACTTTAAGCGATGATCCAGGGCTTTTTCGAATGTGAGGTACTCGATAATGAGACGTATGTTATGTAAATAAACCTGGGTAGGTGAAATATCACTTAGGTTGAAAATAGCCTTGAGCACGTCGTCCTTCGGATGGGACTTTCCGGATAAATCTGAATCTGTCGTATCAGTTTTAACGATTATTAAGCCTATAAACCGTTAAATAGCGCAAATTTTTTGAAAAACATTTTTATTTTGATTTTTGTGTAGAATTCAGATAATCCGGTCGTTCTCTATCAGTTTTAACAAATATTTAATCTATAAACCGTTAAAAAGCGAGAAATTTCAAGAATGGAGTCTACCGAGCTCAGGATCGCCACTTAGAAATCTAGCTGAGGCACTTAGGTCAGATGTTTCAATCGGGAAGTTAAAAAACACTTTGAGCACGTCGTCCTTCGGATGGGACTTTAAGCGATGATCCAGGGCTTTTTCGAATGTGAGGTACTCGATAATGAGACGTATGTTATGTAAATAAACCTGGTTAGGTGAAATTTCACTTAGGTTGAAAATAGCCTTGAGCACGTCGTCCGTCGGATGGAACTTTTCGGATATATCTGATTCTGTCGTATCAGTTTTAACAATTATTAAGCCTATAAACCGTTAAATAGCGTGAATTTTTTGAAAAACATTTTTATTTTGATTTTTGTGTAGGATTCAGATAATCCGGTCGTTCTCTATCAGTTTTAACAAATATTAAATCTATAAACCGTTAAAAAGCGAGAAATTTCAAGAATGGAGTCTACCGAGCTCAGGATCGCCACTTAGAAATCTAGTTGAGGCACTTAGGTCAGATGTTTCAATCGGGAAGTTAAAAAACACTTTGAGCACGTCGTCCTTCGGATGGGACTTTAAGCGATGATCCAGGGCTTTTTCGAATGTGAGGTACTCGATAATGAGACGTATGTTATGTAAATAAACCTGGGTAGGTGAAATATCACTTAGGTTGAAAATAGCCTTGAGCACGTCGTCCTTCGGATGGGACTTTCCGGATAAATCTGATTCTGTCGTATCAGTTTTAACAATTATTAAGCCTATAAACCGTTAAATAGCGTCAATTTTTTGAAAAACATTTTTATTTTGATTTTTGTGTAGGATTCAGATAATCCGGTCGTTCTCCATCAGTTTTAACAAATATTAAATCTATAAACCGTTAAAAAGCGAGAAATTTGAAGGATGGAGTCTACCGAGCTCAGGATCGCCACTTAGTAATCTAGTTGAGGCACTTAAGTCAGATGTTTTAATCGGGAAGCTAAAAATAACTTTGAGCACGTCGTCCTTCGGATGGGACATTAAGCAATGATCCAGGGCTTTTTCGAATGTGAGGTACTCGATAATGAGACGTATGTTATGTAAATAAACCTGGGTAGGTCAATTTCTACTTAGGTTGAAAGCCTTGAGCACGTCGTCCTTCGGATGGGACTTTCCGGATAAATCTGAATCTGTCGTATCAGTTTTAACGATTATTAAGCCTATAAACCGTTAAATAGCGCAAATTTTTTGAAAAACATTTTTATTTTGATTTTTGTGTAGAATTCAGATAATCCGGTCGTTCTCTATCAGTTTTAACAAATATTTAATCTATAAACCGTTAAAAAGCGAGAAATTTCAAGAATGGAGTCTACCGAGCTCAGGATCGCCACTTAGAAATCTAGCTGAGGCACTTAGGTCAGATGTTTCAATCGGGAAGTTAAAAAACACTTTGAGCACGTCGTCCTTCGGATGGGACTTTAAGCGATGATCCAGGGCTTTTTCGAATGTGAGGTACTCGATAATGAGACGTATGTTATGTAAATAAACCTGGTTAGGTGAAATTTCACTTAGGTTGAAAATAGCCTTGAGCACGTCGTCCGTCGGATGGAACTTTTCGGATATATCTGATTCTGTCGTATCAGTTTTAACAATTATTAAGCCTATAAACCGTTAAATAGCGTGAATTTTTTGAAAAACATTTTTATTTTGATTTTTGTGTAGGATTCAGATAATCCGGTCGTTCTCTATCAGTTTTAACAAATATTAAATCTATAGCAGTTATACCCGGCGTTGCCCGGGGAACTTTGATTTTTCTCCCAATATCTTCTATAACGCTATTCAGTTCCTCGACAGTACATTCATGATGTTATAATTTTCAATTATTCATACGGAATAAGGCTTATAGTCCTTCAGCTGTTCTAACGCTAGTAAGTTTTTAGGACCCCTGGGCACCACAGCTAGTATGCGCCTTTCAACGGCGGAAGCCACACCTAGTGAATACTTAGCATCGCTGGACGTCCTAGTCAGTGCGTACCTAAGAACGTTTGTGACCACAGCTAGTATGTGGCTTGCAACTCTGAGCACCACAGCTAGTACGTAGTTGGGAATGCTGGGCATCATAGCTAGTATGTGCCTTGCGACGGCGGACCCAACAGCTAGTACGTAGTTAGGAACGCTGGTCACCACAGCTAGTATGTGCCTCGCAACAGCGGACCCCACAGCTAGTACGAAGTTAGGAACGCTGGGCATCACAGCTATTAAGTGCCTTGCAACAGCGGACCCCACAGCTAATATGTAGTTAAATACGCTGGGCATTACAGTTAGTAAGTGCTTTGCAACAGCGAACTTCACAGCTAGTACATAGTTAGGAACGCTGGGCACTACAGCTAGTAAATGCCTTGCAACAACGGACCCCACAGCTAGTACGAAGTTAGGAACGCTGGGCACTACAGCTAGTAAATGCCTTGCAACAACGGACCCCACAGCTAGTACGATATTAGGAACCCTGGGCATCACAGCTAGTATGCTTTTGCTACGACGGACCCCACAGCTAGTACGTTTTTAGGAACGCTGGGCCCTACAGGTAGTAGGTGCCTTGCAACTGCGAACCCCACAGATAGTATGTAGTTAGAACCACAGGGCATCACAGCTAGTATGAGTTTTGCAACGGCGGACCCCACAGCTAGTACCTACGAGTGAAATACGCTGGGCCACACTGCTAGCTCCTTGCAACAGCAGACCCCACAGCTAGTACGTAATTAGAAACGCTGGGCATTACAGCTAGTAAATGTCTTATAGGTGCCTTGCAACAGCGAACCCCACAGCCAGTACGATATTAGGAACGCTGGACATCACAGCTAGTAAATGTCTTGCAACAGTGAACCCCACAGCGAATACATAGTTACTACTACTACATGTGAAATTCATGACAATCCGATTCATGACAATACGATCAACCGTTAATGAGCTAGCTCTATATTTATACTTAGTCCCCCCCCCCCCCCCCCTCAACCCCGCCACCCGTTCAAAACTTCGGGACGCCACACTCCTTATTTTTCTATTTGGCCTTCAGGAATAATATATGCGAAATTTCGTGACAATACGACCAACCGTTAATGAGCTAACTCTATATGTATATTTAGCCCCCCCCCACAACCCTCCTTCCTGTTCAAAATTTTGGGCCGTCACACACCTAATATTTCTATTTGACCTTTAGGAATACTACATGTGAAATTTCATGACAATTCGACCATTAGTTAATGAGTTAGCACTATTTATATACGTAGGCCCCCCTTACAACCCCCCCTCCCGATCAAAACTTTGGGACGCCACACACATTTTTTTCCTATTTGGCTTTTAAAAATACTACATGTGAAATTTCATGACGATTCGCCCATTAGTTAATGAGTTAGCTCTATATTTATACTTAGGCCCCCCCACAACCCCCCCCCCCCCTCCCGTTCAAAACTTTGGGACGCCACACACCTTTTTTTCCTGTTTGGCTTTTAAAAAGACTACGTGTGAAATTTCATGACAATTTGACCATTAGTTAATGAGTTAGCACTATTTATATACTTAGGCCCCCCTTACAACCCTCCCTACCGTTCAAAATTCTGGGACGCCACATAGCCTATTATTCAATCGGGCTCAAAAGAATGCCCCGTTTCAGCTTTATTTATATAGATTATATCACAATGTACACAAGTTTTAATTTGTGTTCATATCTATACATACATCTTTTTTTTTTTGGCATTTTTCTTCCATAGTGGATCGGTGTCACCATATTTAAAGTCAGTCTGAACGTTGTGCTGACGTTAGCATAATCCGAAACCAGCACACTCTATGGCTCTGTCAGTTAACAAATATTAAATCTATAAACCGTTAAAAAGCAAGAAATTTGAAGAATGGAGTCTACCGAGCTCAGGATCGCCACTTAGAAATCTAGCTGAGGCACTTAGGTCAGATGTTTTAATCGGGAAGTTAAAAATAACTATGAGCACGTCGTCCTTCGGATGGGACTTTAAGCGATGTTCCAGGACTTTTTCGAATGTGAGGTACTCCTCGATAATGAGACGTATGTTATGTAAATAAACCTGGGTTAGTGAAATTTCACTTAGGTTGAAAGCCTTGAGCACGTCGTCCTTCGGATGGGACTTTCCGGATATATCTGAATCTGTAGTATCAGTTTTAACAATTATTAAGCCTATAAACCGTTAAATAGCGCGAATTTTTTGAAAAACGTTTTCATTTTGATTTTTGTGTTGGGTTCAGATAATCCGGTCGTTCTCTATCAGTTTTAACAAATATTTAATCTATAAACCGTTAAAAAGCGAGAAATTTGAAGAATGGAGTCTACCGAGCTCAGGATCGCCACTTACAAATCTAGCTGAGGCACTTAGGTCAGATGTTTTAATCGGGAAGTGAAAAATAACTATGAGTACGTCGTCCTTCGGATGGGACTTTAAGCGATGTTCCAGGACTTTTTCGAATGTGAGGTACTCCTCGATAATGAGACGTATGTTATGTAAATAAACCTGGGTAGGTGAAATTTCACTTAGGTTGAAAATAGCCTTGAGCACGTCGTCCTTCGGATGGGACTTTCCGGATAAATCTGAATCTGTCGTATCAGTTTTAACAATTATTAAGCCTATAAACCGTTAAATAGCGCAATTTTTTTGAAAAACATTTTTATTTTGATTTTTGTGTAGGATTCAGATAATCCGGTCGTTCTCTATCAGTTTTAACAAATATTAAATCTATAAACCGTTAAAAAGCGAGAAATTTGAAGAATGGAGTCTACCGAGCTCAGGATCGCCACTTACAAATCTAGCTGAGGCACTTAGGTCAGATGTTTTAATCGGGAAGCTAAAAAAAACTTTGAGCACGTCGTCCTTCGGATGGGACATTAAGCAATGATCCAGGGCTTTTTCGAATGTGAGGTACTCGATAATGAGACGTATGTTATGTAAATAAACCTGGGTAGGTCAATTTCTACTTAGGTTGAAAGCCTTGAGCACGTCGTCCTTCGGATGGGACTCCGGATAAATCTGAATCTGTCGTATCAGTTTTAACAATTATTAAGCCTATAAACCGTTAAATAGCGCAAATTTTTTGAAAAACATTTTTATTTTGATTTTTGTGTAGAATTCAGATAATCCGGTCGTTCTCTATCAGTTTTAACAAATATTAAATCTATAAACCGTTAAAAAGCGAGAAATTTCAAGAATGGAGTCTACCGAGCTCAGGATCGCCACTTAGAAATCTAGTTGAGGCACTTAGGTCAGATGTTTCAATCGTGAAATTAAAAAACACTTTGAGCACGTCGTCCTTCGGATGGGACTTTAAGCGATGATCCAGGGCTTTTTCGAATGTGAGGTACTCGATAATGAGACGTATGTTATGTAAATAAACCTGGGTAGGTGAAATATCACTTAGGTTGAAAATAGCCTTGAGCACGTCGTCCTTCGGATGGGACTTTCCGGATAAATCTGAATCTCTCGTATCAGTTTTAACAATTATTAAGCCTATAAACCGTTAAATAGCGCAAATTTTTTGAAAAACATTTTTATTTTGATTTTTGTGTAGGATTCAGATAATCCGGTCGTTCTCTATCAGTTTTAACAAATATTAAATCTATAAACCGTTAAAAAGCGAGAAATTTCAAGAATGGAGTCTACCGAGCTCAGGATCGCCACTTTGAAATCTAGCTGAGGCACTTAGGTCAGATGTTTCAATCGGGAAGTTAAAAAACACTTTGAGCACGTCGTCCTTCGGATGGGACTTTAAGCGATGATCCAGGGCTTTTTCGAATGTGAGGTACTCGATAATGAGACGTATGTTATGTAAATAAACCTGGTTAGGTGAAATTTCACTTAGGTTGAAAATAGCCTTGAGCACGGCGTCCGTCGGATGGAACTTTTCGGATATATCTGATTCTGTCGTATCAGTTTTAACAATTATTAAGCCTATAAACCGTTAAATAGCGTGAATTTTTTGAAAAACATTTTTATTTTGATTTTTGTGTAGGATTCAGATAATCCGGTCGTTCTCTATCAGTTTTAACAAATATTAAATCTATAGCAGTTATACCCGGCGTTGCCCGGGGAACTTTGATTTTTCTCCCAATATCTTCTATAACGCTATTCAGTTCCTCAATTTTCAATTATTCATACGGAATAAGGCTTATAGTCCTTCAGCTGTTCTAACGCTAGTAAGTTTTTAGGACCCCTGGGCACCACAGCTAGTATGCGCCTTTCAACGGCGGAAGCCACACCTAGTGAATACTTAGCATCGCTGGACGTCCTAGTCAGTGCGTACTTAAGAACGTTTGTGACCACAGCTAGTATGTGGCTTGCAACGCTGAGCACCACAGCTAGTACGTAGTTGGGAATGCTGGGCATCATAGCTAGTATGTGCCTTGCGACGGCGGACCCAACAGCTAGTACGTAGTTAGGAACGCTGGTCACCACAGCTAGTATGTGCCTCGCAACAGCGGACCCCACAGCTAGTACGAAGTTAGGAACGCTGGGCATCACAGCTATTAAGTGCCTTGCAACAGCGGACCCCACAGCTAGTATGTAGTTAAATACGCTGGGCATTACAGTTAGTAAGTGCTTTGCAACAGCGAACTTCACAGCTAGTACATAGTTAGGAACGCTGGGCACTACAGCTAGTAAATGCCTTGCAACAACGGACCCCACAGCTAGTACGAAGTTAGGAACGCTGGGCACTACAGCTAGCAAATGCCTTGCAACAACGGACCCCACAGCTAGTACGATATTAGGAACCCTGGGCATCACAGCTAGTATGCTTTTGCAACGACGGACCCCACAGCTAGTACGTTTTTAGGAACGCTGGGCCCTACAGGTAGTAGGTGCTTTGCAACTGCGAACCCCACAGATAGTATGTAGTTAGAACCACAGGGCATCACAGCTAGTATGAGTTTTGCAACGGCGGACCCCACAGCTAGTACCTACGAGTGAAATACGCTGGGCCACACTGCTAGCTCCTTGCAACAGCAGACCCCACAGCTAGTACGTAATTAGAAACGCTGGGCATTACAGCTAGTAAATGTCTTATAGGTGCCTTGCAACAGCGAACCCCACAGCCAGTACGATATTAGGAACGCTGGACATCACAGCTAGTAAATGTCTTGCAACAGTGAACCCCACAGCGAATACATAGTTACTACTACTTCATGACAATACGATCAACCGTTAATGAGCTAGCTCTATATTTATACTTAGCCCCCCCCCCCCCCCCCCCTCAACCCCGCCACCCGTTCAAAACTTCGGGACGCCACACTCCTTATTTTTCTATTTGGCCTTCAGGAATAATATATGCGAAATTTCGTGACAATACGACCAACCGTTAATGAGCTAACTCTATATGTATATTTAGCCCCCCCCACAACCCTCCTTCCTGTTCAAAATTTTGGGCCGTCACACACCTAATATTTCTATTTGACCTTTAGGAATACTACATGTGAAATTTCATGACAATTCGACCATTAGTTAATGAGTTAGCACTATTTTTATACTTAGGCCCCCCTTACAACCCCCCCTCCCGATCAAAATTTTGGGACGCCACATAGCCTATTATTCAATCGGGCTCAAAAGAATGCTACATGGGCAGTTTCATAAAAATCCGTCCAGCGGTTTGGGCGTGATGCTGGAACAAACATACATACAAACAAACAAACAAACCCCGTTTCAGCTTTATTAATATAGATTAATATATTCATAAAGAACATACAAGGTGAGAAGTTACTGATAATTATTATTATTAAAACATTAACTGAGTTTTTTATGCAGAAAAAGTTCCGGTAAAAATGCGCAAACTTGGAAACCCTACGGTTGCATCCTGTGATCACAAACCGGTTCATATGCCCCATTTCAAATGCACTACTTGTATGTTAACCGACCACATTAACAGTATGATTCAATAAATTTAGACTGACTCAGCTCAGTTTTTGCAAACAGCAGAATGCATTGCACACCTAGTTAATTGAACATAACATTTAACACTTTTTGTATCAATCATTTTTAATGTCTTATACCAATAGTACAAGGAACTATTGTAATTGTGAAAAAAAAAATCGATCGAGTTTTCAACTAAACTTGTTTTAAGGTCATCTAAACAGGGCAATGATGTCTGCATGTGTCTGGATGATTCTAGCAATGAACTTAAAATTTGAAATCAAGATTTCACATATCCTAATTAGATCTTATTTGATTTTATGCAAAATTGGTAGAACATTTCGTCCACTTTACTCCGGAACCTAAGTACACTTTACAAGATATCGTTTATGTTAACGATTTAATAAAAAAAAATCTCTTCAAACAAAAAAACTGAAGGCATATTTTATATGTTGCTATCGATAGATATAATACCATCTGATATCTTGTAAATACATTTTCAGTATCTTCAAGATGACATGGACCATGTGACAAAATTTAAAAATAAAAATAATTAATTATTAATGCTATCAAGAAGAGTATTCAATCTTTACGTTATGTGCTTAAATAATTTAAAATTATTCAAGAAAGGAGTGATGTTAAATAGTAATGATAGGATGGACCGTATCGATTTCGCAATCAGTAATTTGAGGTGGACAGTATTATTTCTGTAGAGATAAGTTAACATCAACAGGTGAAATATTTAGTTTTTTTTTTTTTTCTCTTGGTTTGATGTTCCGTGCTTATTGGCCAATATTTAGTGTTAATAGAATATATTTAGTATTAGTATTAATATATTTTGTGTTAATATGATAAAAAAAAAAATAGTAGAAAGGTATTAATTATTATAACGCATGCCCGGGCTTTAATTACAAGGTCATATCGCCTACTACTAGAGCTGGTGGACATGAACCTGACTCTACTATGGGAGTCCTAAATTTTGCCTACCCTAAATTTTTATTTACCTATGGTAGGGGTCTTTAACGAGTAAAGATAGTAGGTATGTAGTACTAGAACTAATTAATTGTGTTCTTCTTCCACCTAGGACCCCATGTCAAATTTTATACGCTAAATAAAACGTTTAAAGTTGACATCGTAAAAATTGGTTTAAAAAAAAAAAAATGGAAATATAGATACTTTTCCAGAATTTACCCGCCACTTATTTTTTTATGCAATATTCCTACGAGAAATTTATCTGAAAGAACACCATATTTCGAACCTCCTGTCGGTCTTTTTAGTGAAGCAGTACAGGATACTGTTGATGTATATATGAAGATGTAATATATTTTTACAAAACCTGAGAACAAGTATTGTCACTAAGACCGATGGCAGGGTCAACATTTTATACTTACGGATAAACAGCAGTTTTTTCACAAATAGCATCACCTTGATTCATGATTACATGAACCTGTACTGCTTTATTCATTTTATTTTTTCAGAATTTATTGATCTTAAAGGGCTAATTATATTTTTCCTAAATTTAATTGTGCTTGTTTTTCGAATAAGGCATGTCAAAGAACATAATAAATAATAGTTTCAACGTCTTGCCTTCTGAGCTCAAGATCATGGGTTCGAAACCTTAGTATATTTTATCTGGGAGGTAAAATAAACTTAAGCACGTCGTCCTTCGGATGGGACGTTAAGCGATAGTCTCGAGCCTGTACCATGTCAGGTACTCGTTAAAGACCCCGGCCCTAGGTGAATAAAAATTTAGGGTAGGCAAAATTTAGGACTCCCACAGTAGAGTCGGGCTCATGTCCACCAGAGTGACGAAAGAGCGCTCTGGCAGTAGGCGATATGACCTCGTCTAACTACTTTCAATGTAATTTTCAATTTTGTTTTATATTCACATATTATGTGTATGAAACTTGTACCGAAATATGTATGTGTCTGTCAATACAACATTTAATGGATGTACTTCATACTGTAACAACAGATAACCATCTTTATTTAATAATAACAGTTACACAATGAATAACAATCTAAGTATTTAAAATAATTTATTTCAATGTACTAATTTTTATTTATTTTTTTCCCAGCTAATCAAAGTAGAAGAAGGTATTATGGAAGGTGAGGTGATGTTCCACGAGTATGTTAAGAAAACTGAAGAAGAGAAAGAAATAATAAGGGAACGACTAGCTGAGAAAATGTAAGAGATATCTGTTTATATTTGTAATATTTTGTTTTATTTTCTCGACTGTATTTAGTACAAGGGGAAATTATGTAATAGGCCAGGAATTATACGTTGAATTTACGCCAGAATTTCTGTATGTCTACGAATACGAAAACTCGTCTTGGAATAAATATGTCGCTATGAAGATGGTGTCTGGATTCAGACTACTGATTTTAGTCATACTGGCCGAAGTGAACAATTTTCAGAGAATTTGTTTGCAGTGCTTTATTAAAATATTGTATATAATAATTATACATCCAGGATGTATAATTATTATAGCTGGAGCTGTTACACAATAGTGAATAAAGCCTTCAAGGGATGGATTGAGGCAAGAATTATTGTAGAAAAAAGTTATAAAGCACTCTGGCTGCATTGTTCTGCTTTTTTATCTCTCTCTATATGATAGTTAAATGTGGAAGGCAGATGAGGTAGGCGCCCTTCCTTGGAATATCGTTGGTAGTCTTTCTGTTAAGAAAGGGTAGTTCCAATACCCAGATAGAATGATAAGTACTTAAAAGAACAATGGTGTTTAGAGTTGTTAGTTATTAAACCTATAAGGACAAGGGCAACTTCGGCTATTTAGTTCTAATATTGCTATAAATCCGGTCACTACTGTCTAATGACACAAAAATATATATACATAAAGTTCAAATATATACACCGGCTTAAAAACATATTTCGTGCTTTCACATTTTTCATGCTTATGCCATCTTTAGCACAAAGTTCAAAAATGACTGCACTGGACTAATATACTCGTACATGTAAATAGAGAAATAAAACCAAATAAAATAAATAAAAAGAAAGAACTTGTTTAGCTTTCATAGTAAATAATAATACAAATATATAGTGTATTGCTAAAGTAATTTTTGAACTTTGTACTGACGATGATGTAAGCTGAAACCTGTACACTTTATGTATGTATTGTAGAATTAAACAATTTATTAGCTTTCCAATATATCCCCTCCGGAGAAATGTATTTGAAAACCGAGTATTTCACATGACATACTCTACGTAGATTACATAGTGTCTAAAAATGAATTACTCCTATCTATAAAAAGAAAAGATTTTTCAAGAAAACATTTAATTTTCGAAGCTTTTTTATATACTAAATCAAAATTAAACATTTGAAACCTACATATTTCAGTCCTTCGAATGGTACGTTAAGCGATGATCCCGAGCCTGTGCGGTCAGGTTCTCGTTAAAGTGAGCCCTACCTTAGGTAACTAACTAACTAAACCTGGGTAGGCAAAATTTATGTCTCCCACATTTGAGTCGGGCTCAGATTCACCAGAATGACGAAAGATATGTCCAACATGGCGATATGACCTCGGAGTTAAAGCTCAGACATGAGTCACAATAACTAACTAGCCATATAATATAAATATTTCATATGCATAGAAAATAAAATATTAACGAATTGTCATCTCTGAAGCAAAAATCCATAAAGGACCATTTTTGCAGTGACCGAGATATCACTTCTTAGTTATCGATATTCTTCTTAACCAATCCTGGCGCTGCCCTGTAAAACATAAACGTTTAATTCTAATTAATTTTACTTATATATCCATTTAAATAGCAAAATTATTGGTATTTGTTGTATTTTTTTTTTAGAAAATTAAAAGACCAACGAAGAAAGGAACAAATGGAAAATGTAAAGAGGAAACAAATAGAACGAGAAAAAGCAAAGAAAAAGAGCGTTGATGGTATGAAGCGAGCGGGGATGGCCTCCTTCTCCCGGCTGGAGGGGGAGGGCAAGGCACTGGACCAACATGAGGACGACGATAGAGAGTGGTACAGGAGAGAAGTAGGACAGGAGCCCGACCCTGGTGAGCACTAAACACACTACAGTTGTACGTTACACGAACCCCAGACAGATGTTTTAAATAAAAGTTGTTTTCTATTTGTTACATTGAACATTATTTTGTTATAACTAGCTGTGTTACTCATCGTTGACGATAGGAACCGATTGTGTGAAAATCTATTTAATATTGTCATAGATTTCCTATTTCTGAGTCTACTTGTGACCTAATAAACGATCCACACGACTGTGGGTAAAACTCTACTCACTATTTTCAAAATACTACACGCATAATGACCCGGCCAATCTTAAAGAAAACTTGAAGAGAAAACGCACAACTGCTGCACGATAGCTAACAATGATCACATTAGTCCAAAAGAAACATCTTAAAGAGTCAATAAACAATCAAATACAGTGAAACCTCTCCATAGCGGACATCGTCGGGTCTACAGTTTTTGTCCTTTATCGAGAGGTGTCCGTCATCGAGACAATGTCGTTTTCTAAATTTTTCGAACCATTTGACGCTTTGAAATTTAAAAACCCCAAAACTTCGGATGCTTTTTCCTGTATCGTAAAGCGAGAAACAGGGAGGTTTTTAGCTCTTACTCGGCAAAACCATTCGAAACAATGGCGACCATTTCAAAACCCTTACCGTGTTTTTTTTTGTGAAAGCCGTTTTCGTTTCTTCATTTCCATATTCCTGCCATTTTAGTAAAAGTCCATTCTTTTCTTTTAAAATGGTCGCGATCTGCGTCTTTCCCACCTTAAACTTTGCCTCTAAGTCCCTGACGCTGGGCTTTTCTCAATTATAAACTTTAATTACTCCTTTTTTTTTTTTTTTTTTTTTTAGCATTAGCCGAGTTGTGTTTTGAAATATGGTCCGAAGCAAATTGAATAAAATCTTGCGAAATGCGAACTAAAACGAAACAAGAAATTTCCATAATTATTGGGAAGTTCAGAACACGTATTTGTTATTTTTTAATAATTTCCCCGAACTCCTCCCCAGATCCAAGGTACCAAGAACCTGCAGTCCGCTTTCGGGAGGTAGATTTTTCGCACTGGACCATTTTTCGCTCTCCGTTGTCCATTAAGAGAGGGCCCGTTATCGAGAGGTAAACTAAGCATTGATTTAAGTGGTCTGCTGCCGGGATCATAGACATTTTGTCCGTTATTAGAGTTATTCGCTATCTAGAGGTGTCCGTTAGAAGAGGTTTCACTGTACTAGAAAACTGGCCTGTTAGCAACAATTTACTTGTTAACTTACTAACAGATTACGGTACACTAACACATTTCATAAAACATCTATCCCACTCTCCATTCTTTGGTATATATAGGATTTATGAAGTCTAAAAGATTCCATGAATTACATTTCTTTTTATTTATTTTTTCAGATCTTTTCGCCAAACAAAACAAGCCAATTCTAAAGAGAAAACAGGAAGATACAGAAGCCAACAGTCGAAGCAAGAAGTTTCGGGGACCGGAGAGGAAATCGGTCAAATGGAGAGATGACGTGAAAACGCCAACGTTTCACAAAAGGTCCGGGAAAACGCAAGGAAAGACAAAGAGAAAAAAATAATAAAGAGATGTGTTTATTTTAACGATTGTTTTTTTGTTATGCCTTTTTTATTTGTCCATATTCTGGAAACTATTACCGTGTCTCGTCTGTTCATGGTACTTGGAGGTTTCCACGGCTTGGTTTCTTCTTTTATTCTTCGGAGTTTCTGGTCTTCCATCTGAGTCCATTCATTGTTCGAGTGTTGTTCAATTTTTCTTCTGAAGTAGGTCGAAAGGTCTTGTGCTGTGTTAACTGTTTGTTGAGGCACTAAGGGGGAGAGTGCGGTGTCTTTTCTGAATGCCAAAGAACATAATAAATAACACTTTAATGTAATTTTCAAATTTGTTTTATTTTCAAAAAATAATTGGGTGAAAAGGTGTTAGGAACTAAGCAGCCTTAACTTCATTAAATGTTCATTTTTCTATCCTATCCAGTCGTATTTTTCTTATTTCTGTAACGCACAGTATTGGAAACGAGTTTTCATAAACTAGGGTAATGGCGTTGGCAAATTCTATATTGAGTAATATATTTATTATTTAATAAATCAACGCAATATTCACCTACGAAACCCTTCAGTGCGTGATCTGATTGAAGTTGTCCAATATGCTTCTCAAATAGATTGTCTCCTGAGGAACTCCCGATTCTTCATGGATTTGGCTGTTCCGAACAAACACTGACGCATTCAGACATGCACAGAAATATTTTTCTTACTTTTTTCATTATATGTAAACGTAGGAGGAAGAGGACTGACACCCAACCAATATGGCATAGGCAAGAGGGAGAAGTAATGTTTTGTACATAAGTAATGAGTGATTGTGCGAGTTTATTGTCAAGTCTCGTTACTTTATGTATAACGATAATTTTTCTTTCGTTTAATATTTCCTTTTTACCAAATTATGTTTTGCATCATGGACAAGAACTTGGTCTCGGTCTTGCTGGCCTTCAAACGAAGTTTCCATACACCGAAACAATCTAAAACTTGTCATAAGACAACCTCCACCTCTTGATCTACCCTTAAAAAAAAAAAAGAAAGTGAAAACTTCAAATTAACTTAGTTCTTGATAACAGTTATCAATAGTTACTATTAACTTCGGGCCTACACTCCTCAAATTCTATAAACGGATTTCTGATCAATGAATTTCATGTCACTAAATATTTACATAGTATACCAAGAGAACTGAATGTTTTCAATCAATTTTTTTAATAGAATATCTTGGGAGATCCGATACCAAGCAAATTTGGGACGTTTAACCTTAATAACTTGTAGGTCTATACTATTTTATAATATTTATACCTTTCTTAGCTAATTATAAATTCATTAAACATAAGTATAGATTGGAGGTGATTAAATACCACAAATGGAAAAAATATATATATATATATTCAATATTTTTCATATCTAAATTTATTTATAAAAATTAAACATTCCATATATTAACAAAATTATATAAAAAAATGTACATTTAAATCAATAAAAAAATCTTAATAAAAATGTTGGTAGTATGTTCCAAAAGAAACTAAGATAATTCTTCTTCTTTTAATGAATTATAATTATAAAGGAAAAACAAGTTATTCTGAAGTGAAAAACAATTTATTTTCTCTCACCCAAAACTGAAATGTAATGATCTTTAATACAATTTTTATGCTCATTTCAATATGCTTCATGATTACCCGTTGTTTTTAAGTGGATCACAGTTAAATTGAAAAAAAAAGAAATGTATTCTACTATGTATAAAATATTAATATGAGAAAAAAAAAGAAAGTTTATGTCCCGAAACCGAGATGACAGTTGATAAAAACAAAGAACTTCTTTAACACTTACATTTTCAAATTCTATAAAAATATATACATACATATAGTGTACGGGGCTCTTTATACAATTTAGACTATTAATATGCCAGGCTAGTAAACTTAAATGTTACTATAAATAAAAACAAAGAAATAGTTTAACGTTGATATTCTCTAATTCTACAAAAATATGAACATAAAGTGTATTCAGATATTAAGTTGAACTTGGTGCTAACGATGGCGTAAATCTTAACCATTAGGTATGGTTATAGTTAACCATTAGGTCATATGAATATATCTGTGGTGTTGGAGTAAAGGGGTATATGTCAGTTTTTCTGTTTTCAGTTTTCAGAGAACTCCCAAGTTTCTCAGTTGTCCCCCTTTTCACTTCCTTTTTTTCAATGATGTCATAAGATTCTGACTTATTTCTCTTTACCCCAACATAGAGATGACCTATCTAAAGCAAGTTATGACTTGCTTTAGATAGGTGTTACCCATTTTCACAAAAAATGGACATACACCCCTTTACCCAAACAGCACAGATATATTCTTGTGGAATTAGACAATATAAATGTTAAGTTCTTTGTTTTTATTAGTTTTCAATCATATCGACAAGTCACAATGCCTAATAGGTCATCTGTGTACTTATGTCAAATAACCTGTCAGATTTCTTCCACCACACGAGACTTTTAAGTAAATCACAGTTTAACAAAAAACAGTTTTTCCTTGATGAAAAATTATCCGAACAATCCATTAAATCTTTAAAAAAAATAGTCCTCTTCAATAATTGAAGAATTATTCTTTACCAGTACAATCGTTGAGCCACAATCTTTCCGAAAACATTTCATACGGTATAGGGACTATGAAGTGAATCTGGAAAAAACTGAATTTTTTAAGATATCTACAAAAACTTTTCAGAAAAACACGGAAATGTTAGTATTATGGTATGGATTTTTTTAGGGTTTAAAAAGACGTTTTTACAGAGGTTTCTAGATTTGATTGACACTCAATATACATAGCGGAGCATGTTTGATTGATTTGTGTGAGATGAGTGAAAGGGCGAGAAGCACGGATACTGAGCTGGGTTCGGTTGTTGAGCCGAATTCGGCTGAACACATCCACCATTGCCATGTTCATGAGCACCTCCGTGTAGTGAGCAGCTCGCAGTTGATTCTCACCTCTTTGCGCACAGATGGCCTGTCCTAGTGCGATGTCTAGGGGCGTCGTGAAACACAGTGGGATTAATTGGCCGAACATTTTCGAAAATATCAGTCCCTCAGTTCTGGTGAACAAATAATATTATATTAATATCTGTGAAATGACATGCAAATAGGTCGTTCCACATAGAACCACTTTTCCGAACTCAACATTTTGATTTTCATATCATTTTGATACCTTGTATTAGTGAGGTATTTAAAAATATCGACGAGGAAAGTTAAAATTATATATATACGAGGTGTGTTCAAAAAACAACGGGAATTTTCGGTTTTTGAAAATAATTTTTTTTATTCGTCTACATCAATGTTATCCCCTTCAAAATAGTCCCCATTAGATATTTTACACTTATGCCTGCGCTTCTTCCAAACCCCGAAACACTTCTGTAATTCGATCTTTGGGATAACATTTAGCTCTCTCAGCGTCATCTATGCTTGTGAAACGACGGCTCTTTAAGGTTCTCTTTATTGTTGGGAACAGAAAAAAGTCACACGGAGTCATGTCTGGAGAATATGGAGGCTGGGGCATCATTACTAGATAGTAAATGAGTAGTAAGCAGTGCATTATCGTGGTGCAAAAGCCATGAATTGTTTAGTCACAAATCCGGGCGTTTTTTGCGGATTGCTTCACGCAAACGGCGTTGCACTGGTAGGTGTACTCCTTATTGATCGTTTGACCTTGCGGCATGAACTCATGGTGCACTATGCCGTTAAAATCGAAAAACAGTGAGCGTGACCTTCACATTCGACCGCACTTCTTTTTTTCGGTTTCTTATACTCACCAAAAGCAATATTTAACATTTCTAAAACTTTGCTGCGCTTTATTCCATTCTTATAGCAACATTTATTGCAAATTCTCTGATCCATTTTGTAAACAAATAAATAATCGCCGATCGTACCAAAACACATGTAACCTCTTCGACACCAGACTAAACATCCGGTTTGGCTAACAATGTACAGATATTTTACAGACATGTTTACCAACACAACAACGAAAAAATAGCGCGAATCGGATTAATACAACCCGCGAAATTACAAAATTCCCGTTACTTTTTGAACGCACCTCGTATTTCTTGTACTTACACATTAGGTTTGGTTGATCTGAGGGCGATACAAACATCCTCATCCTCGCCTTCTGGACAGTCATTGTCCCCGTCACAGACAAAGTCCCTGGGAACACAACCTCCCGATCTACACACAAAAAAATAATTAATTTCATTATTAGTGAAAATCACCCTAGTTTCTAAGCATTTTTTTTTTTATTTTCTTTTTCTTTTACAGTACATTTTTATAGCTAATGAATTTAGAAGAATAAGCGATTGCCTACTACGCTCATGATGGTAGGCTCGAAGCCCGGCCGAGGCCCTTAGGTTTTTTATCTGGGAGGCGAAAAAACTTCGACACTCGTCCTTAGGATTGGACGTTAAGCGATGGTCCCGAGCCTGTATGATGTCACGTACTCGTTAAAGACCCCTACCCTTGGTAACTAAATTTTAGAACTTCCAGAGTACAGTCGGGCTCATGTCCACCATAGCGACGAAAGAGCGTTCTGGTAGTAGGCGATATGACCTCGTAGTTAAAGCCCGGGCATGAGTCACAATTACTATTTAACTATATAATAAACATTTAATTGAAATGTGTTTTTGGCAATCAACACCTGAATTATTTAGTATAATAATCCTTTTTTGGTGCCTCTTACAGATTGGGACCTCCACCCAAAACTGAAATTTAAAAAAAATTGTGTAAGATAAGAGACAATATTGGCTTCTTCTTTTTTGAGCGGACATAATACATGAAACTTACAAGTGACATTGGAAGTAGCGTGGGTCTGAGCAATTGTGGTGTGATGGAGAGGTAGTCAGATTGGAACAGAAGAGCCAGGCTTCGTCCTCCTTGCCAATACAGTTCTGATTGCCATCGCAGAGCTTGTGAGGCGCCACCATGGACAGGTAGCCACGGCAGGAACAGTCCTCTTCGTCGCTACCATCCTGGCAGTTGAAGGAGTCATCGCAGAACATGGTGCTTGGCAAACACTCCCCACTTCGGCACTGTACCATCCCAGGCCCGCAAGCTGTTGGCAAAAGGATTGTTGGCTCATTACTCGTTTAATATTCTCTATCTATGTACATGTAGTAAACATCGTACAAGTAGAAAATTATGTAAAATATCAGTGACTTTTTTGTTTTCTGTTTGGTAATTTTTCATTCAACCAACGCAGTTTTTTATAATAATTATTCATCTATTTTGAGGACATAGTAATTAATATAAGGAAATAAAATAAAACTTATATGCAGAGGGAGAGAAAGACATCTTAAGTGAAGTAGGTGAAAACACGCATTCGGTCTTCCAGAAATTTTATTCAATAGTAATTGAGCGTACGTTTCGGCTCAGAAGATAATATTATTAAACACTAGTTGAGGCTTCAACGGGTGGACTGACCGAGGAGTTATCACTATAAAAAGTTTTACAGGCTTCTTCTAGCAGCAACGGGCTGATATTATAC
Organism: Aradus depressus; assembly: GCA_963662175.1. NCBI lineage: Eukaryota > Metazoa > Arthropoda > Insecta > Hemiptera > Aradidae > Aradus > Aradus depressus. Next base: position 9,742,036 of record OY759215.1, read on the forward strand.
AATAGATTTCTCAATGATCCTGAATGTTCTACGTTGAATATATGCGTAGATTACGAATATTCTACTGACTCAAACTTGAGCAAACGCTAGGGCGTTGTGGGAGAATACTGCTTTCCCAGGATAAATATCCTGGCTGAGAATACATAACATTCCTTAATACGTCTCTAATATCATGGAAAAAAATTCAGGCAGTGTTTATTTTTAGAAAACGGACAAGTGGTGACAAAAATATACAAACAAGCATATCGACAGCCCCATTGAAATATTCCTAAATAGTTTACAAGAAAAATGCAAATTTGCGAAATAGTTCAACTTTCTGGATTCCTGGCTATTCCTGTTCCTGATCCTACACTGCCACCAGAATTGTAGCAACTCTTTTTCTACTTAAGATAGAAGGATGAAAAAAAAATTAATTTTAAAAATAAGTTATCCAGGACTAACTTCCTAGTTTGTTCCTGAAAAACTCCTTTCTTGAAGAATAAACTCCACGGAAAGTTCCCCTTCACTGACCTCACTTAGCCAGTATAGAGCCGGTGAATCGTGGTAGCATATTGTTATGGTATTTTGGTTAAAAATACCATAATGTTTCATGGGTGATTCCATAATTTGATTTTTGAGTTTAGTAGACGGGCTGAGTGTATCGGTATGTGTGCAGCATTGCCAAGATTTGCACCTCTCTGCCTCGGAATGCAGAGGGCAAAATGAAGTGATGGACAGACGACAGAAGTGGCAATACAGCATCCCACCCATTGTGTACCCCTCACATCGCCCCTCCATGTAGAAGCCAAGCTGCCATCATTCAACGGCTCTTCACTATTTCATAACATGGCGATACGCAAAAACTAGACTACTAACAGTTTCGTATAATATTTGAGAAAAAAACAACTATATTTAGTAGCTTTGTTACGCGGAGACAGTTTCAGTTGTTACTTACAGCAGTTGTTCTGCTTGCAAAAGTTGTCCACTAGCTGCTTGTTTTCGTCCCTTCCATCCAAGCAGTCAGATATTCCGTCGCCTATTTGCTCCCATCCCAGGCAGTTGCCTCGCTCACATCTCACTGTCTCACAGACACTTTCTGTCAGTGTCTCCCCATCATTGCCACTGTCTGAAAAATAATTAAAATTAGCAAAATAAATTATTAAAGAAAGTCATCGGTAAATCACAGGCAAAATATTTCCGCAGCTCGACTTATTTGTATTCATCTAAGTTTTTGTTCTCTCTCTCTCTCTAAACCCTCCTTATTTTCCGCTGATTTGGTTATTTGAAGATCAAAAGTGTCTTAGAAACAGAAAGCGAACGGCCGCCTTACTGGTAACGAGGGCCTGCCTGCGAGAGGAATCAGGACACAGTGGACGCTTCCGCGACCAACCCTGCTTTCTATGTTTAACACAGGGACTCCTCATGAGAGAATCTCATCTACATAAACAAAATTAATAAAATTCATGAGAAAATAGCAGAACATATTTCAACCAAACCTCGTACTTTGAATCTGTCTATTCAGGAGTAGGTTTTAGGATACACATGATTTCAAAAGCACTGAATATAGGAGATAGATACAGTTATTTGATGTTTTCTCAGTTAATATTGTTTTACGTGAAAAAAGTTACTGAATCAAATGAGATAAAGTTTCATTTTAAAGATTTTTTCTTCTAGAAAATGTTCAACTTATGTTCCAGTTAGGGAGTGGAAAAACATTTTGGCAATGGCCAATTTCTCCCCTCATTTAGCTCTTGGGTTGGGATTTTCGATTCGACTCCGATTGTGATGCCACATGTCATGCCACTTTCGATCATTGAGCGAGAATTGAATTCAAGAAAGTTGCATGGTTTTTCAAGACTAACCTTACTTAAAGTAGAGGCAACAAAAATAAATAAGAAGCATGGTATAATAAAATACTTACTCATATAATGGATAATTGAATCACGTTCTTTTGCCAAATTGTTGAACTGTAATCGATCTGTAGCAGTGCAAAAATCTTCAGTGAAAATACTCGCCACATACGGTCCTAAATGTGAATAACATAGGACGATACCACTGGTCATAGTGTCGTTGTCCTGTTAAAATTACACAGAAAAAATTATATTTATTTCACTTCAATAGCGATTTACATGAATTGATTTATGAACAGGAGGACTTCTTCTCTGATCACCTTCCCTTCAGCCGATTTCGTGGAAAATTAATAGGTGCCGTCCTTATGAAATTTTATGTCGATATATTTATTACATGAGGTTTTTTAACTATAGCCTCTCCTCTGATCCCCCATTCCTTTTGGCTGATTCGGCTGAAATTTGAAATCCTTATGGATATTTTAAATTTCATGTTGATACATTCATTTATTATTATTATTAGCGTATTTTATACCCCCCTCCCTCCTAATTTCCCTTTTTCCCTTCGACCGTTTCAGCAGAAAATCAATAGATGTCATATTCTGGAGGGGTTCTCGATACATATATATAATTTTGTGTCGATATATTTATTTATTTTAACGTGAGTTATCTTGTTCATAGACACACGCACTTTCTTTTCATTTTTGAAATCTCAGAGGGTCGAAAATCATGAAATTTCGGTGAGAACTCAACATAGAATTTCTGACTGATTACACAACTATAACAGAAGGTTATGTTCTCTTCTTTCGTTCGATGTTGACGTAATAATGAATGAATTTTACTTTCTTACCTACGTGTATCTAGTGTATTCAACCTACCTAGGTTGAGGGCGCCGGTAGCTCAGTGGTATGCGTGCTTGACTTCTGAGCTCAAGGTCGTGGGTTCGTAGCCCGACCGAGGCCCTTAGTTTATTTTATCTGGGAGGTAAAATAAACTTAAGCACGCCGTCCTTCGGATGGGACGTTAAGCGATGGTCCCGAGCCTGTACGATGTCAGGTACTCGTTAAAGACCCCTACCCTAGATGAATAAAAATTTAGGTTAGGCAAAATTTAGGACTCCCACAGTAGAGTCGGGCTCATGTCCACCAGAGTGACGATAGAGCGCTCTGGTAGTAGGCGATATGACCTCGTTGTTAAAGCCCGGGCATGAGTCATAAAACCTAACCTAACCTAACCTACCTAGGTTAAAAAGTATATTACATATAATATTTTATTTATTTATTTACATATGATCGTGATGATGAGCTGTGGCAAGTGTGTCGCTGTACTGCTGAGGTACGTGACCGAAGAGGAGTCCAGGCTAGTCCTGGAGCAGGTCCCTCTGCCATGCCCGCTTTAGACGTCTTGGTGGGTTTGTGGGGAGAGTGTTTGTGGATAATTGGAGAATAAGTGGATTGGCGTGATGATGGAGTTTGTCGTGAAAATTTTGATATCGTGTCTTGATAACAGAAGGTATAAATGGGATGTTGAGGTCATTATGTAATGTGAGGTTGGAAACGTAAAATGGGGCATTGGCAATGTGGCGTAGTATGATGGATTGTAATGACTGAAGGCGTTGTATGTTTGATTTTTTGGCTGATCCCCATATCTCGATTCCGTAAGTCCAGATGGGTTTTAGTATAGTGTTGTAAATGTGAAGTTTGTTTTCAAGCGATAATGTCGATCGTCGTCCGATGATTGATTTCAGTTGTCCAAATCGTCTTTTGAGGTCTGTGCCTTTCAGTCTGATATGAGTTGTCCAAGTTAAACGTCTGTCTAAATGAAGTCCTAGATATCGGACAGTGTCTGATGCAGGAATGGGCTGGTTGTTAATGTATACTGGTGGACAAGTGTTGTGTCTGAGGGTAAATGTGGTTTGCAGAGATTTGTCTCTATTAATTTTTAGTCTCCATTTGTTGGCCCAATCTGTTAGCTGGTGTAAATGTTCCTATAAGTGTGAGCTTGCTTGTGTTGGGTCTGAGTGTGTTGAGAGAATGGCTGTGTCGTCTGCGTATGTAGCGAGTAGTGTGTTGTCGTGTTGTGGAATGTGTGCTGTGTAGATTGAGAAGAGTAGGGGACTGAGGGAACTTCCTTGAGGGACTCCAGCTTTGACCTCCAAAAAATGTGATGAGGAAGATCCCTCAGATACCCTAAAGTTTCTGTTTTCTAGGAATGACTTAAGTATTAAATAATATGTGTGAGGAAGGTGAGATTTAAGTGTGTAGAGCAGGCCTGGGTGCCAGACACGATCAAACGCTTTTTCAATGTCCAGAAATACGCCTGTGCAAAACTCTTTTCTTTCAAAGCTGGTGGCTATGTAATCGACCAAACGATGGCACTGGTGTATTGTCGAATGTCTTTGTCGAAAGCCAAATTGATGGTCTGGGAGAAGGTTGTCTTGTGCAGTGATGTAGGTTAGTCTGTCCAGTAGAAGTCTCTCTAGTGGTTTGGATATCACAGGAAGCAGGCTTATAGGACGGTATGACGAGGCCTGGTCTGGGGTTTTCCCTGGCTTAAGAATCATCCTGACTACTGATATCTTCCAGACAAGGGGATAGTAACATAGTCGTAGTACTGTGTTGTATAAATTCGTCAAGTAAATTAGTCCTTTTCTCGGTAGCTGTCGTAGTATCTCAGCGGTTATCAGATCATGACCTGGAGATTTCCGTAAGGGGAGTTTTTTAATTGTCAGTTCAACTTCATTAGGACTGAATGCCTTTGGGGGGAGAGTTAGTTGGAGGGGGGTAGTAAGTGCTGTCAGTACTTGGTCTGTATGTTGGTCGTCTCCTATGTCCTCGTGGGGAGTGAATACTTTGGAAAGATAATCAGCGTAGAGGTCTGCCTTCTCCTGGTCTGACCTAGTCCAGGCCCCATCATTCCGCCGAAGGGGGTGTGATACCCGTGCATTGCCAAGAAGCCGTTTCGTCGCTGTCCAAAGTGAGTTATCTCGAGCCGCCAGAGTCGAGATATATGTCTCATGTCTGTCTTGTTTCAGGTTGGAAAGTTCTGTAGAGAGGGTTCGCCGGAGTTGATTGTATGTCTGTCTGTCGGAAGGGTACCTCGATCTTTGCCATCGAGACCTGGCCGCTCTTTTCTCTCTTATCATCTGCAGGATGTGTGGTGGGAGGGATATGTTGTTGTGTGAGCGTCTTGGTCTGGGTGGTCGGCACGATTTTGTCACAGCTTCTTGAATCCACAATGTGAAGTTACCTGCTGCGTCGTCAAGTTCGTCTTGTGTCCGTATGGTATTGTTTAAGTTTATTTTGTCGTCCAGTTCTTCTCTGAAACAGTCCCAGTTTATTGGTCCTGTTATTAATGATGGCCTCTGAGGCCGGGCCAGGGGTTTGGAGGCTAGTTCAAGTAAAACTGGGGAGTGGTCTGATGATAAGTCGTCTAAGGCAGTCACGTAAGTATGAGATGCGTTTATATGGGATGTAATAAAATAGTCGAGTAAGTCAGGGGATTTAGCGATGGATGTGGGCCAATAAGTGGGTTGTCTTGGGGCTATGATGTCGTAACTGGAAGAATTTAGTAGTCCAAGTAGTCGCCGTCCTCTAGTGTTGGTCGTGCGACACCCAAAATGCACATGTTTGGCGTTCAGATCGCCACCAGCTATGAATCGTGGACCCAGGCCATGGAGGAATGTGGTCATGTCGTGTTGTGTCAGTGCCTTGTTGGGTGGGCTGTAAGCTGAACAGATGGTTAATGGGTTGGAGTTGCAATTAATAGAGACGGCTGTGTATTGAAGTGACATGGTAGGTGTTTGTGGTATGACGGTGTGCTGGATGCTGTTATGTATGAGGATGAGACTGCCGCCATGTGCTGTTCCGTCAGGATGGTCTGTTCTGTATGTTACGTAGTCCGTGATGTGAAAGTGTAGTTTGGAAGTTAAGTGTGTCTCAGTAATTAGTGCTATGTCAGTTCGTTTGTCATTTAGAAGTATTTCCAGTTCGTTTTTATGGGAGATCAGCCCATTGGCATTCCATAGTAGGAGTGTTAGCTTGTTGTTTGTGTGTGTTGTGTGAATCATTTTGATAGTTTTGGAATGAGCTCTGAAACAAGTGTTGTGAGGAGGGTGATGAGGGGTGTGATGACAGATTTGAAATCAGTGAGAAATGAGGTGAGCGTGTTGGCGATGTCGATACTACCTGAAGCAGGCATGGGAGGGGGGACCGTCCTTGAGGAGGCCGCATCTCTGTAGCTCCTCTCCGGCCGGACCCCAGCAGTAGGGGCGGCTGGCATCGTGGCTGGGTAGTCAGTCTGGCTGATTGGTGGCGGCCTTCGGACGGCTTCTTCCTGGCTGCTTCTCCTGTTTTTCAGCTGTTGGTAAACCACGCAGCCGCGGTAGCTGGCTGGGTGCGGGCCTCCACAGAGGGCGCAAGTCGCTGGTGTGTCTCTCGTTTTCTGGCAGTCCTTTGTAAAATGGTTCTGACCACATTTTACGCACTTGGGTGGATGGTTGCAGTAACCCCTTGTGTGAAGGAGCTCCTGGCAGCGGTGACATTGAGGAATGTCTCCTCGCTGTCGTGGCTCTTCTACCGTTATTTTCTGGCAAGCCAGAAATTGTAACTTGAAAATGTTCTTATTATTTTCCGTAGGATCTAAATCCACAAAAAATAGGGGAAGTGGATTTTTAGTTTTCCTATTAAGAGCATTAGTGACGCTCCTAACACAGTAGCCTTGTTTCATAAGGTCCTCTTTAATTTCGTCGACGTCGGTAGTTGGGTGTAGTTGTTTCAGAACGACCCGAAATGACTTTTCAGTTTGAAGCTGATAAGTATGAAAGTCGGCGTCTCGCATTTGTAGATATTTTATAGTTTTCCGGTAACCATCGGAACTATTGGTCGCTATGGATGTTTTCTCAGCCTTTGTTTCCAGTGTGAATGCGTCCTTCCCAATGAGTGCTACTAGATCTTCTTTTAGTCTTCTGATGTCATTCAGGTTACGCGTATAAATTTTCGGGGGCTTTTTTAATATTTTTTCCACTGTGGGCTCCTCATCCATTTTTTGAGTATTATTTGTATCCTTATTGTCTATTACGAATTTGGTGAGAGGCTGAAATGGATTGGGAGTGATGAAATTTGGAATGACAATGCTCTCGTGACTTTTGAAAAAATTTTCAGGTATGGGTGGTGAATGGGATGAGGATGGTTTCGATTTTCCGTGGGCTCGAGTGGGTGCGGGGCTGGGTGATGGTTGAGGAGTGGTCATATTGGCTGGCTTACCTTCCGTCTTCAAGTTCCTTTGGGAACCCGCGGGGCAGCAACAATAGTCCGGGTAATATTTAATGAAAAAACAATAAAACTGATAACACTACTTATAAATAAACGTTAATAAACTGAAAAAGAATAATTAAAATGCAAAAGAAAAACATAAAAACTAAAATCTCAAAAGTTAACCTTAAATAGTAATGTTCACTCTCACATATAATATAAAATTAAATATTAATTTATTAATTATATTTTTAAAATATTATATGAATAAATTATAGATATTAAATAACCAAGAGAGGACTTACGTTTATATTGCAAAGTATTTTGTAAAATGTTGTACCAATGAAACAATATTATATTTTTCAAGTTCAATATCCCGGCATTGGCTGATCAAGAGTTGTTCACTTTATTGTCAGCCCAAATCGAGGGAGAAGGACAGCCAATGAAAACATTCCCCTCTCCCCTCCAGCCAATGAAATTGTTTCCTTTCTCCCTCCCACCAATTTCAAGCCAATGAAAATATAATTTATAAAATTCACAACTAAAGAACTAACCAGACACAACAAATGGTTTTTGTTGTTCTTGTAACATCGTTTGTCCTTTTCGCAATCTACCGGATCCAGCTTAATGATGACAACGTCTCCACCGGATGTAAAAGCGATCGATTCACAACTTTCCTCTTTGTCATTAGAAGTCGACCTGTAAACAAATACAAAAATAATATGTTACTATAAAAGTCATCAAACCCAAGACCGCGGCATTAAAAAATTAGTTTTCAATTATAACTTTTAAAAATATGGAAGAAAAAAAAGAACCGAGATACGAATTTGGATAACATTTCTAGGTTTGCAGTTAATTTTTCATACGCAAAATTTATTTTTTAAAGTGATTTTTTCCAAAATGTCAATATTTCTACTGCTGAGAAACGTAAGAATTCTTCGAGATGGGCAATAAAATGATGGACCCGCTCGGCCTTCCCCTGTCACGACATTCCAAGACAAGCTTCCAGTTTCACACCGAGGAGCATACCCCGCGCTGACCAGCTACAAGTGCTTTGGTTCGAATTGACCTGTCATGTTCTCTTTACTTGAGAATTCTTGGGAAAAATATTTTGTAAACTTACCAAGAGGTGAAGTTGAGAGGAAGGACTTGATTATTAAGTTGGACAGGCTCCTTGAGATGAAGTAGGGAGATGTTGGCACTGGGGACTCCAAGGATCCTGTCTATCTGACGATACTCTTCATAGGGTCCTATATGGCTGGCGGACAGTTCCCGCTTTCCAAGAACAGTCGTCAGGTAAGTCTGAGATCTGAAAAGGATTGATCATATCCGTGAATAACATGGAGTATATAACATGTGTGTGGTCTGTACATGACCTGTACCTTCGTGTGTATGCTTGAACCGGGGTTTTTACTTCCCCAGATATACGAAGTATAGGTTCGATGCCGTGTTTTCAACGGAATTTTATGTTTTCCGATCTCCAGATTCCAAATTTAAAAAAAAAAGTCTTTGTCTGTGAACACGATAACTCCCGATATAATGAATACATCGACAAAAAATTTTATATGCGTATCCAGAAACGACGACACCTATTGTTTTTCAGCCAAATCGACCAAAAGGAAGGGGGCATTAGGGGGAGGCTTAACATAAAAACTCTAATAACTGCCGATAGAATGAGTGTATCAACACGAAATTTTATATGTGTGACCAAAACCCCATAAGGAAAATACCTACAGATTTTCAGCCAAATCGGTCAAAGGGGACGGGGGATTGGGGGAGAGGCTTAACTCAAAACTCTAAAAACTACCGTTGTAATGAATATATCGACACAAAACTTCATACGTGAATTTAAAACTAAATAAGGAGACATTACTTATTAATTTTCAGCAGATTTGGCAGAAGGGAAGGGGGGATCAGAGAGGGGCCCAACTCAAAATTCTAATAACTGCCGATGTAATGAATTCATCGGCACAAAATTTAGTATGTAAGTCAAATATTGAATATTAGCGCAAACAGTCGACTGGTTTTGGAGGGGAAACGAAAAGTTAATTGATTATTTCGTTCTGGAAAAGTACATTGCCGGTGATTCAGCGACAACTTTTTTCATGTTGTTGTAGATTCTCCAGAGGTGGTTTTAGGGTGCATAACATTATCGGCAAGGTCTGTGTTTATAGCTGGCATAGTGACACACAACCCAATCTGGCAGAACAATAATCACAAACAATATTAAACACCTCAACAATAGTCAGTTGAATATTAATCAACATGAAAAAAAAATGTTGAAAAACCTTCGCCAATAATCTAATTGTAAAACTTCCAAAATTTTGTTGTATGTTTTGCGGTCGGGGTTGAGAAATTGTAATTGATTAGAAATAATAAACACCATATCTGTGCAAGTTTTGATCTATTGCATTAATCGATTACAGTTTGCTCAACTCAGGAGTCACCGATCGCAAAAAAATTACTATAACATGTTATTAATAAGCATTGTATTGTAAAAATTGTAAAATTAAACTTTTCTTTTTATGTATGTGAATCCAATACAAGTATTTAAGATAAGTTAAGTAACAATTGAACAAAAAAATAACAAAGTTTAGAAACTACAACTGGTTAGATAATATTAACACAATTATACAATTTTATCGGAAAAACATGTTCTAATCATCGGTATTACAACTAAATTTTCTATGAACCTTATCTAGGACGGTTTTATAATATAGAAATCAACTGTATTAATTTTTAAAAAAAGTCTGCGAGAGCGCTAAGCAACCCCTAAAATACCTCAGAGCGGCACATATTGAGTTCGATAGAATTTGTTACTACCTATCCAAGGAGGTGAGAGGTGCCAGAAGCCAGGAGTCGTCTACCAGAACAGCCATGGAGTGGGGAGAGCCAGAATTGAAGAGAGGAGCCAGCCAGGGCCGTCCTACTGCCGAACTACAGGAGACATGGAGTCCAGTACAAGCAGGCCCTTCTCCGTCCAGAGCCTCTTGTACTCCAGGTAGTGTCTCGTGGGCGGAGAAACTGCCAAACAGAACAGTAGGTCAGGATTTGGAGGAAATGGAAAAATAAGGAATAGTATTAAATAAATTGTATATACGTAAAGTATAATAAATAAAAAGTTGAGAGCAACCGAGTCAGGCTTATATTCACCAGAGCAAAAAGCCCTCTGGTAGTAGGCGACCTTGTAATTGAAACACGGGCATGAGTCGCAAAAAAAAACTTAGCAAATGTTTTTCTTCAAGAAGTGCTTTTTAAATTAATATTTTAGTAAGTGCTTCCTCTTAAAATAGGCATCATAGTATCAAATGAGTTTGAGAGATTTAAAGAGAGGTATGTACCGGAAGCCGAGGGTAGCACATATGTAGAAGGCCTTGGTAGCAGGCGACTCTTGGTCACAGAGTCTCTTCCAGATGCCGTTCCTGAAGACAACAGCAGTGCCGGTCTGCACCAAGGACGGCCTCCCTCCACCGTCAAAACTCATCTCATCACCCTTCAGCAATCCATCTGAAAAGTTATGTTATAGTTATATGGTTATACATAGCAAAAAGTTCGTCCACCCAGTTTTTTTTTCCTCAAGACAAGTCATCATATTGGGTACATGCAAAGACAGGTACTACCAAGATCAGTATTTCCTTATAAAAATAAGTTGTTTGTTTAGAGGTAAGGTGCAATTATTCTGAATGCCATACCTAGCTTTCTAATATATTTATAGCTCAAATCAAAGAAAACCTTCTATATAAATTTTTGACGAAAATTAAGTCATCAAAAATTTAACGCAAAAAACGAAAAATATTAGCAACCGCACAAATTGAGTTCGTGGACCATGTTTTCTTAAAAGTATGGTAATATGTTCTCAGGTCTTATGCTAATCGATTAAGCGGATAACCTGATTTCTGCAGGAATCTGCTAATAATAAATACACATTAAATACAATTGTTGATGTACGAATAACATTTATTAATACATTTAATGTACACTTAATAAATACATAGTTATGTGATATATGTATTTAGATCATGCTACGCCCCTGGCATGGTTATTCAACAATTCCATAGTTTTGGAAATCTTTTCTATATCTATAAATATTGGTCTGAAGTCATAGGCCAGGCCCATAGATCATAAAACGCCATTCAGCATCGAAATTGGTCCTCAATAAAAGTCGGAAATAGAAACATGCAAAAAGCGACTTCTTTATCGATTCTTATTCTTTTTTTCCTATCAACGGATCAGCAGGCCGGACCGATTTAGATCGAAGTTTTTTATCTTCTGTAATGCTGAATTTTCCGTTTTGTTTATTTTATCGGATAGCAATAAAAAGGAAGCATAATTAGGTTCCTTTTTATTGCTATTCGACAAAATAAACAAAACGGAAAATTCAGCATTACAGAAGATAAAAAACTTCGATCTAAATCGGTCCGGCCTGCTGATCCGTTGATAGGAAAAAAAGAACAAGAATCGATAAAGAAGTCGCTTTTTGCATGTTTCTATTTCCGACTTTTATTGAGGACCAATTTCGATGCGGAATGGCGTTTTATGATCTGTGGGCCTGGCCCATGACTTCAGACCGATATTTATAGTTATAGAAAAGATTCAAAAGTCTCCATATTATGGAGACTTGAAAATATAAAGCCCCCCACCCCCATTTATTTAGATGGTTGCTCAATCTACATGGAAACAGTTGGTCCTATCGAAATGCGTTCTTATCGTTTTTATTATAAATGTTCCTGGCACAATTTCCAACCAACAATTTTTTCTCAAATATGATTTTGGATCAGCATTGTAAAATTAGGCCGTGCAAAAAAATGCAAACAAAATTTTAAAAAATGAAGGCAATGATTTTTAAAACATTGCTATTTCTTATTTTGAATGAAGTGGTTTCTTAAATCTAGTTTGGCGTAATTTTAAAATCAACTTGTTTTCGTAGGCATTATACAAAATATATTTATTATAAATACGAGGGCGCCGGTAGCTCAGTGGTATGCATGGCTGCTTACTGAGCTAAAGATGGCGGGTTCGTAACGCGGCCGAGGCCCTTATATAAGCGCGCCGTCCTTCGGATGGGACGTTACGCGATAGTCCCGAGCCTATAACATGTCAGATACTCGTTAAAGACCCCTACCCTAGATTAATAAAAATTTAGGGTAGGCAAAATTTAGGACTCCCACAGTAGAGTCGGGCCATGTCCACCAGAGTGACGAAAGAGCGCTCTGGTAGTAGGCGATATGACCTTGTAGTTAAAGCCCTGGCATGAGTCATATTAACTATTATATATACCAAGAAGTAAATATCAATAACTTACAACAGTCCTTTTCGTCTTCTCCAAACTGACAATCCTTTCTGTCGTCACATCTACGGTTCATGTCAATGCAGACCCCACTTTTAGCACAATGAAATTTATTTAGATAACAAACACCTGAAATGGAATGATATCAAATTACACCAAGAATAACAAGATAAACTAGCTTTTGGAACTCGATAGTCAATCGGCCAGTTAGGCTTTAAACCACATCCATCCAATTCAATTCACTATTGATTTAAGCCTAACCTGGCTTTTCCTTTTCTATTTGTCGAGTCCCTGTTACGGAAAATAGAGCAAGTCTACTGGTAACTTAATAAATAATTCACTCGTTTTTGACTATTTTCAAATAGTACACGCTTAATGATTCGGCCAGTCTAAAAGAAATACTAGAACAACTGAAGGAGGAAACACACAGCTAACTTTATATAACTAACAAAGTACAGAGTACATAAGAAACATAATAAAAAAACTGGACTAAATCTGATCCCCCCCTTCCTTTCGGCCGATTCCGTATCGATACATTCATTATATCGGCAGTTATTAGAGTTTTGTGTTAAGCCTCCCTAATTCTCTCCTTCCTTTTGGTCGATTTGGACGAAAATCAATAGGTATTATCGTTAGAGGGTTCTTGACCGATTACATAACTTCCCCTATACTTCGTATAGCTGAGGAAGTAAAATATAATACTGTTGTCATACCTTTCGGTGGAAACCGTCGTCACTGGCTGCTGGTCGAGTACTGTGGGCGAGCGCTTTCTATGTGAAGACATCATCTTCAAGCCACTGTTAATGTTGTACTCATTGGCTTGAAGATGATGTCTTCCCATCAAAAGCTCTCGCCCACATTACTCGACCGAAAGGTATGACAACAGTAATATATTTAATGGGGAACTAACCCCTTAGATTATGTACTATAAAATACATAGGTACATTTAAAATAAATATATATTAATAATATAGCATAAAACGTTGCGTAATTTTCAATAACTTAAGAGTTTTTCTAGAAAATCGCGAACCAGAAATTCGTATGAAAGTAAAAAATATCAAAATCCTCCATTAACTCAGAAGATAAGTGAATAAGATGCACATACATTTTCCAGAAGGGTCATTTTCAAGATTACATTATTTTCTCATTAATCTGGTTCATAATAACTATGTTCTGTAATTCTCTAGTTTTTTTCTTTTAAATGTAAGTACTTACGAGGACAGTTTTCTTCATCCGTCCGATCCAAACAGTCAATGGTACCGTCACAAACCAATTGGGGTGAAAAGTTTAAAAGTCGATCTCGACATGTACAGTTCCGTTCGTCTGATCCGTCTTCGCAGTCCAGGATGTTATCACACACTCTCGAAGCGATTATCACTTGCTCAAACCTAACATATTGCACAGTAATTTTGCAAAAAAAAAAAAAAAAAAAAAAATGGAAATAATAAATAATGGAGTCAAATATATTCACAAGTTCTCTTTCTAAAAAAAAAAATTCTTAAAATAATTTGGAAATAAAACTAATCTAAAAGGTAAGGAATTTATAAAGAAAAATATTTCGTTTATAGTTCGGACCGAGAGGAAATAAAGGCGTGTTCCCCACCGAAATATAAGTCTGGTCAAGTCACCTAATGACATGCTACAAGTTGAACTTAATAACAGAGTGCATCTGGTCTTGTTTTCCTTAGAGTTAGATACTATGACTCATGCCCGGGCATTAACTACAAAGTCATATCGCCTACTACCAGAGCGCTCTTTCGTGCTTTGGTGGCCATGAGCCCGACTCTACTGTGGGAATCCTAAATTTTGCTTATCTAGGTTTATTCACCTGGGGTAGGGGGTCTTTAAAGAGTACCTGACATTGTACAGGCTCATGACCACGTCACATCTGAAGGATGGCGTGCTCAAGGTGTTTTTACCGAACCCGCGATTTTGAAACACCACGCTACCTCTGAGCTACCAGCGTTCTGCCAATGAACCAATGTTCTGTTTGAATTTAATATTTCTTCTCTCCACAAGTCGTAAAATCATGAATATTAAAATTTAATATAAAGTGAATTTTTAAGAGAAAGACTCATACCAAATGTCTGTCACTTCACAGTTAATTTTATGTACTTTAGTAATTTTAATAAGATCAAAAGAAAAGGTCAAATGACTTCTGCTTATCTTTAAATTATAAGAACTTTATGCAACTTTATTATTTTTTTTTTATAAATTACATTCTCAATTAAGTAGGTAATAAAACAATCTCGGAGATTATGGGAAAATTACTATTTTAAAAATACCTACGTTTTACAAGCGAACAATTCAGACGAATTAACAAAGGCAGTTTGAATAGAATGCAAGCCTTCTTCAACCAATGACTGGACTGTTGTCGTTTCTTGTTCAAAATAATCAACTGATGTTGTAATGCCTGAGTCTGTTTCCAAATCTTCTCCCTCTGTTGTTGGCTCTGTTGGATATGAACTGTTGCTATCAACTGTTTTGACTATCATTAAAGAATCATTTTCGTCAATATTTGTTTCATTGCTGAATGTTTTTTTCTGTACAGATGACAAAAATTCTTCGCAATGGATCTCATCCACCCCACCCAAGCAGTCAATTTTCGAATCACATCGGTACCTGAAAAAAAAGAAGGGATTAAATTTATATATCTAGCTATGGTCTGATTTTGATAAGTTAGAACTTGATAATTAAGAAACCCAACACCGATAAGTCAAATGGGGTTTCGTTCGGTCTGATTGGTTAACTCAGGATCGCCTTTTGGGTACAGTCCGATCACTGGATATCCCAGGTACTTTCAGGTCACGGCGACTTCAACTCCAAACTCTTCTTCTTCAAGAGGAATGATAGCCCGAACTGTTCGTGTGGCGGCATCGAGACTGCAGAACATGTGGTTCTTGATTGTTCGCTGTACGACAGGGCTAGGGTGGAGTTGATCCGCGCGACAGGATCGTATCTGGGATTGACCCTGCCGGAGTTGATGACGGAGTCGAACTACCCGGCGTTCGGCCGGTTTGTCACCTCCTGGCGGGAACAGAAAAAGGCCTTTTGACCCGGCGCCGGGGGCGATTGACGGGCCAGGCCCGAGTTCTACCCCCGGCGACCGCGATGTAGAAGCAGCCCCACTCTACTGATCTTGAGCTCTCTCGGCGCCACCAGGCAGCCGCAATACAAGGGGGTCTGGGAGCGCCAGTCTGTCCCGCAGGGGACCAAAGGCAGTCGCCCCCAAACATCCATAGCAACAAAAAATGTTATTTGTATGTAAATAAAACCAAATATAACATAATATATGTACCTCCGGGTAATTTGCCGGAGCACCCGTGAAAAAAAAAATCACTTCTTAAAAAGCTTTTTGGGTTTTGAGTTTTGGTTTTTTTCCATCTCTTCTAATGAATCCATCCGCTGACTTATACATTCCCAATCCAAGTAGGTTTTGTAGGGTCTCTCCTGCAACGTGAGCTCTCCCATTGACCTGGTGGAATAAAAATCCACGTCTGTTGACCAGAGAAGGACGGTTTTTATTCCAAGGTTAACTTCAAATGGTCAAATTTTTCTCACTAGACATCTTCCGTAATTGTCTGGTTACATTCTAAAAATTTGTAATGGATAATTCCTTCCATATCCCAGCAAACAGACCGCGATGGAGGCCTGTCCTATCCTGCGGCATTGGCCTAAAAGCCAAGTCATTGCTTCTCACTAATTTGCACTTCTCCATTAATACCACCCCTTTCCGGTATGTGGAAGCCACATTCTCTCCTTTTTCAAACTCCGACACCATAACATGCCGAAGATAATCACATGTCACTTCCATTTCAAAATGTAAACCAGACAGAAAATCAGGATGAAAAAGTGAGTTATTAATCCCTTTTCAAACCGTTTGTACACAAATAATAATCTAGAGAACTAATCTAGACCTAATAAAGTGAACAATAAAAATGGCCTTGATACTTTTCACCAAAAACTTCACGTAAGAAACACATGTCATTTATTCAAGACCAATCGGACCTGAGAGCCTCAAACCTGGCTTCCTAGAAGCGGAGATCTCATACCTCCATTCCTCCCGATGTGGCTCTTACAGCAGGTAGCCCTCTCATGGTTCGGAACAGCTCCCCTTCCCGACCGTCACGCGACCTTCGTTCAGCCTAGTCTTTCCCAGGCCCTTCTCAGAACCAACAAGGGCGCTAAATGTTGGTCAGGTATCATCCCCCTGGTTCTACAGTATACAACCTTATTATAGGTTTAAACTGAATTATTAGCCCAACATTTAATCAAACTTAATGATGAAAGGTTTATCAAGGTAACAGATATCGCAACAATGAAATTCATTAGATGGTACATGAGTAACGCCCCTCAACTGTCAAGTCCTAATTTTACTCTACGCATGCGTCTATCTTAAGAGATGAATTGGTTAATTTACTTTGCAGCAATGCATTTTCCTTGACAAACGATCCCTGGACATACATGTCTGCTTGAATGTTCCGCACTCTTCAATGTACCTGAAATAAAAGAAAAATTAAAATGAAAAAAAAAAATATTCTACTATACTTTTAAAATAAATTCTAATCAAAAGAAATGTTGGTAACTTCCTGATAATTTTGTGGAATTGGGTTCAAAGATGTCCGAGATATGCAGCTTTTACAGCATTTCATAATCTATATAATAAAAATGAGTGCTAAATTTTGCTAAGCGCAAAACTCGAGAACGGCTGGACCAATTCGGCTAATTTTTTTTTTCAAATATTCGTTGAAGTCCGAGGAAGGTTCTTATGAAGAGTTCTTAGCTGTTAATTCTAGGGATGGCGATCTGAGATAGATTAATCGAAGAATCGATGTTTGGGGTCATAATAATCGATGTGAACAATGAATCGATCAAGTGAATCGATCTCAGACACCCTAAAATCATTTACTTACCGTTTCGTTTTATTCAGTTTTTAGTGCATGTTATTTTCTTGGCTGAATAAAACGTAATTACCACTCTTACTGTTTCGTTTTATTCAGTTTTTACATATCTACATCTATATAATAAATATGATTGGCTAAATTTTGCACGGGAGGGGGGGTTGTGGAGGTAGGCCTTAGTATAAAGATACCGGTAACTCATTAACTAATAGTCGGATTGTCATAGAATTTCATATGTAGTATTCTAAAAAGCCAAATTTAAAAAAAGGATGTGAGAAGTCTCAAAATTTGAAAGGGGGGGGGGGGGGGCTAGGCCTAATATAAAGATAGTGATAGGTCTTTAACGGATGATCCGATTGACATGGAATTTCACATGTAGTATTCTTAAAGGCCAAATTGAAAAATACGCTACGTGACATCTCAAAATTTTGAACAGGAGGGGGGGTTATGGGGGGGGCCTAAGTATAAATATAGTCCTAGCTCATTAACGGTTGTTCGGATTGTCACGAAATTTGACATGTAGTATTCTTAAAGGCCAAATTGAAAAATACGGTACGAAATTTTGAACGGGAGGGGGGGTTGTGGGGGTAGGCGTAAATATAAAGATACTGATAGGTCATTAACAGATGATCGGATTGTCATGGAATTTCACATGTGGTATTCTTAAAGCCCGAAATTAAAAAATAGGGTGTGTGGCATCTCAACATTTTGAAAGGGAGGGGGGTATGGTAATGTAGTATGGTAAATGGTAGTTTCAAAAGCAATATTTAAAAATTGGTTGTGACTCTTTTGGAATGGAGGGGCGGGGGTCCATTAATGCTGAATGAATCTCACATGGAGCTTTCTTAAAGATGGGAAATAGCCCTAATTTTAATAGGGTGGGTTTCCTTAGCATGTATTACCTTGAAGATGCACCGTTGCACGGTAAATAATAGCTCTCACCAGTGTTCTTAAGCACAAAATACCTAGGGCATCCGCTGTTGCAAGTCACATACTAGCTGCGGTGCCCTGCGTTCCTAACTACGTACTATCTGTGTTGCCCAGCGGTCCTAAGAACTTAATAGCTGGTTGCACGGAGTTGCAAGGCGCATACTATCTAAGGTGCCCGGTGTTCTTAAGTAGGAACTTGCTGTGGTTCCAAGTAGAAAAATAAAATAAAAAAAAAATCCAGTCCAATAGCTTTTGACAGAACGACGTCTGTCGGGTCAGCTACCCGGATATCTGAATCCTACACAAAAATTGAAATAAAAATGTTTTTCGAAAAAAGTCGGGCTGAATACCATTCTTCAAATTTCCTGCTTTTTAACGGTTTATAGATTTACTATTTGTTAAAACTGATAGACAGATTAAGATATATCGGGAAAGTCCCATCCGAAGGACGACGTGCTCAAGGTTTTTCGAAGCGCAAAACTCGAGAACGGCTGGACCAATTCGGCTAATTTTTTTTTTTAAATATTCGTTGAAGACCGAGGAAGGTTCTTATGAAGAGAGTTCCTAGCGGTCAACTGGAGGAAGGGGGAAGGGGGCTAAGCACAAAAATTGCTCTAGCGCATTAACGGATGGACGGATTATCATGAAATTTCACATGTAGTATTCTTAAAAGTCAAGTTAAAAAATAGGCTATGTGGCGTCCATAAATTTTGAACGGTAGGGGGGGTTGTAAGGGGGGCCTAAATATAAAGGTAATGCTGTCATTAACGGATGATCGGATAGTCATGGAATTTGACATGTAGTATTCTTAAAGGCCAAATTGAAAAATACGCTACGTGATATCTCAAAATTTTGATCGGGAGGGGGGGTTGTGGGGATAGGCCTAAATAAAAAGATAGTGATAGGTCTTTTGATCGGAATGTGATGGAATTTGACATGTAGTATGCTTAAAGGCCAAATTGAAAAATACGCTACGTCACATTTCAAAATTTTGAACGGGTGGGGGGTAGGCCTACATATAAAGATAGTGATAGGTCTTTTGATCGGAATGTCATGGAATTTGACATGTAGTATGCTTAAAGGCCAAATTTAAAAATACGCTACGTGACATTTCAAAATTTTGAACGGGAGGGGGGGTAATGGGGTAGGCCTCATATAAAGGTAGTGATGTCTTTAACGGATGATCGGAATGTCATGGAATTTCACATGTATTATTCATAATAGACAAAAACAGAAAAAGGATATGTGACGTCTCAAAATTGTCAACGGGAGGGGGGTATGGCGGAGGCAAGCATATACCTAAATGGTAGTTTCAAAAGCAATATTTAAAAATAAGCTGTGACCCTTTGGATGGGAGGGGCGGAGGTGCATTAATGCAGAATGAATCTCACATGGAACTTTCTTAAAGATGGGATATAGCTCTAATTTTAATATGGTAGATTTCCTATGCATGTATTACCTAAGAGGTCCACCGTTGCACGGAAAATAATAGCTATCACCAGCGTTGTTAAGCACAAAATACCTAGGGCATCCGCTGTTGCAAGGCACATGCTAGCTGCGGTGCCTAGCATTCCTAACTACATACAAACTATCTGTGTTGCCCAGCGTTCCTAAGAACTTATTAATACCTGGTTGCACGGAGTTGCAAGGCGCATACTATCTAAGG
The DNA here is from genome assembly GCA_963662175.1 of Aradus depressus. NCBI lineage: Eukaryota > Metazoa > Arthropoda > Insecta > Hemiptera > Aradidae > Aradus > Aradus depressus. The sequence goes on from OY759215.1 coordinate 9,761,898, forward strand.
TGTCCGGCGTTCTTAGGCAGCATCCAGAAACGAAGATGGTCAACCAAAGAAAGATTCAGAAGTATCGGGAAAGTCCCATCCGAAGGACGACGTGCTCATATTTATTTTTATCTTCCCGAATAAAACATCTAAATGGCGATCCTGAGCTCGGTAAACTCCATTCTTCAAATTTCTCGCTTTTTAACAGTTTTTAGATTTAATATTTGTTAATATCATTAATATATCGGGAAAGTCCCATCCGAAGGACGACGTGCTCAAGGTTATTTTTAACCTAAGTGAAATTTCAGCCACCCAGGTTTAGATACATAACATACGACTCATTAACCAGTACCTGACACAAAAAAAGGCCCTCGATCACAGCTTGAAGTCCAATCCGAAGGACGACGTGCTCAAGTTATTTTTAACGTAATTGAAATTTCAACTACCCAGGTTTAGATAAATAACATACGACTCATTATCGAGTACCTGACATACGAAAAGGCCCTCGATCATAGTTTGAAGTCCAATCCGAAGGACGACGTGCTCAAGTTATTTTTAACCTAAATGAAATTTCAACTACCTAGGTTTAGATACATAACATACGACTCATTATCGAGTACCTGACATTCGAAAAGACCCTCGATCATAGCTTAAAGTCCAATCCGAAGGACGACGTGCTCAAATTTATTTTTATCTTCCCGATTAAAACATCTGAGCTAAGTGACTTGGCTAGGTTTCTAAATGGCGATCCTGCGCTCGGTAGACTCGATTCTTCAAATTTCTAGCTTTTAAACGGTTTTTAGATTTAATATTTGTTAAAACTGATGAACAACCGGGATATCTGAATCCTACACAAAAATCGAATCAAAAATGTTTTTCGAAAAAAGTCGGGCTAAATACCATTCTTCAAATTTCCTGCTTTTTAACAGTTTATAGATTTATTATTTGTTAAAACTGATAGACAGATTCAGATATATCGGGAAAGTCCCATCCGAAGGACGACGTGCTCAAGATTTTTTGAACCTAAGTGAAATTTTAGCTACCTAGGTTTAGTTACATAACATACGACTCATTATCGAGCACCTGACATACAAAAAGGCCCTCGATCATAGCCTAAAGTCCAATCCGAAGGACGACGTGCTCAAATTTATTTTTATCTTCTCGATTAAAACATCTGACCTAAGTGCCTTGGCTAGATTTCTAAGTGGCGATCCTGAGCTCGATAGACTCTATATGTATGATAAAATAAGTTACCGTTTGGTTCCAACTGAAATTATCAAGAAAGAAATATGGAATATGAGTTGGCTTTGAGGTACCGTTTTGGCATATTTTCTGAAAAACAAATTAATACAGCTAAGTTGGTAGATAGGCAGCATCCAGAAACGAAGATGGCCAACCAAAGAAAGATTCAGATGTATCGGGAAAGTCCCATCCGAAGGACGACGTGCTCAAGTAATTTTCAACCTAAATTGAAATGTCACCATCTCAGGTTTAGATACCTAACATACGACTCATTATCGAGTACCTGACATACGAAAAAGCCCTCGATCATAGCTTAAAGTCCAATCCGAAGGACGACGTGCTCAAATTTATTTTTGTCTTCCCGATCAAAACATCTGAGCTAAGTGACTTGGCTAGGTTTCTAAATGGCGATCCTGCGCTCGGTAGACTCCATTCTTCAAATTTCTAGCTTTTAAACGGTTTTTAGATTTAATATTTGTTAAAACTGATGAACAACCGGGATATCTGAATCCTACACAAAAATCGAATCAAAAATGTTTTTCGAAAAAAGTCGGGCTAAATACCATTCTTCAAATTTCCTGCTTTTTAACAGTTTATAGATTTAATATTTGTTAAAACTGATAGACAGATTCAGATATATCGGGAAAGTCCCATCCGAAGGACGACGTGCTCAAGATTTTTTGAACCTAAGTGAAATTTTAGCTACCTAGGTTTAGTTACATAACATACGACTCATTATTGAGCACCTGACATACAAAAAGGCCCTCGATCATAGCCTAAAGTCCAATCCGAAGGACGACGTGCTCAAATTTATTTTTATCTTCTCGATTAAAACATCTGACCTAAGTGCCTTGGCTAGATTTCTAAGTGGCGATCCTGAGCTCGATAGACTCCATATGTATGATAAAATAAGTTACCGTTTGGTTCCTACTAAAATTATCAAGAAAGAAATGTGGAATATGAGTTGGCTTTGAGGTACCGTTTTGGCATATTTTCTGAAAAACAAATTAATACAGCTAAGTTGGTAGATAGGCAGCATCCAGAAACGAAGATGGCCAACCAAAGAAAGATTCAGATGTATCGGGAAAGTCCCATCCGAAGGACGACGTGCTCAAGTAATTTTTAACCTAAATTGAAATGTCACCATCTCAGGTTTAGATACCTAACATACGACTCATTATCGAGTACCTGACATACGAAAAAGCCCTCGATCATAGCTTAAAGTCCAATCCGAAGGACGACGTGCTCAAATTTATTTTTGTCTTCCCGATCAAAACATCTGAGCTAAGTGACTTGGCTAGGTTTCTAAATGGCGATCCTGCGCTCGGTAGACTCCATTCTTCAAATTTCTAGCTTTTAAACGGTTTTTAGATTTAATATTTGTTAAAACTGATGAACAACCGGGATATCTGAATCCTACACAAAAATCGAATCAAAAATGTTTTTCGAAAAAAGTCGGGCTAAATACCATTCTTCAAATTTCCTGCTTTTTAACAGTTTATAGATTTAATATTTGTTAAAACTGATAGACAGATTCAGATATATCGACAACGTGCTCAAGATTTTTTGAACCTAAGTGAAATTTTAGCTACCTAGGTTTAGTTACATAACATACGACTCATTATTGAGCACCTGACATACAAAAAGGCCCTCGATCATAGCCTAAAGTCCAATCCGAAGGACGACGTGCTCAAATTTATTTTTATCTTCTCGATTAAAACATCTGACCTAAGTGCCTTGGCTAGATTTCTAAGTGGCGATCCTGAGCTCGATAGACTCCATATGTATGATAAAATAAGTTACCGTTTGGTTCCTACTAAAATTATCAAGAAAGAAATGTGGAATATGAGTTGGCTTTGAGGTACCGTTTTGGCATATTTTCTGAAAAACAAATTAATACAGCTAAGTTGGTAGATAGGCAGCATCCAGAAACGAAGATGGCCAACCAAAGAAAGATTCAGATGTATCGGGAAAGTCCCATCCGAAGGACGACGTGCTCAAGTAATTTTTAACCTAAATTGAAATGTCACCATCTCAGGTTTAGATACCTAACATACGACTCATTATCGAGTACCTGACATACGAAAAAGTCCTCGATCATAGCTTAAAGTCCAATCCGAAGGACGACGTGCTCAAATTTATTTTTGTCTTCCCGATCAAAACATCTGAGCTAAGTGACTTGGCTAGGTTTCTAAATGGCGATCCTGCGCTCGGTAGACTCCATTCTTCAAATTTCTAGCTTTTAAACGGTTTTTAGATTTAATATTTGTTAAAACTGATGAACAACCGGGATATCTGAATCCTACACAAAAATCGAATCAAAAATGTTTTTCGAAAAAAGTCGGGCTAAATACCATTCTTCAAATTTCCTGCTTTTTAACAGTTTATAGATTTAATATTTGTTAAAACTGATAGACAGATTCAGATATATCGGGAATGTCCCATCCGAAGGACGACGTGCTCAAGATTTTTTGAACCTAAGTGAAATTTTAGCTACCTAGGTTTAGTTACATAACATACGACTCATTATCGAGCACCTGACATACAAAAAGGCCCTCGATCATAGCCTATAGTCCAATCCGAAGGACGACGTGCTCAAATTTATTTTTATCTTCTCGATTAAAACATCTGACCTAAGTGCCTTGGCTAGATTTCTAAGTGGCGATCCTGAGCTCGATAGACTCTATATGTATGATAAAATAAGTTACTGTTTGGTTCCTACTGAAATTATCAAGAAAGAAATGTGGAATATGAGTTGGCTTTGAGGTACCGTTTTGGCATATTTTCTGAAAAACAAATTAATACAGCTAAGTTGGTAGATAGGCAGCATCCAGAAACGAAGATGGCCAACCAAAGAAAGATTCAGATGTATCGGGAAAGTCCCATCCGAAGGACGACGTGCTCAAGTAATTTTTAACCTAAATTGAAATGTCACCATCTCAGGTTTAGATACCTAACATACGACTCATTATCGAGTACCTGACATACGAAAAAGCCCTCGATCATAGCTTAAAGTCCAATCCGAAGGACGACGTGCTCAAATTTATTTTTGTCTTCCCGATCAAAACATCTGAGCTAAGTGACTTGGCTAGGTTTCTAAATGGCGATCCTGCGCTCGGTAGACTCCATTCTTCAAATTTCTAGCTTTTAAACGGTTTTTAGATTTAATATTTGTTAAAACTGATGAACAACCGGGATATCTGAATCCTACACAAAAATCGAATCAAAAATGTTTTTCGAAAAAAGTCGGGCTAAATACCATTCTTCAATTTGCTCGCTTTTTAACGGTTTTTAGATTTAATATTTGTTAAAACTGATAGACAGATTCAGATATATCGGGAAAGTCCCATCCGAAGGAAGACGTGCTCAAGGTTTTTTTAACCTAAGTGAAATTTCAGCTACCCAGGTTTAGTTACGTAACATACGACTCATTATCCAATACCTGACATACAAAAAGGCCCTCGATCATAGCCTATAGTCCAATCCGAAGGACGACGTGCTCAAATTTATTTTTACCTTCTCGATTAAAACATCTGACCTAAGTGCCTTGGCTAGATTTCTAAGTGGCGATCCTGAGCTCGATAGACTCTATATGTATGATAAAATAAGTTACTGTTTGGTTCCTACTGAAATTATCAAGAAAGAAATGTGGAATATGAGTTGGCTTTGAGGTACCGTTTTGGCATTTTTTCTGAAAAACAAATTAATACAGCTAAGTTGGTAGACAGGCAGCATCCTGAAACGAAGATGGCCAACCAAAGAAAGATTCAGATGTATCGGGAAAGTCCCATCCGAAGGACGACGTGCTCAAGTAATTTTCAACCTAAATTGAAATGTCACCTTCTCAGGTTTAGATACCTAACATACGACTCATTATCGAGTACCTGACATACGAAAAAGCCCTCGATCATAGCTTAAAGTCCAATCCGAAGGACGACGTGCTCAAATATATTTTTATCTTCCCCATTAAAACATCTGACCTAAGTGACTTGGCTAGATTTCTAGATGGCGATCCTGAGCTCGGTAAACTCCATTTTTCAAATTTCTTACTTTTAAACGGTTTTTAGATTTAATATTTGTTAAAACTGATGAACAACCGGGATATCTGAATCCCACACAAAAATCGAAATAAAAATGTTTAGCAAAAAAAGTCGGGCTAATCCCATTCTTCAATTTGCTCGCTTTTTAACGGTTTTTAGATTTAATATTTGTTAAAACTGATAGACAGATTCAGATATATCGGGAAAGTCCCATCCGAAGGAAGACGTGCTCAAGGTTTTTTTAACCTAAGTGAAATTTCAGCTACCCAGGTTTAGTTACGTAACATACGACTCATTATCCAATACCTGACATACTTAAAGACCCTCGATCATAGCTTGAAGTCCAATCCGAAGGACGACGTGCTCAAATTTATTTTTGTCTTCCCGATCAAAACATCTGAGCTAAGTGACTTGGCTAGGTTTCTAAATGGCGATCCTGCGCTCGGTAGACTCCATTCTTCAAATTTCTAGCTTTTAAACGGTTTTTAGATTTAATATTTGTTAAAACTGATGAACAACCGGGATATCTGAATCCTACACAAAAATCGAATCAAAAATGTTTTTCGAAAAAAGTCGGGCTAAATACCATTCTTCAAATTTCCTGCTTTTTAACAGTTTATAGATTTAATATTTGTTAAAACTGATAGACAGATTCAGATATATCGGGAAAGTCCCATCCGAAGGACGACGTGCTCAAGATTTTTTGAACCTAAGTGAAATTTTAGCTACCTAGGTTTAGTTACATAACATACGACTCATTATCGAGCACCTGACATACAAAAAGGCCCTCAATCATAGCTTGGAGTCCAATCCGAAGGACGACGTGCTCAAGTTATTTTTAACGTAAATGTAATTTCAACTACCCAGGTTTAGATACATAACATACGACTCATTATCGAGTACCTGACATACAAAAAGGCCCTCGATCATAGCTTAAAGCCCAATCCGAAGGACGACGTGCTCAAATTTATTTTTATCTTCCCGATTAAAACATCTGAGCTAAGTGACTTGGCTAGATTTCTAAATGGCGATCCTGAGCTCGGTAGACTCCATTCTTCAAATTTCTAGCTTTTAAACGGTTTTTAGATTTAAGATAATGTTTGTACCTTTTTCATGAAACATTTCACAATTAAAATCTGAGGCCATGAGATGAACAAACTGTGAGAGGAGTGTTGGGTGATGTCACGTTGATTGAGTGTTGGGTGATGTCACGTAGTGTTGGGTGATGTCACGTCCCCTATGTTTGAGCAGATCGTTTAAGGATGCTAGCAAATTTGCTAATTCAATGTTTTATTTAACGTTTTTGTGAACTTTTGTTTGTTTAAACACGTAAACAAATTGTCTCAAGAAAATTTGGTTCAATTCATGGTTGAAGTCTATGTTTTAATCAACCTGGTGGGCACAAGCGTTCTCAAGTACGCACTGGCTAGAACGTCCACTGATGCTAAGTATTCACTAGCTGTGGTTTCCGCCGTTGAATGGCGCGTACTAGCCATGGTGCCCAGGGGTCCTAAAAACTTACTAGCTGGGATGTCTGCCGTTGAAGGACTATAAGCGTTATTCCGTATGAATAATTGAAAATTATAACATCATGAATGTACTATTAAAGAATTGAAATGGATTCGAACGAGAGATATTAGGAGAAAAGTCAAAGTTCCCCGGGCAACGCCGGGTATTACTGCTAGTCTATATAATAAAAATGACTGGCTAATTTTGCTAAGCGCAAAACTCGAGAACGGCTGGACCAATTCGGCTCATTTTTTTTTTCAAATATTCGTTGAAGTCCGAGGAAGGTTCTTATGAAGAGAGTTCCTAGCGGTCAACTGGGGGGTGGGGAGGGGGGGGGGGGGGGGCTAAGCACAAAAATTGCTCTAGCGCATTAACGGATGGACGGATTATCATGAAATTTCACATGTAGTATTCTTAAAAGCCAAGTTAAAAAATAGGCTATGTGGCGTCCATAAATTTTGAACGGTAGGGGGGGGGGGGTTGTAAGGGGGGCCTAAATATAAAGGTAGTGCTAAGTCATTAACGGATGATCGGATTTTCATGGAATTTTTATATGTAGTTTTTTTAAAGGCCAAATAAAAAAATAGGGTGTGTGACGTCACAAAATAGTGAACGTGAGGGGGGTTGTGGTGGTAGGCCTAAATATAAAGATAGTGTTGTCATTAACGGATGATCGGATGGTCATGGAATTTGACATGTAGTATTCTTAAAGGCCAAATTGAAAAATACGCTACGTGATATCTCAAAATTTTGAACGGGAGGGGGGGTTGTGGGGGTAGGCCTACATATAAAGATAGTGAAAGGCCTTTGGATCGCAATATCATGGAATTTGACATGTAGTATGCTTAAAGGCCAAATTGAAAAATTCGCTACGTGACATTTCAAAATTTTGAACGGGAGGGGGGGGTTGTGGGGTAGACCTACATATAAAGGTAGTGATAAGTCTTTAACGGATGATCGGAATGTCATGGAATTTCACATGTAGTATTCATAATAGACAAAAACAAAAAAAGGATATGTGACGTCTCAAAATTGTCAACGGGAGGGGGATATGAGGGGAGGGGAGGGGGGGGGCAAGCATATACCTAGATGGTAGTTTCAAAAGCAATATTTAAAAATTGGCTGTGGTTTTTAGATTTAATATTTGTTAAAACTGATAGACAGATTAAGATATATCGGGAAAGTCCCATCCGAAGGACGACGTGCTCAAGATTTTTTGAACCTAAGGAAATTTCAGCTACCCAGGTTTAGATACGTAACATACGACTCATTATCCAATACCTGACATACGAAAAGGCCCTCGAACATAGCTTGAAGTCCAATCCGAAGGACGACGTGCTCAAATTTATTTTTATCTTCCCCATTAAAACATCTGAGCTAAGTGACTTGGCTAGGTTTCTAAATGGCGATCCTGCGCTCGGTAGACTCCATTCTTCAAATTTCTAGCTTTTAAACGGTTTTTAGATTTAATATTTGTTAAAACTGATGAACAACCGGGATATCTGAATCCTACACAAAAATCGAATCAAAAATGTTTTTCGAAAAAAGTCGGGCTCAATACCATTCTTCAAATTTCCTGCTTTTTAACAGTTTATAGATTTAATATTTGTTAAAACTGATAGACAGATTCAGATATATCGGGAAAGTCCCATCCGAAGGACGACGTGCTCAAGATTTTATGAACCTAAGGAAATTTTAGCTACCTAGGTTTAGTTACATAACATACGACTCATTATCGAGCACCTGACATACAAAAAGGGCCTCGATCATAGCCTAAAGTCCAATCCGAAGGACGACGTGCTCAAATTTATTTTTGTCTTCTCGATTAAAACATCTGACGTAAGTGCCTTGGCTAGATTTCTAAGTGGCGATCCTGAGCTCGATAGACTCTATATGTATGATAAAATAAGTTACCGTTTGGTTCCTACTAAAATTATCAAGAAAGAAATGTGGAATTTGAGTTGGCTTTGAGGTACCGTTTTGGCGTATTTTCTGAAAAACAAATTAATACAGCTAAGTTGGTAGATAGGCAGCATCCAGAAACGAAGATGGCCAACCAAAGAAAGATTCAGATGTATCGGGAAAGTCCCATCCGAAGGACGACGTGCTCAAGTAATTTTTAACCTAAATGAAATGTCACCAACCCAGGTTTAGATACCTAACATACGACTCATTATCGAGTACCTGACATACGAAAAGGCCCTCGATCATAGCTTAAAGTCTAATCCGAAGGACGACGTGCTCAAATTTATTTTTATCTTCCCCATTAAAACATCTGACCTAAGTGACTTGCCTAGATTTCTAGATGGCGATCCTGAGCTCGGTAAACTCCATTTTTCAAATTTCTTACTTCTAAACGGTTTTTAGATTTAATATTTGTTAAAACTGATGAACAACCGGGATATCTGAATCCTACACAAAAATCGAAATAAAAATGTTTAGCAAAAAAAGTCGGGCTAATCCCATTCTTCAATTTTCTCGCTTTTTAACGGTTTTTAGATTTAATATTTGTTAAAACTGATAGACAGATTCAGATATATCGGGAAAGTCCCATCCGAAGGACGACGTGCTCAAGGTTTTTTTAACCTAAGTGAAATTTCAGCTACCCAGGTTTAGATACGTAACATACGACTCATTATCCAGTACCTGACATACGAAAAGGCCCTCGATCATAGCTTGAAGTCCAATCCGAAGGACGACGTGCTCAAGTTATTTTTAACCTAAATGAAATTTCAACTACCCAGGTTTAGATACATAACATACGACTCATTATCGAGTACCTGACATACGAAAAGGCCCTCGATCATAGCTTGAAGTCCCATCCGAAGGACGACGTGCTCAAGTAATTTTTAACCTAAATGAAATGTCACCAACCCATTCTTCAAATTTCTCGCTTTTAAACGGTTTTTAGATTTAATATTTGTTAAAACTGATGAACAACCGGGGTATCTGAATCCTACACAAGAGTCGAAACAAAAATGTTTTTCGAAAAAAGTAGGGCTAAATACCATTCTTCAAATTTCCTGCTTTTTAACGGTTTATAGATTTAATATTTGTTGAAACTGATAGACAGATTCAGATATATCGGGAAAGTCCCATCCGAAGGACGACGTGCTCAAATTTATTTTTATCTTCTCGATTAAAACATTTGACCTAAATGCCTTGGCTAGATTTCTAAGTGGCGATCCTGAGCTCGATAGACTCCATATGTAAGATAAAATAAGTTACCGTTTGGTTCCAACTAAAATTATCAAGGAAGAAATGTGGAATATAAGTGGGCTTTGAGGTACCGTTTTGACATATTTTCTGAAAAACAAATTAATACAGCAATGTTGGTAGATAGGCAGCGACCATAAATGAAGATGGTCAACCAAAGACAAATTCAGATGTATCGGTAAAGTCCCAACCGAAGGACGAAGTGCTCAAGGATATTAAAAAAATAAATAATATAAGTCAGTTAAAACAACTAAGAGCCCCGTCTAGATTTCCAACTTGCGATCCTGAGCTCAGTAGACAGCAAATATAAAGAAAAAATACGTTTCCGTTTGGCTCCAACTAAAATTATCAAGGAAGAAAGCTATATTAATAAAGCTGAAACGGGGTTTATTTGTTTGTTTGTTCCAGCATCATGCCCCAACGACTCGACGGGTTTTTATGAAACTTCACATGTAGCAGCATTCTTATGACCCCAGTTGAATAATAGGCTATGTGGCGTCCCAAAATTTTGAACGGGGGGGGGGGGGGGGATAGGCCTAAATATAAAGATACCGGTAGCTCATTAACTAATGGTCGGATTATCATGAAATTTCACATGTAGTATTCTTAAAGGCCAAATAGAAAAATAGGGTTTGTGACCTCTCAAGATATTGAACGAAAGGGAGGATAGTGGGGGTAGACTTAAGTATATAAATAGTGGTAGCTCATTAACCAATGGTCGGATTGTCATGGAATTTCACATGTAGTAATTACAAAACAAAATTTGAAAATTCGTTGTGACGTTGCAACTTTTTGAACCTGAAGGGTGGGGTGCATTAAGCTGAAGGAATTTCACATGTAGCTTTCTCTTCTTCTGTACACCGGTATTAAGCAGATACTAGCTGTGGTGTCTGCCGTTGAAGTACTATAAGGCTTATTCTATATGAATAATTGAAAATTATAACATCATGAATGTACTGTCGAAGAATTGAATTGGATTCGAAAGAGAGATATTAGGTGAAAAGTCAAAGTTCCCCGAGCAACGCCGGGTATTACTGCTAGTATAGAATAATTTTGGGAGGGGAAGAGGTGATTCACGCACAAATGGATTCTAAAAAGTCTCATACCCGTTGGGAGTAAATTGATTGGATATTTTTGTTTTACATGTTCACACATTACAGGGGCATCCGACAAAATACAGACCAATAAGAGCTCATAATAAACAAAAGCTTAGATTAAATTACAGAAAAAATGTATATTTTGACTCAAGTCTTTTATAACTAATATGGTTGGAATAAATATTTTACCTAGATGCAGAAGGATCCAGTCCCTGTAGAGGGATGTTCTGGTGTAGACACCTGGCTCACCCTCCCTGCCACATCCCTCCCCGTGGCTAACTATACCTGCCACATACCATCGCTCCTTCACTCCTCCCAGCCTGGCAACAGAAATGTTATTAGTATTATATTATGAGTAGTATTGCGGAGATCCACAAGAAGGTGTTTACGGAAAGACTGGAGAGGAAAATAGGAGTGGGGCCGAGGATGTGCCAGGGACGCTAGGAGTCTCATCGATCTGGCACGCAACTGGAGGGCTATAGAGCTGTCTGGCGGAAAAAAAAACATAGATGCCCTGGTCCCGGCTCTCTCGGGAAAGGACAAAAAGATAGGTTGGAGCTAACCTATCGCTCCGGCCGTAGCAACACCAATAAAACCTTATGAATAATATATAAAGACCTATTTCCCCTCTACGCTGCGGACGGTTGGTGTGTAGCCCCACAGGGGCCCAGTACACCCGAAAAGTTCAGCCGGGAGGCGGAGGACCCACTGACACGGAAGTTTTGTTAGCAGGGTCAAGTCCCTCAGTTACCGAGGACCACTAAGGAGTATTCTAACCATTCATAGCTTATTTAGGCAGCTGTTACTAATTTATGTTAACAATTGGGAAATTTTAAAAAATATCAAATGTAATCAGCGAACGAAGAATGACTTCAGAAAATGAACCTCGTTTCCTCCAGTACTCCAGTAAACGAACTTAGTTAAAATGGTGGAAATGTCTAGGAACCTTACAATGTGCTTTATAGGAATATAACGCACAACCAAACTGGAGCCGGCCGATACGTATACATATGTATGTACGTGTGTCCTGCGCTCATAAAAATGGTCGGGTCCTTTTCATATTTTAAACATATATTACTCAAACACCCAAAAGAACTGTATAGGTTTTTAGTGTATGTATGTCGAAAGACAGGGAGAAATAGAGAAGGGTTTAATTAAAAAACTATCATAACTGCTCACGAAATGAATGTAGCAACTTGAGCCGAATCAGCTGGAGGGGAGGGACCAGAGCATGGAAGCAAATAATGGAGAAGGAATATAGATTATATGCCAAGAACCAATAATATGTTAACAGGCTATTAATGAAGAATCAACACCACAGCCTAACAAAACTAGCTAGGGTGCAGGACGTTGTCCAGCACATACATCAATAATTATCTTAGCACTAATCAGCTGAATAAATTATATATATATATCCGCATCTTATCTGTAACGATTGGAGTGAGGCCGCTGATTTGTAATGATTTGTACAGTATACATACAGTAAAATCTATGGTAAAATTAATGACGGCAAAAATTTAAATTTAAATGCCAGGATTGTTTTTAGGTGTACAAGTAGCGGTAGCAGTAAATTCCATTTTAGAAACTATTTTTATATTGTAACACAGTCTTTCTTGATTGCAAAAAGTTAAATTTTGTACCTTTTATAACAAAACCTTTTCAAAACAACTCAATATGTTCAAAAAAGTATATCTATGTAGATCTGGCAACACTGATTGACTAATTGACTGGCAAACACTCTTTAGATATTTCAGTACAATATAGTATTGCAAAAATATTCAGAATGTTGAACTATGAAGAAGTTTTTCAGTATTTTTATTTACTTTCTGTTTTATACAGATTTGAATCTAGGCTGTGAGAAATGAAAATACTTAAAGGGAATATTCCTTTATTGCAAATAATAATTCTTAGTTCGGCTGACCTAATAAAGAGGATTTAGACAACAGAAAAATCAAGAATTGTCCAAAAAAGTTCAAACAAATAAATAAATTAAATAAAAAGAAACAAATTTTATTGCCATTATAATTTGTAACTTTGTTTAAAATAATAAAATAACTAATTATGTTGAATGCACATATTATACATATGTAATAGTAAGATGTTGTGGTACGAGATTTCTAATAGAAATAAAAGACGTTGTCTTCCCACTGTTTTATTTTACACCAGAACCGGTTTTCGACGCAACAGCGTCATCATCAGTGGTTCATCCCACCCACACAGCACAGCGGTTGGAAGACAACTGGCTAGTAAAACTAAAAACTAAACTAAAAAAAAAATAAAAATAAAACAGTGGGAATCCAACGTCTTTTATTTCTATTAGCACATATTATAGTTTGTTAATCTGGCAGTCCTGTCCATAATATTCCATCCGTAAAAGGTAACTCTGTAAAATTATTTTTTTAACTCTTTTAAATAATAACATATAAAAACCTTGAGCACATCGTCTTTCGGATGGAACGTTAGAAGATGGTCCCGAGTTTGTTTGCGATGTCAGGTACTCATTGAAGACCCCTACCCTAACTTACTAAACCTTGGTAGACAAAATATCCCACTGTAGAGACGGGCTTATGTTCACCAGTGACGAAAGAGCGCTCAGGTAGTAGGCGATATGACCTCAAGGTTAAAGCCCGGGCATGAGTCACAATAACTAATTAACTAGGCATATCAACTAGGAAATGTGTCAATGAAAAGACGAGTAACAGAACAAGCCCAACTGCGAATGATAGATCATTCATTCCGATAAAAATAACAGAAAAGCTATCTTGAATACTTGAGTAATTTTGGCTGAGACATAAATCATTTTCGTAACAATATTTAAGGGGCTGCACCATCCTGACTATCAAAAACTCTATTTTTTTCATACTGGAATATCCTTAAAGTCGATAGTTAGAGGATATTAATTCCCTGCAGAAGGCCTACTTTATCGATACAGAATAGCAAATTAAAATTAGAACAAAATAAGTGTTCCATTTCGCTAATTTTGGCATGGAACAATAACAACCATATTTTATCATACAAAAAACATCAAAATCTAATTTTGCGTTTTCTCAAAATGAAGATTTTTCAGGAAAAGCCGCCGCATTTACTCCGAAACTATTCATCCGATGATTGACCTCAAATGTGGGGGAATGTTCTTCAAAATTCTTCATCTTCTTTATTGACTGAAGAGTGACATACTGTGACTTAAGAAGGACTTTCACCTTACAGACTATAAATAGTTACCTGCAGAGCAGAGGACCACCAGAGTCACCCTGACAAGTGTCTTTGCCTCCTTGAGGATAGCCGGCACAGATCTCGTTGCCAAGAAGATCAGAGTTATGATTACAAGCGGGCAGGACCGGTACCTCCACTTCCCGAAGGTGGTCAGCTGAAGAGATAACGATAGAATGTTAGAGGAATAATAAAATGGGTATGATACATACAAGACAATATGCCTATTTAAGGTCATATTATCGAAATTTAAAGGATAAAAACAACAGAAATTCGAGCAACCCCCTTTTTTAGTCCGCGGAAAAGTATACGGTTTAACAAAAGTTCGACAGGAAGGGCTTCATTTTTGAAATTTCAAAACACGTTTGTGATACAAGGTTTGTTTTTTAATAATATTAAAAGCAATTGATATGACTACTAGTGCCAAATAAAACATGATATACCATGACGCTCTTAGTAATGTATTATTATTGTTTTAGTTTTCTTTTAATATTATAATATTACTGTCATTTTAATGTATTAATGTTTTTATTGTTAACGTTTAATAATACTAGCGACTGAACTGCCCTAGCTGACAGTTCCCCCTCCCACAATCAGACTTTGTATTCTGGGAGGAGGTGGCCGACTGAACTGCCCTAGCTGACAGTTCCCCCTCCCACAATCAGACTTTGTATTCTGGGAGGAGTTGGCCGACTGAACTGCCCTAGCTGACAGTTCCCCCTCCCACAATCAGACTTTGTATTCTGGGAGGAGTTGGCCGACTGAACTGCCCTAGCTGACAGTTCCCCCTCCCACAATCAGACTTTGTATTCTGGGAGGAGTTGGCCGACTGAACTGCCCTAGCTGACAGTTCCCCCTCCCACAATCACACTTTGTATTCTGGGAGGAGTTGGCCGACTGAACTGCCCTAGCTGACAGTTCCCCCTCCCACAATCACACTTTGTATTCTGGGAGGAGTTGGCCGACTGAACTGCCCTAGCTGACAGTTCCCCCTCCCACAATCAGACTTTGTATTCTGGGAGGAGTTGGCCGACTGAACTGCCCTAGCTGACAGTTCCCCCTCCCACAATCAGACTTTGTATTCTGGGAGGAGTTGGCCGACTGAACTGCCCTAGCTGACAGTTCCCCCTCCCACAATCAGACTTTGTATTCTGGGAGGAGTTGGCCGACTGAACTGCCCTAGCTGACAGTTCCCCCTCCCACAATCAGACTTTGTATTCTGGGAGGAGTTGGCCGACTGAACTGCCCTAGCTGACAGTTCCCCCTCCCACAATCAGACTTTGTATTCTGGGAGGAGTTGGCCGACTGAACTGCCCTAGCTGACAGTTCCCCCTCCCACAATCAGACTTTGTATTCTGGGAGGAGTTGGCCGACTGAACTGCCCTAGCTGACAGTTCCCCCTCCCACAATCAGACTTTGTATTCTGGGAGGAGTTGGCCGACTGAACTGCCCTAGCTGACAGTTCCCCCTCCCACAATCACACTTTGTATTCTGGGAGGAGTTGGCCGACTGAACTGCCCTAGCTGACAGTTCCCCCTCCCACAATCACACTTTGTATTCTGGGAGGAGTTGGCCGACTGAACTGCCCTAGCTGACAGTTCCCCCTCCCACAATCAGACTTTGTATTCTGGGAGGAGTTGGCCGACTGAACTGCCCTAGCTGACAGTTCCCCCTCCCACAATCAGACTTTGTATTCTGGGAGGAGTTGGCCGACTGAACTGCCCTAGCTGACAGTTCCCCCTCCCACAATCAGACTTTGTATTCTGGGAGGAGTTGGCCGACTGAACTGCCCTAGCTGACAGTTCCCCCTCCCACAATCAGACTTTGTATTCTGGGAGGAGTTGGCCGACTGAACTGCCCTAGCTGACAGTTCCCCCTCCCACAATCACACTTTGTATTCTGGGAGGAGTTGGCCGACTGAACTGCCCTAGCTGACAGTTCCCCCTCCCACAATCAGACTTTGTATTCTGGGAGGAGTTGGCCGACTGAACTGCCCTAGCTGACAGTTCCCCCTCCCACAATCAGACTTTGTATTCTGGGAGGAGTTGGCCGACTGAACTGCCCTAGCTGACAGTTCCCCCTCCCACAATCAGACTTTGTATTCTGGGAGGAGTTGGCCGACTGAACTGCCCTAGCTGACAGTTCCCCCTCCCACAATCAGACTTTGTATTCTGGGAGGAGTTGGCCGACTGAACTGCCCTAGCTGACAGTTCCCCCTCCCACAATCAGACTTTGTATTCTGGGAGGAGTTGGCCGACTGAACTGCCCTAGCTGACAGTTCCCCCTCCCACAATCAGACTTTGTATTCTGGGAGGAGTTGGCCGACTGAACTGCCCTAGCTGACAGTTCCCCCTCCCACAATCACACTTTGTATTCTGGGAGGAGTTGGCCGACTGAACTGCCCTAGCTGACAGTTCCCCCTCCCACAATCACACTTTGTATTCTGGGAGGAGTTGGCCGACTGAACTGCCCTAGCTGACAGTTCCCCCTCCCACAATCACACTTTGTATTCTGGGAGGAGTTGGCCGACTGAACTGCCCTAGCTGACAGTTCCCCCTCCCACAATCAGACTTTGTATTCTGGGAGGAGTTGGCCGACTGAACTGCCCTAGCTGACAGTTCCCCCTCCCACAATCAGACATTGTATTCTGGGAGAAGTTGGCCGACTGAACTGCCCTAGCTGACAGTTCCCCCTCCCACAATCAGACTTTGTATTCTGGGAGGAGTTGGCCGACTGAACTGCCCTAGCTGACAGTTCCCCCTCCCACAATCAGACTTTGTATTCTGGGAGGAGTTGGCCGACTGAACTGCCCTAGCTGACAGTTCCCCCTCCCACAATCAGACTTTGTATTCTGGGAGGAGTTGGCCGACTGAACTGCCCTAGCTGACAGTTCCCCCTCCCACAATCAGACTTTGTATTCTGGGAGGAGTTGGCCGACTGAACTGCCCTAGCTGACAGTTCCCCCTCCCACAATCAGACTTTGTATTCTGGGAGGAGTTGGCCGACTGAACTGCCCTAGCTGACAGTTCCCCCTCCCACAATCACACTTTGTATTCTGGGAGGAGTTGGCCGACTGAACTGCCCTAGCTGACAGTTCCCCCTCCCACAATCACACTTTGTATTCTGGGAGGAGTTGGCCGACTGAACTGCCCTAGCTGACAGTTCCCCCTCCCACAATCACACTTTGTATTCTGGGAGGAGTTGGCCGACTGAACTGCCCTAGCTGACAGTTCCCCCTCCCACAATCACACTTTGTATTCTGGGAGGAGTTGGCCGACTGAACTGCCCTAGCTGACAGTTCCCCCTCCCACAATCAGACTTTGTATTCTGGGAGGAGTTGGCCGACTGAACTGCCCTAGCTGACAGTTCCCCCTCCCACAATCAGACTTTGTATTCTGGGAGGAGTTGGCCGACTGAACTGCCCTAGCTGACAGTTCCCCCTCCCACAATCAGACTTTGTATTCTGGGAGGAGTTGGCCGACTGAACTGCCCTAGCTGACAGTTCCCCCTCCCACAATCAGACTTTGTATTCTGGGAGGAGTTGGCCGACTGAACTGCCCTAGCTGACAGTTCCCCCTCCCACAATCAGACTTTGTATTCTGGGAGGAGTTGGCCGACTGAACTGCCCTAGCTGACAGTTCCCCCTCCCACAATCAGACTTTGTATTCTGGGAGGAGTTGGCCGACTGAACTGCCCTAGCTGACAGTTCCCCCTCCCACAATCAGACTTTGTATTCTGGGAGGAGTTGGCCGACTGAACTGCCCTAGCTGACAGTTCCCCCTCCCACAATCACACTTTGTATTCTGTGAGGAGTTGGCCGACTGAACTGCCCTAGCTGACAGTTCCCCCTCCCACAATCACACTTTGTATTCTGGGAGGAGTTGGCCGACTGAACTGCCCTAGCTGACAGTTCCCCCTCCCACAATCACACTTTGTATTCTGGGAGGAGTTGGCCGACTGAACTGCCCTAGCTGACAGTTCCCCCTCCCACAATCAGACTTTGTATTCTGGGAGGAGTTGGCCGACTGAACTGCCCTAGCTGACAGTTCCCCCTCCCACAATCAGACATTGTATTCTGGGAGAAGTTGGCCGACTGAACTGCCCTAGCTGACAGTTCCCCCTCCCACAATCAGACTTTGTATTCTGGGAGGAGTTGGCCGACTGAACTGCCCTAGCTGACAGTTCCCCCTCCCACAATCAGACTTTGTATTCTGGGAGGAGTTGGCCGACTGAACTGCCCTAGCTGACAGTTCCCCCTCCCACAATCAGACTTTGTATTCTGGGAGGAGTTGGCCGACTGAACTGCCCTAGCTGACAGTTCCCCCTCCCACAATCAGACTTTGTATTCTGGGAGGAGTTGGCCGACTGAACTGCCCTAGCTGACAGTTCCCCCTCCCACAATCAG
Source organism: Aradus depressus (assembly GCA_963662175.1). Taxonomy (NCBI): domain Eukaryota; kingdom Metazoa; phylum Arthropoda; class Insecta; order Hemiptera; family Aradidae; genus Aradus; species Aradus depressus. The sequence continues at coordinate 9,780,596 of OY759215.1, forward strand.
ACTTTGTATTCTGGGAGGAGTTGGCCGACTGAACTGCCCTAGCTGACAGTTCCCCCTCCCACAATCAGACTTTGTATTCTGGGAGGAGTTGGCCGACTGAACTGCCCTAGCTGACAGTTCCCCCTCCCACAATCACACTTTGTATTCTGGGAGGAGTTGGCCGACTGAACTGCCCTAGCTGACAGTTCCCCCTCCCACAATCAGACTTTGTATTCTGGGAGGAGTTGGCCGACTGAACTGCCCTAGCTGACAGTTCCCCCTCCCACAATCACACTTTGTATTCTGGGAGGAGTTGGCCGACTGAACTGCCCTAGCTGACAGTTCCCCCTCCCACAATCACACTTTGTATTCTGGGAGGAGTTGGCCGACTGAACTGCCCTAGCTGACAGTTCCCCCTCCCACAATCACACTTTGTATTCTGGGAGGAGTTGGCCGACTGAACTGCCCTAGCTGACAGTTCCCCCTCCCACAATCAGACTTTGTATTCTGGGAGGAGTTGGCCGACTGAACTGCCCTAGCTGACAGTTCCCCCTCCCACAATCAGACTTTGTATTCTGGGAGGAGTTGGCCGACTGAACTGCCCTAGCTGACAGTTCCCCCTCCCACAATCAGACTTTGTATTCTGGGAGGAGTTGGCCGACTGAACTGCCCTAGCTGACAGTTCCCCCTCCCACAATCACACTTTGTATTCTGGGAGGAGTTGGCCGACTGAACTGCCCTAGCTGACAGTTCCCCCTCCCACAATCAGACTTTGTATTCTGGGAGGAGTTGGCCGACTGAACTGCCCTAGCTGACAGTTCCCCCTCCCACAATCACACTTTGTATTCTGGGAGGAGTTGGCCGACTGAACTGCCCTAGCTGACAGTTCCCCCTCCCACAATCAGACTTTGTATTCTGGGAGAAGTTGGCCGACTGAACTGCCCTAGCTGACAGTTCCCCCCCCCACAATCACACTTTGTATTCTGGGAGGAGTTGGCCGACTGAACTGCCCTAGCTGACAGTTCCCCCTCCCACAATCAGACTTTGTATTCTGGGAGGAGTTGGCCGACTGAACTGCCCTAGCTGACAGTTCCCCCTCCCACAATCAGACTTTGTATTCTGGGAGGAGTTGGCCGACTGAACTGCCCTAGCTGACAGTTCCCCCTCCCACAATCAGACTTTGTATTCTGGGAGGAGTTGGCCGACTGAACTGCCCTAGCTGACAGTTCCCCCTCCCACAATCAGACTTTGTATTCTGGGAGGAGTTGGCCGACTGAACTGCCCTAGCTGACAGTTCCCCCTCCCACAATCAGACTTTGTATTCTGGGAGGAGTTGGCCGACTGAACTGCCCTAGCTGACAGTTCCCCCTCCCACAATCAGACTTTGTATTCTGGGAGGAGTTGGCCGACTGAACTGCCCTAGCTGACAGTTCCCCCTCCCACAATCACACTTTGTATTCTGGGAGGAGTTGGCCGACTGAACTGCCCTAGCTGACAGTTCCCCCTCCCACAATCACACTTTGTATTCTGGGAGGAGTTGGCCGACTGAACTGCCCTAGCTGACAGTTCCCCCTCCCACAATCACACTTTGTATTCTGGGAGGAGTTGGCCGACTGAACTGCCCTAGCTGACAGTTCCCCCTCCCACAATCACACTTTGTATTCTGGGAGGAGTTGGCCGACTGAACTGCCCTAGCTGACAGTTCCCCCTCCCACAATCAGACTTTGTATTCTGGGAGGAGTTGGCCGACTGAACTGCCCTAGCTGACAGTTCCCCCCCCCACAATCACACTTTGTATTCTGGGAGGAGTTGGCCGACTGAACTGCCCTAGCTGACAGTTCCCCCTCCCACAATCAGACTTTGTATTCTGGGAGGAGTTGGCCGACTGAACTGCCCTAGCTGACAGTTCCCCCTCCCACAATCACACTTTGTATTCTGGGAGGAGTTGGCCGACTGAACTGCCCTAGCTGACAGTTCCCCCTCCCACAATCACACTTTGTATTCTGGGAGGAGTTGGCCGACTGAACTGCCCTAGCTGACAGTTCCCCCTCCCACAATCACACTTTGTATTCTGGGAGGAGTTGGCCGACTGAACTGCCCTAGCTGACAGTTCCCCCTCCCACAATCACACTTTGTATTCTGGGAGGAGTTGGCCGACTGAACTGCCCTAGCTGACAGTTCCCCCTCCCACAATCACACTTTGTATTCTGGGAGGAGTTGGCCGACTGAACTGCCCTAGCTGACAGTTCCCCCTCCCACAATCAGACTTTGTATTCTGGGAGGAGTTGGCCGACTGAACTGCCCTAGCTGACAGTTCCCCCTCCCACAATCACACTTTGTATTCTGGGAGGAGTTGGCCGACTGAACTGCCCTAGCTGACAGTTCCCCCTCCCACAATCACACTTTGTATTCTGGGAGGAGTTGGCCGACTGAACTGCCCTAGCTGACAGTTCCCCCTCCCACAATCACACTTTGTATTCTGGGAGGAGTTGGCCGACTGAACTGCCCTAGCTGACAGTTCCCCCTCCCACAATCACACTTTGTATTCTGGGAGGAGTTGGCCGACTGAACTGCCCTAGCTGACAGTTCCCCCTCCCACAATCACACTTTGTATTCTGGGAGGAGTTGGCCGACTGAACTGCCCTAGCTGACAGTTCCCCCTCCCACAATCACACTTTGTATTCTGGGAGGAGTTGGCCGACTGAACTGCCCTAGCTGACAGTTCCCCCTCCCACAATCAGACTTTGTATTCTGGGAGGAGTTGGCCGACTGAACTGCCCTAGCTGACAGTTCCCCCTCCCACAATCAGACTTTGTATTCTGGGAGGAGTTGGCCGACTGAACTGCCCTAGCTGACAGTTCCCCCTCCCACAATCACACTTTGTATTCTGGGAGGAGTTGGCCGACTGAACTGCCCTAGCTGACAGTTCCCCCTCCCACAATCACACTTTGTATTCTGGGAGGAGTTGGCCGACTGAACTGCCCTAGCTGACAGTTCCCCCTCCCACAATCACACTTTGTATTCTGGGAGGAGTTGGCCGACTGAACTGCCCTAGCTGACAGTTCCCCCTCCCACAATCACACTTTGTATTCTGGGAGGAGTTGGCCGACTGAACTGCCCTAGCTGACAGTTCCCCCTCCCACAATCACACTTTGTATTCTGGGAGGAGTTGGCCGACTGAACTGCCCTAGCTGACAGTTCCCCCTCCCACAATCACACTTTGTATTCTGGGAGGAGTTGGCCGACTGAACTGCCCTAGCTGACAGTTCCCCCTCCCACAATCACACTTTGTATTCTGGGAGGAGTTGGCCGACTGAACTGCCCTAGCTGACAGTTCCCCCTCCCACAATCACACTTTGTATTCTGGGAGGAGTTGGCCGACTGAACTGCCCTAGCTGACAGTTCCCCCTCCCACAATCAGACTTTGTATTCTGGGAGGAGTTGGCCGACTGAACTGCCCTAGCTGACAGTTCCCCCTCCCACAATCACACTTTGTATTCTGGGAGGAGTTGGCCGACTGAACTGCCCTAGCTGACAGTTCCCCCTCCCACAATCACACTTTGTATTCTGGGAGGAGTTGGCCGACTCATGTAATCATTTATTTTTTTTATTTCTGCAAATACTGAGTGGCATAATAATAATAAAAAAACACAATGTACGATTCAACAGTTCGAACTGTGACAAATTCAACTGACTTCCTAATTTCTTTATTATCTATATAAATGAAATTAAAGTAATGACAATGAGTATACGGAATGATTTGGGGACCTGGGGGCCCGGGGGAGGTCCTGCGTGGGGCCCTTGGGTGGCTGGCGTGCGCGGCTGGCTGGATCGGGGGGCCTGGGGCAGCTCCGCCGGGGCCTCTGGACTGAAACAGTCCCGGAATTGGAGGATGTGGACGGCTTTCCTCATATGCACACCCTCATCTTCAAGCCCAGCTATCTCCACGATTAAGCTAAATGCTTACATATACCTGAGAGTGGCCCGGCGGTGCCGTTGTCTTTGTCCCCCGGCCTGGCCTGCCTGTTCGTTGGGTGCCCTGGGTTCTGTGCTTTGCCCTCCCCCTGGCTCCCTGTGGGATCCCACCAAGGCTGTTTTCGTCATTTGTATGAAGAGTTTGATGGCTCGGTTAAGACAAGGAATATAACAAGGTAGGGCGATAATAACCAAAGCAGTTGTTCGCCCCAAATAAACCAACCAACCAAAAGCCTATGAGGCTCTAAGGGCTGATTTCAGCGTAAGCATACCGATGCTAGCGCATAAAGAAGTTATTAGAAGATAAACGGATCGATCATGAATGCCCGTCGCTTTTCTTTAATACCCATTGTTAATAACCAGGTGACTTAAAGGGGTTAAATTTCTTAATGGGCTTCTGTCTTAGTATTATAGACTATTCTAGAATTTCTTAAAACTCAGAGAATTCGGCATTTAACAATAAAATATATATATTTTTGATATCTAAATGATTTTGTTTCTCTTTTTCAACGTATGAAGTCGAAAGTTAGCGACTGGGTTTCATTAGAACAAGATAAAGGGGTACACTTACGATCAGGTCCATGTTCGAAAACGGCGCCCCAGCCGACAGCAGTGCAGAGAGCGCCAGGATGAGGGAGAGCAGGATCGGAGGTCGGGGGAAGACAGGCAGGCAGGACCCAGCGGTTCAGGTTGAGACCACGGCTCAGGATCAGCAGAGCAACGTCCTGCATCATGCTAGTTCTAAACAGAAAAAGGAAGAACATTAAACATAATAGAAGATTGAAGAACTTTAGACACTACGAGATTATGTTACGAAATTCCTGTACTTTTATGCAGGGTTGGGTCAAGTCGAATATTCGTTTTTATTTAATAATGTACACGTAGAATATATTCATTTTGCTAACGAGAGACCTTTAAAACTTCTTAGAGAAAGAAATTCCTGTTTAGACTTCTCTTGTAGCCTCCACTACTGTTTAACGCCTTCATCCTAGGTTCAATATTAAACAAAACAAGAAACATGTACATACATTTTACTTACGTTTTCTACATATAATTGTATGTATAAACAAAAGTCTATTTATTGTAGTGGTAGAAACCACTTAAAAATTCACACCACTCACAAATTCGAAACCCCACCCAATTTTTCCAATGTGTGTATCACCTCAGTGGAGAAATATGCATAATATACGAAGGATAATAAAAATTCATGATAAGGTATTTTGGGTATTGATGAAAATATGTGCATAATTTGGCATTTGGTAATAAATCAAATATATATAGCCTCTGTCAGGTTGTACCTTTTAAAATGAGACCACACTCAACTCCACGTATCATCCATGTCCTAAGAATTAAGCGATTTTGAAATCGGATATACGAGGATCCGGAAAAATTAACAAATCACAAAATGCTTTACTAATCAGGTAAATATCATTTCAATAACACTCAAATACACATCTCCACCAAATTTTGTCAAAATTGGAATAGCAAAATGACAACAAAAAAAAAAAAAGTGATTTGGCAATATAGATTTGGATCAACAATCTGTAAAAAAGTTGCGAAAAATCAATTTGGCAAAAAATAATTTAAAATATTCAAGAAATACTAAATTTTCAGGTATTAGATAATTAGAAAAGTTGCTTATAAAATTATAATATTGCTTGAAATTAAAATGTTAATTTTTTTAAATAAATAGGATGAAACCTCTTGTTAAATATTATTATTTTCTCTGTAACTACACACGGAAACAGTCCCACGGCTACCCCCACCCCACTAGACAACACATCAACTCACCCCGGTTCACGCCGCTACACGCCTATACTCGTATTAGGCATACCGGAAATTTAGAATATCACCACTGCTTCCATGATTATTTTGTTTACATCCGAATTGCCCCCAATCTATCATAGGTCTAAGCTGGTATGGGCCCATGCTAATTCAACAATGTCATCTATATCTATGTATGTATGAAAGATAGACGATACGTTACATACCTGTCGTAGTTCTCGTGTACAATAACATGAGAGACTCTGCGGACCTGCTCCTGAGGAGAAGAAGACATCCTTCGTAGAACACCCGCCTGAACCTCGAAGTAGTGATTTTCAAATCTAGAATGAAACAAGACAAATTAGTTTGAATTTAATAAGGTAAATATTGACATATCAGGAGGACTGGTTTAACATGTCAGTACTCTGTTAACAACTTAAATCTATATGACTGCCACTTCACATCATTATGGCCCTAATGATTCCCGACGCTTCCATTTTCTCTTTATTTTCACTATTTTTTATCCTGACTTTAAAACCATTATTTGATATTATCCTACCCCTTGTGGGAGTCCCCAGCAAAACTATTATTTTTCTCTTTTTTTTTTTTTTTTTTTCCGATAGTACGCATTGTTTTCCTTTTTTTCTTTTCTCTAAATTCTGAAAATAGATTTTCTGAAAAGAAAAATGACAAAAATAATATTGATCAGATAAATATTCTTGGAGATATCTAAAATTTTCAATACGATATTCATTTTTCTCACAGATCTTACACTTACAGACATGAAACAAAAATCATTTTTTATCATTAGTCGTCCTCATTTTAAATCGACCACATAACCTCCCTCTCTTGGAGGGGGGGGGGGGGATAATATAATTTAATTTCCTCTTTTCAAAAAATCTAGTTTCAGAATTTGAAAAACGTAGAATCCAATTGGACCAAAAAGTTTGGGTCGGGGCGCAGTCCTCCAAGAGATAGGAGGAGGGAGGTTCAATGATGGATTTAAAGTCAGGATAATAAATAGTAAAAAATGGGCCTATTCTCACATTGAAGTTGGGGGCCCCCTGTATACCCTTCTAACAACGAAAATAAATTAATTCCCAAAATGTGGCAATATTTTCTGTATGAAGTTCTAACATAATATGTTAGAACTTCATACAGAATTAACATTTCAGGAATATCATCAGCTGTTAAAAAAAGTAGTAGGTGGATCACCGGCTATTTATCAGCACGAATTAATCAATTACGTTTTCGTTTTCCTTTCAAAACCAAACATCTGTTTGGGCAAAAACTCATTATTTGACTTGCATAGTGACTTCTGAATCTTCATATGAAATTTTATGTCGATACATTCATTACATCGGCAGTTATTAGGGTTCTTGAGTCGAGACCCTTTAATCCCCTCCTCCCTTTGGTCGATTTGGCTGAAAAACAATAGGTGTAGTCGTTAGAGGGTTCTGTGTTCACATATAAAATTTCTTGTCGATATATTCATTGTATCGGGAGTTATCATGTTTACACATACAGACAGACAGAATTTTCTTTTTATATTTGGAATCTAGAGGTCGGAAAAAATAAAATTCCGTTGAAAAGTCAGCATCGAATTTGTGACCGATTACATAACTTCCCATTGGCTATGGATAGTAGATTCATAAGGCATAGCTTGGAAGGTGAAATTTATTATTTGAGGCTGGTCAGTCCTAGAGGATAGCATATGACTCTCTGTTACAAAGAAACAAAAATTTTTGCAAGCAGTTAGTACACTTAAAAGGTATAACACATTACAGTAGAGACCTCTAAGGAAGCGATGGTACTGACAGCAGCTTCAACGATAGACTGCAGTGATCTGCTTATTTGTCCATATTTTATTTCTATGTCTGGATTCACAGTAGAACATCTTGTTATTATAAATGAAATAAAATTTAAAAAAAAAAGTGGTTTAATGATAAACTTACCTGTCAACACAATGCGCAGCGGTCAGAATAACAACCTCACTGAGTATAGCGCCACCACAATGGAACTGACCATCCTTGTAGAGAACCACCAACCAGGGCCATGCCCCGGGCTCGCTTTGGACGCCACCCACCACGCGCGCTTCGCTCGCCTCCCGCTTTATGTAGCCCCCATGGTTCAAGGAGTTGACATACTGTATATAGGACGGATCCAGGGCTTCATAGTAGCCAAACGGTATAGGCTGTTGTTGTTGATGACCATACTCTATGTCTTCGTGGCGGGGATGCCTTTGGAGGTAGTACCTCCAGGAGTCTTCAGTACCGTCCGAGTGTGGAACTGGCTTCACCTCATTCTGCTCCTCATGAGGCTCCGGTTTAACACCCATAAAGGGCTCAACGAGTGGGCCCCACAATCTTTTATAAAACTGTTTCTTATCAAATATTGAAACTGAGTCGAAAAAGTCTTTGACAAAATCAACAGTTTCCGGAGCTGAACGGAATCTTGGCTCTTCAACATGGTGATTGTGAAAAGTCCCTGAATGTAATGTAACAGGGGCTGTAGGAATGTAGCTGTTATGCCTTTTCGAGCGATAGAAGGACAATGAGGGCGATTTAAGCCCACAGATAGGACGGGGACAGTCAACCCACAAGATGGCGTCCAGAGGGCATGAATCTGTCACCTCCACTCTTCCGTTTATCTCCGAGATAACAGGACCTTTATGACCAGGCCGAGGAATGAATCGTACAGAAGGAACTCTGCAAGAAGATAAATTTTATTAGAAATTAATTTTCAAAATCATGAAATATCATTTTTACCAAAATACCACACCATGACTAAGTGCATAATGAAAATCCTATTGAATGGTGATATAAACTAGGTTACATCTAACATACCCGTTAAAATGTTCGAATTCGGCAGAACAAGCCTCTATAGGCCAGCTGGAGGAGGAGCAAACTGGATGCCAGGCACCATTCAGATTTCTATATAGAAAACCTTTGCCATATGATACCAAACCAACCTGGAAAATATATCAAGTCTTTTAGAAACATATTCAACTAATAAAATAAAATTTCGAAGGCGGTAAACTAAACAAACAGCAAGGATGAAATTTAACATTTTCTGCAGAGATAAACTAAAACTCCTGATAAAAAATAAAATAAAAATACTTCCGTATATAATATAATATATTATATATGGAAGTATTTTTCTTTCAAAATATATTATATTTTGTAAAATGGACATTTAAAAAAAAAATACGTTTTTCTTCCCTTTGTTAACAGCAAGATGTTACAGAAAAATATATAAATATCAGTTATACAATTCAGATCTTTTGCAATTGGATTATGTTAAAGGCCTAATTAAATATTTCATTTCAAGTTATGGCGAAAAATCAAACCGTTCCTTTGTAAACTCGTCATTTTTTTAAATCAAAATTTCAAGGAAATTATTCTTAAGATCGGCTTTAGAATATTTATGTTAGTAAAATAAACTTTCGAACAAATATATACATATATTTATGTATATATGTAATGAAAATGTAAGTTTGTATGTATGTATGCCCGAAAAATGGACAATTCTATGTTACTTGACCCGATAAGTAGGGAGAAATTAAAGAAGTTTTATTCATTGATCCTACTTGAAATAGACGCTATGTGCCATTCAAAAAATTTTATTTGAGGGAGATGCTGGTCTTTTATGAAAATTTTGTCCGAACATCGTACGTAATTCAGATAAAGAAATATAAGACAAAGTTACTTCTGGGCAATCACCTAGTATGCAAATAAAGTAAAAATTTGAACGACATCTCAAATCGTGTACAGCGGAGCATGTTTGATAAAAATATGAGAGTAGTTTCAATAGTCCAGGAATGGATTGTGGAGAAATGGCAACAGCGGTGGTCACGATCATCGGATGGCCGAACGACCTATGCATGATTCCCGGAAATCCGGGTACGTCCGGACTTTACATGGGTACTGCCTGACCACTGGATGTACCAGATACTATCAGGTCAGGAAGATTTCAACTCCAAGCTCTTCTTCTTTAAGAGGAAGAACAACCCGAACTGTTCGTGCGGCGGAGTCGAGCCTGCAGAGCATGTGGTCCTCGAATGTCCGCTGTATGACGGGCCAAGGATGGAGTTGATACGAGGGACAGGATCGTACTCGACCTACGGCAGCTGGAGACGGAAACCGGCTACCCAGTGTTCAGACGATTTGTCGCCTCCTGGCGGAGAAAAAAGAAAGCCCCTTAACTGCAGGCATGCCACTACCGTACTACTTCCAGCCAGCGCCCCATTCATTTAACCCGAGCTCTCTCAGCATGACAAGCAGCGCCGCCAATACCACCACAGCAACAGACCTTCAAATAAATAAACTTATTAGGTCCTCTTCCCCGACGATTGGACGATGCGAACGGGTGACTTGTCTCCACCGGAGGTCGGCAACCCCCCCCCCCCCCCCCCCCAAAAAAAATTAGTTTCAATAGTTCATATGAATTAGGTGAGAGCATAAGCCGTGGCGAAGTCCGCTAAAATAATAGATAATTATTATATTTTTCAAGTTGTTTGGCTGCTCTGTAAAACTAAATATAAGCGAGGCCTCCCACAGTAGTATTGATACCTGTTCTAGGTTGTCCGTGTCAGTAATGATGGTACAATCCTGTTCATCTTTGCCGTTGGGACAATCACTGACTTGGTCACACCGCTTCTCCATGGGGAAACAGGTCACTGAAGTCTTCTCGGGTCCCCAGTCTCCGCAGTTGAGCATGTTGCTTCCGCAACCTACAAAATCCATATCAAACTTCAGGAAAAATGAAAGTGAAAATTTAGGAGAATTTAAGAAAATGTCTTAGCACATCTTTCCTCAAAATACAGTCGAGATAAAGGTAATACTGTACTGTTTTTTTTCTTCTTGTTTTCCAAAACGAAAAATTAGTTTTTTGTAGTTTTTACAAAGTCACAGATTGACAAATAAATAAATGAAAACAGTTGCAGTTTGTTGAGGTAGTTTTTTTTTTAATTTCTTTTTGTTGTCTCAGCAGAAGTTAATAAGCCAAGTTAAATTAATAAGTAAAACTATAAGACTTATTAGATATATAATTTTTCTAAATGTTTTTGAGGAAAATGTTTACTGCAGACATTTCAAAAATCAGGCTTTTTGTTCAGCAAAGCAATATTACTTATTTGGCATGAATAGTGTTTTTTGAAATCTATTGGCTTTTAATTCATATATTTCCGCTAAGCAGATCAAAACAGGTTCTTTTGAGTAGTATTAAGGTTAGGTTAGGTTTTATGACTCATGCCCGGGCTTTAACTACGAGGTCATATCGCCTACTACCAGAGCGCTCTTTCGTCACTCTGGTGGACATGAGCCCGAATCTACTGTGGGAGTCCTAAATTTTGCCTACCCTAAATTTTTATTCACCTAGGGTAGGGGTCTTTAACGAGTACCTGACATCGTACAGGCTCGGGACCATCGCTTAACGTCCCATCCGAAGGACGGCGTGCTTAAGTTTATTTTACCTCCCAGATAAAATAAACTAAGGGCCTCGGTCGGGTTACGAACCCACGTTCTTGAGCTCAGAAGTCAAGCACGCTTACCACTGAGCTACCGGCGCCCCCTTGAGTAGTATTAAGAACAATGTCACCTTAAATGTTTAGTTTGTATTGAATGTTTTGGGTTTATCAACTATTCATTTAGGAGGAGGTTGGGGGAACAAATTCGGTAGTTGGTCCTGACTCGAAATAAATTGTCTTCAAAATCTTGACAAAAATATTCTCGTCATGTTCTCTCAGAACTCTTCTCTCTCCTGCTCGACTATGTATGAAAATATTCTGATTTTCACAAAAGCGATCCTCAATCTCTGCTTATAGATATAGTCACTAATACATTCCGAGTTACGTATTTTTTTTTTATTTTATTTATAAAAATACAACTAGTTGCTGGGAGCAACATCCAGTATCTATGATGATACAGATAGATATGGTGACGTGAAAGGCGTGTGAGAGGAAGGCCACCCAGTGGTAGGCCCTCGGGATGAAAATTTACCTTAACTATTTTGGATACTTTAAGTGTGAGCATGAAAAACAATTTTGATGCATGGGTAGTAAGAGAGATAATAAAAGTAAAGGAAATTAATTTTGAAAAATATTAATAACGATCATTATTAATAACGATCATTATTCAAGTTGGCAATAAGTCGGTTCCATCTTCTCTTCAACCTTCCTGGGGGGTTATGTGGTAAGTGTTATGAAGATAATGTACGTATTTCTAGATTTGTAAGTGTGTTGGCTAAAAACCGTATGTAAGTAGTCGGTATTGCTTTGGGTACTGTGTGTACCATGAGATCGTTATGAAGTGTTCTGTTTACGCATAGTGGGGACCTTGTCGTCTGAAGGCTTTTGATTGTAAAGCCTAAATCCGCTTTATGTTGGATGTTTTTGCTGAACCGTATGTAAGTGTAACAGTTGTATTTAGAAGTCCGTAGAGTATTTTGAGTCGACGGTTCAGCATGTTTCGTGTGAAAGTCTGTGAGAGTTCCATGTCAATCTTCGAACTAGTGTGAGTCCTAGGTATCATTATTTTAAGGAAGACCCTTGGCGTAAGATAAGAACGGCTATGCATGTTTCTTGTCGAAGTATGAATGCGACGTGCTGTTAATTATCTGCATTAAGTTTTATTTTCCATGTGTTGCACCAGTTCTCGATTTGTGTGAGATGGTGTTGTAGTGTGAGTGAAGCGTGTATAGTTCAGCAGCAGCTAAGATGGCGGTGTCATCGGTGTATGTAGTTGACATTGTGATGATGGAGATGGACATGTCAGATGTGTATAGTGTATATATTAAAGGAGCTAAGACAAATCCCTGCGGAACACCCGCCAATATAGGTCTTACTGAGGGGCAAAGCCCTGAGAGATAGTGAACTATCTTTTTGTTAAATATGAACAGAGGAATAGGTAATACGTGTGAAGAAGCAACGGTCTCAATTTATTTATTTAAAGAAGTCCATCATGCCAAACTCGGTCAAAAGCCTGACTTAGATCAAGCTACGCCAAGTTACATATGCCTGCGCTTTAATGTGTGGAAACAAAACGCTTCCCACACACAGACGCCCGAAACCATTTTTTTTTTTTTTGATCTATTACCTACAAAACCTTTAAAAAAACCTTATTAGCAAAAAACAATAAATAAAAATTTAGGAAAATATTCCGCTGGATATTTTGGTGGGATTAGCTAGCTCCGCCATTATGAGATCAACTGTGACACAGCTGACTTACCGAAACAGGCCAACTCATCCTCTCCCCGGGGACAGTCCAAGTAGCCATCACACAGCTTGTCTTGTCCAATGTGCTGTGCGCAGGTGCAGCTCGTCTCATCACTCAGATCCAGACAGTCCACGTTAGAGTCGCACCATTCGCCACGCTCGATGCAGGCCAGCCCATCAGCACATGGCACCATCCCCACATCACACCCACCAGATCCACTATCTGCACATACATTTTATTAAACAGATTTAAAAAATTTAAAAAAAAGGACTTGCATATCTTTGCACAATTTTCCTCATGGCAGGTTATTTTTTTTTTAATGTCACCCCTCATTTGCCCCCTTTTCGGTGTTCTGATTAACGAACTTCATCTTCCTTTCTACAAAACTATTTTTTTATAAATTTTGAAATATTGTTCAGAAGTAAGCAGGAACGGACACATATATCGAGTACTATTTTAGTTTCTCTTTATTTATTATTACTACTTGTCTATTATTATCTATCTTAAATGATTTTAAATTTATATATATATATATATATATATATATATATATATATATATATATATCGTGGGCATACAAGCGAAAGGCATTAAGTCTGAAAAGATAGTTTATGGACAATTTTTATATTCAAACCCCATCCTTAATTTTGCTACAAATTATTTTGGTGTGACCAATTACTTTAAGTGAAAAGTATATGCTTGGGAATAGTATGTTTTTTTACATGTTTTACTCATTCAAAATAAATTTTATTAAAAAAATAATGATAAAAATGTCATGACGTAGTGTCTTTCAGGTGTAAGCCCACGATATATATATATAAATTTTAGGAGAGTAAAAATATATATATATATATATATATATATATATTTTCTTTTATTCTCCTAAAATTTGTCTTATAATTTCTTTCTTATTGGTTGGTTGGTTGGTTTTTTAGGGTGAACAACTGCTATGGCTATTATCGCCCTACCGTGTTATATTTTTTGTCCCAACTAAGCCAGCGAACCCTTTATACAAATGACGAGAACAGCCATGATGGGATCCTTTCTTAATGTATTATATCAAATTTATAAATATGTTGTTTAAATTAAAACCTTTATTTTCTGCTCAATTTTATCATAATGGTATTTCTTGTTAAATATTCAAACTTAATTATTGCTCATAATGATTGATAGAGTCGACTGTATATTCTCAATGTTAAAGGAAGTCGAGGTTCTGTCGTGTAAAAGAAAAATACAAAATTTGGCCAAAGTTTCGGAAACTTTTTCTTTTCTTCAGGGCCTGACACAGAAAGTTCCATTCTTCAACATACACATACACTCGAGTCATTATATGAACCTGAAGAAGGAAATAAATGTATACATTATCTTCAGATTTTTGTAAAAATCTGAGACACCAACTTCTGTTTTTTGGGCTGTTTTGTGAGGGGTTGACTACAAAACTTACTTGCAAACATTCTCGAATCTGACGTATTGGCAGAAGGGTCATCTGATGTAATGATAGGAGCGTCCACTGGCCTTTCAGCTGGTTGGTCCTCGGAGGCATCCTCTGCCTTGCCGGTGTGGCTCTTGTGCAGTGACTCGGAGACCCCTGGTACCACGGGGAAGTTGTACGTCTGCAGAGGTGAATTGGGAAGAACGACGTAGGAACAGTGCAGCATGGGTGGAGTTCCAGGCTGCGATTGCTGTTGCACTGGTGGCTGCAAGTTCGGGTACAGTCTGCAAGAAGAAACACATGGTAAATATTCAAATAACTAACGAAGTAATGATGATTGCTGGGGAAGAACCAGTGTTGGCCGCCGAAAAATAAATATATATATATATATATATATATATATATATATATATATCTTTAAACCTGCGACAACTTGTAGTCTGAAAATGCGCAACACATTCTTGCTGCTACCTAGGGCAAAACGCAAATCAGTGAACACAGTAGTAGCGAATTTCACTTTGCTATTGTTTAAATTAATACTTTTAAAACAAGGATTAAACGCATAATGCCAAAAGGAATACTCTTGGTGTTGATTACCACAAAATAAAAATAAAAAAGAAATACAAACCCAATTCAATAATTTATTAAGGGCACATGAATTGCGACTGACAATCGAAATATATATTTTTTCTAATCTTATTCTTTCTTAATGACATCAATACTACGATTTTTCCTTTTTTGCTGTACGGAACTGATCCTAGGCTTGATTTACAAAATTATTTACAATACAAATATTTAAGATTAAAAATTAAACGTTGATCATTACTATACTGGAGCCTAACATTAGTGAGAATCGTGAAAGTGATTTTATACATACTGAGTTAAGTAATTTGTTGGGTACAGCTGCGGAGATAATCCTCCTCTCACTGGAAAGACAACGGGCGTATGCTGTTGGTAAGTAGGTTGCTCGTACGTTGGAAGGTTTGCAGGCTGATATGAAGGAATGGCTTGACCATTTGTAGGCTGATATGAAAAAACGGCTTGGTCATTTGCAGATTGTACGTACGAAGTAGGGTGATATGGGTTATTTACTTGCGCATCTAAAGGTTGACCGTACAAAAGAGGCTGGTATGGAGGAACAGACTGAGCAATTGCAGGCTGTCCATATGATGTAGATTGATACGGCGACACTACCTGAGCGTTTGAAGGTTGTGAATATGTTGCAGGCTGATATGCCGACACGATCTGAGCATTTGCAGGCTGTCCGTACATAGTAGGCCGGTATGGAAAAACTGCCTGAGAATTTGCAGGTTGTACGTATGATGCAGGTTCATACGGCGACACTACCTGAGCATTCGCAGGCTGCATAGGAGAAACTACCAGAGGTTGCGGCCAAGAAACAGTATTCATTTGTGGTAATGATGGGATTATATATGGATGTTGCTCGACGGCTGGTTGAACTTGCGTAGTTTGAAACGATACGGGTATCAAGAACTGTTGCTGCTGCGATTGTTGTTGGCTGTTGAGTGAAGTATGTTGCTCTTGGGCATTATTGACACTGCTAGGATTCGTTTCCGGAAAGCCATTGCTTACGTGCTGAGGCGGGACAACATTGCCACTCATCTGAAGAGAGACATGGCCCGTTTGAGGATCGTACACAGCCTGAGCGCCAGAACCACGAGCCGCTGACATGGGAGCTATTATGGGGAAACCAGACATGGTTGGGAAAAAGTAGGGATTTGGAGAGGACAGAGCTGTTGGCACGTGCATGGACCGGGCCCCTTGCAGGATCTGAAAAGAAAAAATATATATAATAAAGTTGAAACAAGGAAATAAATATAAATGTGATAGCGAAATTATCAAAATGAAAAAAAAAATTAAGGGATGATTCTACACTGGGCTTAGGGGGAATGTTCTAATTGCTAGTTAGGTTCGAGTTTGGAACGGTTTTCTTACTTCAATATTATTTTACCGCCGGATGCAACTGCAAATGTTGCACGTTCCTAAATGCAACATCATTTGACAGGTGTGATATTAAACAACTTTTGTTAAGCAATTTTTTTCATAACTTTAATCTCATCAGAATGAACAAATAAATAAAACATTCCTTGCTTCTAAAAGTTCTCGATATTAGCTTTCAATCGATGTGTCTCATGACCACTTTTAGCAAAGTGGGGTCAAGGGGCGTATAAATGTAATTTTAAATTTCTTATAAGGTTCAAATGTTGTCTGTTACGAAGGAATAAGCCCAAAACTGAAATTACGCGGAAGGAAAAAGTTCGGTTTGAACAGATCCTCCCAGTATATGTTTATTTGTTTGGTTTAACGTCCTCATGTACTCCCAACCAGGGCAGAAAGCATGAGCTCACTACGTTGCTGCCATTTTCTAGCTCTAAAGTAGGCTCTACTGCATTCGCAGTTCTTTCTAAATTTAATCAAAATATTATTTATTGAACAAATAAAGAAAAAATAAGAGGGAACCTCCGGAAATCTCCCTTCGCTGCACGAAGCAGCTATCTAAGCCACTACGCCATGAGTAGGCAACGAGCAGATTAATTTACTCACTTGCAGATAGAAGTCTCCATCAGAAGACTGTTGTGGAGGAGGTGCTTGAATAGGAGTACAGAGATAGCCCGGACTGGGGGAAGACCCAGGCACGAGGGTGCAGACCCGATGTACCATCTGAGGCAGAGTCACCGACATCTGCTGGCTCGTCTTCAGCTCTTCCATCGGCTGAGTCAGTCCTGAGACCTCCTCCAGGATGGAGGAATCAGGCCCGGTAGGAGGAACCGACCTTAAATCCGAATAGTCGTTCGTATTAGACCCCTCCATATCGTAATAATACGGATAGTAGTACGCTTGGTCCATGTTGGAAGCGGCCAACTCATGGTCTCTCATCTGATGAGGTTCGCGTAATTCATCATCCGCAGCTTTGTAACTTTCCAAACCGTCATCACCGTGGAAAGTTTCATCAGGATTCCGATCTGGTAAATATGGCTGATCCCTTGGATCAAAACTGAGGTTGATCTCTTCATTTGATTCAAATTTCTCACTTTTACGATGACAATTAGCCAGAATATTTTCAATTTCGCCCTTCAAAGTAGCTAACTGTACAATGGACCTATCCAGGGAAGTTCCCAAACGGCCGAGTTTCTGCTCCATTATTTCGCACTCTTTGCTACAGTTCGGGTCTGATTTCAGTCTAACCAATGCTTTTTCAGTTGCCTCCTTTTCTTCTTGTAGCAGTGTGTCCCTTTTCCTTCGTCCAACTTCTGCATTAACGTCCAATCTGTATCCATAATCTGGTATAACCTCTAATGTATTATTTTGTGCACTGAACATTAATCCTAAAAAATATAAATAAAAGGAAATAATTACACTTAGAAAAGAAATATTTTTTAAGTAATGAACATTCAAATAAAACCTGAATGATAGAATACTCTTGATTAATACAGAAATAAGATTAATCTTCGTTAAGAGATCATCAAAAAAAATTTTTAAGTCATATTGCCCAAAACTGAGGTTGCCCAAATTATTTTAAGTATGCGGCCGAATAACGCTTCATAGATACATCATATTCTATACATTATTTATTTATTTCATTTTATTTTTGAAGATAAATAATAAACATTTTCTGTGGTAGGCAAGAATAGTTTACATGCAATGAATAATATGTAGTTTGATTAACAACTAAAGTTGTAAATTTTTTTATTTTTCAATTTTTTTATAGGTTAGGTTTGATTTTATGACTCATGCCCGTGCTTTAACTACGAGGTCATATCGCCTACTACCAGACCGCTCGTTCGTCACTCTGGTGGACATGAGCCGTACTCGACAGTGGGAGTCCTAAATTTTGCCTACCCTAAATTTTTATTCACCTAGGGTAGGGTATCTTTAACGAGTACCTGACATTGTACAGGCTCGGGACCATCGCTTAACGTCCCATCCAAAGGACGGCGTGCTTAAGTTTATTTTACCTCCCAGATAAAATAAACTAAGGGCCTCGGTCGGGTTTCGAACCCACGATCATGAGCTCAGAAGACAAGCACGCATACCACTGAGCTACCGGCGCTCTCAAAATTAATTTTTTATATATTTTATTAATTTTGTGGTCAATTAAAATAAATCATATGTAACCGAAAAAGGATTAATTCTGATATTGAGTGTCAATTTTTTTTTTTTTTTTTTTTTTTTTTTTTTTTTTTTTTTTTTTTTTTTTTTTTTTTTTTTTTTTTTTTTTTTTTTTTTTTTGTTAAATAAAGGGGCATCTTATGGAGGTGATGGGGTACCATATGGGATCTGAAGAAGAGGAGCCCGAGGAGGAACCAGGGGCCGAGAGGAGGGCAGGAAAATGTAAAACTATATTAAAATATTGTAACTATTAATAAATTTGTATAAGACATCAAATATGAGAGGGAATTTAGAATATCTTAAAAGTTGTTGCAAACCAATGGGTAACAATGGGGTCCTAAAATGAATTTTTGAAACCCTTTTTTTCAGATATTCGCTTAAAATACGCAAAAACGATTATTCCTATCCAAATATTGGTATTTACCAAATATGTTCCTTATTAACTTTTCGATCCCCTATGTACCCTCAGATTTGGGATCGGATCGATACAAACAAAGTTATAAGTTAAGTTAGTTGATATTGAGGGTCAATTACAAATTATACTCTTAAAAGTTAGAATAATAGCAAAAAAGCAGTTTTTATGAAAAATCATTTTATATGATGGTCGACTGTGTTTCTTTTATTTTCATTTTTTGATGTTAATAATATATCTTTTCGATTAATAATAATATATCGAGGGCGCCGTGGAATGAGTGCTTGCTTACTGAGCTCAAGATCGCGGATTCGAAACCCGGCCGAGGCCCATAGGTTTTTTATCTGAGATAAAAAAAACATGAGCACGCCGACCTTCGGATGGGACGTTAAGCGATGGTCCCAAGCCTGTTCGATGTCAGGTACTCGTTAAAGACCTTTACCCTAGGTGAACAAACCTAGTTAGGCAAAATTTAGTACTCCCAGAATAGAGTCGGGCTCATGTTCACCAGAATGACGAAAGAGCGCTCTAGTAGTAGGGCGATATGACCTCGTAGTTAAAGCCCGGGCATGAGTCAGATTAACTAACTCACCATGATTATTCCTTTTCGTCGGAATTACGGGGTTAGAATCAAAATGGTCCAAGTGATATTTATGAAATTTTTTCGTTAAGTGCATAATCGGGTACAAAAATGATAGTTTTGTTCAGGAAAAAAGTTGTACAAGTGAAATCCTAGCCAATGCTGAGATCTATTGGCAAATCAGTTATTCCATTTTGGTGACATGAACAAGTAACTTAAACATATCAATAGTGACCTTGAAATTAGGATTTTTTTAAATTTTATGGTTTGCTAACAGCAACTTTCACCATAAAAGCAGAGGACAAAATATTTCCGGTTTCGATAAATTATAGATTTTTTTAATCAGTTAAGAACTTAATGCACAGTTTCTTCAAAGTTTTAAAAATGTCACTGTCTAAGTGGTCTACACTTTGATTCTAACTCCATCAATTGTCAAAACAAATTATGATGAATCGATAATAAAACTAGACAAAACAAGTTTATGTTATTTTTTTCGGTACCTAACAAATAGCACACACAAAAAAAAAACAATGTCAAAGTACAAATTTCTGCTATTGTTGAAATGTACAATTCGGCGTTATTCGGCTGCACGCTCCATTTATTGATTGTATAAATGTATTCCATTGAGAAAAAGTAAATCATTTGATCACCCAAATTACCTCTACAACTAGGAAAATAAATAAGTGTCAATGCAGCAACGGTAAGAATGGCTGACGCAGCGCTAATCCAAATAATGACAACGTAGCCGGTGGGTAGGCAGGCCAATTTTTGTCGACACCGCTTTTGTATAGACTTTGTCTTCTCCAAACCTGCAATAAGATACATTCAAAATGACCAAACTCATTAGTACAATTAAATATCAATTTTGTTGATAATTGTGTTGTAATCATGAAACAATTCGAGATCTAGTTATCAATGGAAATACACGTTTTAAGATCCTTTGAACCTGATTTGACCATTTTCGAAATAATGTCTGTTTGTATGTTAGTAGATCTTTGTGACCGCTCTAAATCAAAAACGCGATAAACTTAAAATTTTGGAAGAATTCTTAGACCTGACTAAAATATTTACGAAAATTCTTTAGGGAGCCATGGCGGCCGTGCGGGCTAGTGCGTAGGGCTTTGGTCGCACGGTCTCACCTTGGTTTGCGGGTTCGAATCCCGCCTGGGAGTCTGTTTTATTTCATAGATAGAACTCCCTCCCGGGGCCATGTCGTAAATAACTAGGTAACACCACTATAAGAGTCATGGCTAATATGCATCGTACATGAGGGCAAAAAAAAAAAAAAAATTCTTTAGAGCCATTTTAGAGAATTATTTTTTGAAATTGTTTTTTATTTTATTTTTTTATTGAACATACAAACTAATAATCTGATTTTTTGCCAAAACTTTAAGGGACTTATCTGAAGAGGTCTTTAAGAGACTTCAGCTGAAATAAACCAACATTTTATAGGTGCAATGTTAACCGAAATAATTGATACTAAAAACTAAAAACTTGCCAAAAATGTCATTTTTTGTCTTTAAAATATTTTTATTGATGATCGCTGCAAAAGCTTTGTAAAATGACACAACTGTCACATCAAAACTGAAATTTATGCTGCATAAAATGTGGCGTAATTTCCAAATCGCTTGAGCTTTTGCTTGAAAGTTTCTGGGCTAATAGAGGTACCCACCATAGTACCCTATACAAATCTTGGCCATATCCATCCAGTTTTGGAAATAAGATGAACGAAGTGTCTTATTTCCATAAACACATACATATTTATCTCTATATAAAAATTTTCTGTAATTGGTGGTCTGATATCTTAAAATATGAAATTACAATTTCAAATTTTATCACGATTACATAACTTTCACATTGGGGTCATACAATTTCAAAAGCCCAAAGAGTATAGACATTTTCCGTATATTTCTAAAATCATACAATTAAAACATAGGCATTAAGAAATAAATCCTACTGAATCTTTAAAGTGTGTACAATGCAAGCATTTCCCTGTAATATTTCTGGGTTAAACATTAATATAAAACATGTTTTGTCATCGCTATAACTGTTTAGGAAGATTCTTCTTTTATTAACTCTTACCAAATGTTAACAAATAATGTATTTGATCGACCGATTTTTAGCACATACGCAATATTATAGAAATATATTTATTGAGAACTGATAATCATAGGTTTCTGGCACATAATTATGAAATGGACCCACATTTTGTATAGATTGTCAGCAATAATAATTGGAGGGTCATTCCACGCCAAAACGATCACTCTTCCGAATTAAAATTTCAATTTTCATATTGTTTTAATGTATTGAACTATTGATAGGTTCCTGTATTCAGATTATTATCATTTATTACGAAAGAAGCATATAAACTGTTTTATCTTCATATTATCCTGCAGTAGTAGATACAATAGAACCAGAATCGTATTCCATTTAGGTATTGTTCTTTTCTGTTGATCTTAAGGTTGGGATTATTTTGGTTAAATAAGAAGTTTTATTTTAGCAATTTTTTCACTTAAAATATTGTATGATGAATATAATTGCATGTAATCTGTAACTAATTCAATTAACAATTATGCATTTTAGAGGGTTTCGAGTGAAGGGAGTTGTCAAATATTCAGCTTTCAAAAAACAAATTTAAATTTCTCACAGTAATGTTAGGTTACTGGTGTACATGAGCCCGACTCTTGGAAGTCCTAAATTTTGCCTACCCTAAATTTTTATTCACTTTATTCACACAGACAGATATCGCGAAAATGATCAACACGAAGGGACCTTGAAATGTGAAAATCCGTTGAAATCTCGTCTCGGATTTTCTCTCGATTACAATACTTCCTTATACTTAAGATATAAGAAAGTACAAACTGCATACAGTCGGTTGCATAATTCCACTAAGTTTAAAGTTCATTTTTCTCAGGTTTGAATTTTCTGATTGAACTCTATACCCGAACACTATCAATTGAAAAACTTTTACATTTATCATACATACATATATGCTCCCCAATTCCCAGCTCAAACCACCGGAGCAATGAACTCCAAATTTGACATAGCCTTAGCACTTGAATCACTTTCAAGTAAAAAAAAAATCCAAATATCGAAACGAGTTTCAAGTGCCAAAAAAAACTGTTGAACGCCTGCACTGAAAGGGGAGAGGGGAATAGGGCGGAGGTTTAACATAAAAACTCTAATAACTGATGTTGCAGGGAGCCATGGTGGCCGTGCGGGCTTGAGCGTAGGGCTCTGGTCGCATGGTCTCACCATGGTTAGCGTGTTCGAATCCCGTCCGGGAGTGAGTTTTATTTCTTAGATAGAACTCCCTCCCGGGGCCATGGATGTCGTAAATAATTAGATAACACATAGTGACATGGCTAATATGCATCAAACAATAAGGTCAAAAAAAACAAAAAAAAACTGCTGTTGCAAACAATGTATTGAAACTAAATTTTATATGTAAATTCAAAGACTAATAAGGAGAGAACACCTATACATTTTCAGCGCAATCAGCCGAAGGAAGGGGGAATCAGAGGGGGGGCTCAACACAAAAATTCCCAATAACTGCCGATGTAATTAATGCATAGACTAACAATTTAGTATGAGGATTCTGAAGCCACTATGTAAGTAAAGTATCGAGTTTTAGCCTAAACGGTCGATAGGCTTTGGAGGGAGAGCGAAAACCTAATTGATTAATTCTTGCTGGGGAAGTACACAGCCGGTGATTCACCGATGACTTTTTTCATTTGTTTTCCTCTCATGAGCACAGAAAAATCCCTTATTAATTCCATGTCCTTATGTTTAATACTTTTGATATAGTTAATTCAAGATTAAAAAAAAAAAAAAAAAAACGAGAAACATTCTTATTTCATCATTTTTGTGCAAAAAGAGACAACTCTATCAAAAAATTACACATTACGTTTCAAATGTATGATACATATAATAAACAGCTGATGAATTCAAAATTCGAACGAAACTATTTTCGTGACCCATGTTCAGGCTATATCTAAGTTCATAAGGCCTATTACTAATTTTCGCCGCTCTGGTTTGCATGAGCCCGATTCTACTGTGAGAGTTTTAAATTTTGCCTACTCAGCTTTTGTCAGGGTCAGGGAAAATGCGCACCTGACAGCGTAATTCTTATCAGGATAGTTAACAGCAGGAAAGCTCAAGATCGCGGGTTCGAAACCCGGCTGAGGCCCTTAGTATATTTTATATGGGAGGTAGAAAAACCTCAAGCACGTCGTCCTTCGGATGGGACGTTGAGCGATGGCCCCGAGCCTGTACGATGTCAGGTACTCGTTAAAGGCCCCCTATCCTAGGTGAATAAAAATTTAGGGTAGGTAGGCAAAATTTAGTAATCCCACAGTCCGGCTCTTGCCCACCAGAGTGACGAAAGAGCGCTCAGGTAGTAGGCGATATAACCTTGTAGGTAAAGCCCGGGCATGAGTCTTAATAATGATGGATGGAAAAGGAATTTCGGGTAAAATTTTACTCTATGCTATATTGTCTTACACTGTAAATTTCACTTTCATCCAAAACTACGAGTGGGATATCGAATGAAAAGAAAATATATCCTTCACATGAATATGAATAATACCTTGTAGGTAAAGCCCGGACATGAGTCTTAATAATGATGGATGGAAAAGGAATTTTGTGTAAAATTTTACTCTATGCTATATTGTCTTACACTGTAAATTTCACTTTCATCCAAAACTACGAGTGGGATATCGAATGAAAAGAAAATATATCCTTCACATGAATATGAATTCCGTTTTCTACAATTTTGATAAAAACTTACAACTAGTTATTGTGACTCATGCCCGGGCTTTAACTAAGGAGGTCAAATCGCCTACTACCTGAGCGCTCTTTTCTCTCTGGTGGACATGAGCCCCGACTCTACTGTGGGAGTTCTAAATTTTGCGTAACCTAAATTTGTATTCACCTAGGATAGGGATCTTTAACAAGTACCTGACATCCGAATTAATAATCCCATCCGAAGTACGGCGTGCTCAAGGTTCTTCCAACTCCCGGATAAAAAATCTAAAGGCCTCGGCCGGGTTACGAACCCTCGAATTTTGATAATGGATTGAAGCAAATGACAAAAAAGTGAAAATGAAAGTTACTGAACATTAACAGTTATAACAATTAAATACCAAATTAGTACACAAATATTGGAACTTGCGTTTTAAATGTAAGCCCCGGGGGGTTGATAGCTGGGGCCGCAGGGGCAGAGTCCCTAGTAATAATATATGGGTACAGCCTAGAATCTTAATATAAATAAAAAAAAGTTAAAATATTATATTAAATGAAAGGGAATCATACCATTTCTTCTTGTGATGATGATGGATTCTACGGCTACCTTCTTCAAAATCCGTTTATCCATCATTTTCCCATTCGCTTATATAAAGTTGACTGTAAGATATATAAAAATAAAATAACCGTCTATTTTCTATTTGTCCTCTAGAGATATAAAAAACGAAAGCTGATGAAATTGTAGCATAAAGGCAGCGTTTAGAGATTTTTGCTGCGCCAACTATTCTTTCTGACAGATATCATAAACTAAACTAGATTTTAGACAGCACTATTAAAAGTGAAATCCCCCACCACTACTAAAATTATTGGACCAATAGAAAAAGAGGGGGAGAGGGTTATTCGATCTAGAATTGTTATAGAAACAATAGGCAATCGTAATTGGATTGGACGAATGACCAAAATAGCTCTCTCTAGACCAGAGTGGAGCCACCAGGACTTGAGGGCAATGGGCCAATCAGCCTCCGCGCCGCTCTGTCTCCAAGGATACGCTACTCATATAATAATATTTATTTTTTATATATGTTTATTATACTCTATTATATATCCATTAAACGAGTAAATGCATGAATGCTGGTGAGCGCTCAGCATTTTTTTTAGATTGAAAAATAGCATATATTTTAATGGGAATTGAAAATATAATTTTATAAGCTGTTTCCTTAAATTTCTGGAAAGTAATTACATGTAGATGAATAATTACATCAAACATCTATGGATAATTAATGTGGAATTTAAGAGTCCGGCTCATACCACCAGAGCAGCGAAAAGTCCTCAGGTAAATAAAGCCCGTGCATAAGAGTTGATATGTACGAGTTTTAGAATAAGTAATTTATATATGTAAAATTAATCTTTTCTTTACACGATGGGAACTATTTTGTATATGCCGATGTTACGCGAAATGTCGTTTGCTATCTTTAAAACAATATTTTACTAAGAATATCTGTTCCTAAAAATATCCATTCGAGAAAAAAAAAATTGGATCCAAACTTATATTCAATATTAAAACTTATTTTTTTTTTATTGACCAAAACTAAAACTTTGCAATCAATAATATAGTACCAGTGTTATTTGATTGAAATGTTAATACCAGTGCTATTTGATTGAAATGTTAATTTTATATTTCTATGTCCAAATACTTACAATTTTTTTGTTAAAATTAAAATTTGTATTTTATATTTGACCATAGGAAAAACTTTTATAACTCAAATAATGTGAAAAGAAAAATTAATAAAAAAATTTTTCCAGGCACTAGAAGGTAAGGATTTATTGAGATGGCAGACCCAACATGAAAAAACAATAATATATGCAGTGGAACATACGTCCATCCAAGCGAGAGAATTTTCTAGAACAAATTGAGAATTGTACTTGATTTAGGAAGATAAAAAAAAATCGACATACTCTGTTATCAATATCTTTGTAATTCAATTTGTTAAAAAATACAAAATAAAAAATAACATGAAGGTGAGAAATATTACAAAGAATTGAATATATATTCAGTATACAAACTGAAGCTGTACGTGAACTTTTGTGTTGATGTATTAATACACATAGAAAATTCAATGATTTCATGGTTTCAAATCTTGTTTGAATCACACAAATATTCAATGAATAGTAAATAAAAATAAAAAGTTAAACATTTAAAAATATTTTCAATGAACAATTACAGGCGGAAGCGACAGTATGCTGACGACTGTTGAGGGAGAGATTCTACCGAGGTGTAAAGAAGACTCAACATTGTATCGAAATGTATTTATTTACAGCATACAACAAACTTAGATGATTATGCACTGTGGACATAACAGAATAGCATATACCTATTAATAAATAGCATATAATAGCATAAAAACTTAAATCATAATATTAAAATAAATAGATAAATGAAACAAAAACATTAAAATAAATAAATTTAAAAAAATTAAATAAAATTCTTTAAATAAAAATTGAAAACATACATAAATAAAAATATTACCATGTCTATACGACAAAAATGTTTGATAGGCAATTGTGAGGGCCTAAGTAAAGGGTACTACCAGGGCCGGCCCTAGGGGGGGAGTTTTTTCTTATAATAAGACTTCGTACAGGATCTACGCCCTATGGAACCCCCCAAAAAAACGTAAACCAAAAAAGTAAATTAATAGTGTAAAACACATATAATGTACATATTTACATCATACATTCAATATAAATTATATATTCTAATAGCATATTAAATTATAATCAAGGTGTTACACATAAACTGATAAAAAATATACTATTTTAATTTATTCACATTTCTATATACATAATAAAACATTTTAAGTAACTGTTCTTAATCATTTTTGTAGTTAACCCCTTATAGTGACTATTATAAAAATTATTTCAAAATAAATCTACAATATTAATATTGATTAGAATAACCAATTGTAAACATTATATATTATATTATACTATATTATATATATATATATATTATAAAATATAAATAATATGAAATATATATATAATATAATATACTCTCATTTGAAATTCACGAAAAGCATTGATTCAACTTCGTCTGATAGAATGATGAGCTTTCTTCAGTAAAAACTACGAAGTTAAGATGAATATTGTCTTTGGCATGAGGAATCTTACTGATTACTACAAAAAATGTATCTATTATGTTAATTCTTCAGTTTTTAGAGGAAAAATAAAACGGATTTTCGGAAGCGGGATGTTTTTGTCTCATTCTACAAAAAGAAGTTCTAAAACATGGAAAAAAAATTAAAATATAACCTAATTTCGAAATTTTACATTACTTCACTTTTTTCTATGCGAAAGTGAAAATTTTTTGAGGATAACGTTTTATGAAATCAAATACATGGTGTCAGATATGTTGTAAAATGAAGTCTGAAGATAAAAAAAAGTTAATGAATAAATGCATTCTTGTTATTTGCCAGTACTTCCAAGACAATGGCGCCTCCCGAGGGGAAACGTTTGTATTAAAATAAAGCTTTAAATGTATTAACTTAACGTCAATGCCAGTTCAAGTTTGGATGAGGGAGGAGGGGGCGAGTCCGCAGCCATCCACAAGCCGGAGGACAGCCCTTCCTAGCACTGAAGATGAGAATGATTCAGAAAGGTCTTCTGTACCCGCAACTGTGCTTCTTAAAAAGGAAAGCTGAGCTTTTTCCGGTAAAACAGAATGTAAGTAAACATTGCTTTCCAATCGTCCTGTCTCCGTAAAAACCAAACATATAGCACGTCATACGGGTTTTAAAGGAGGTCGATAGCAATCTCACAATAGTTCATGGATCATATGATCTGTGGGGCGGGAAGAGATGCACAAACACATTTTTACATTCACATAAGAAAAGAAATCACAAAAAAAATCCAAATAGGTTTTCTGCGGTTTTCTCGTGCTTTAAGGGTCTCCAAATTAGAGCAACTATTTCTGAAAAATGTTTGTGAATATGTTCCTTAGTTCTCCATATCTCGGCGAAACTAATAGATCGATTTTGACCAAATTTAGAATACTCTACTCCGATGTAACATTATGAGGATATAAAATTAGATAACTTAAGGACTTTTTAGATGTTAAAAATCACCTGACAGCACTTGACTCCCATATTCTTTTAATTTACGAGAAGCTAAAGAAGTCTCAGATGAGTCACGGGCGCATAGAAACATTTGGGGACCCATGGTGTAGACCATCTTTGCGATGCTGGTTATGTTGTCAACAGCTTTTTGTGGCTTCACTATAGTGAAGTTGAACTAATTCCTTTATAGTTTGACTTACATTATCTTTTTTTTTTTCTCTCAAGTGTGACAATACCAAAGGGGATCGACATTACATTTATGAGGCACCTAGAGGATCGAAGAGCGAAAGGAATTTGAACCTCTTCTCTATGGCAAATGTGGAGCCGCGGTGGCCTGTCACTCTCAGATGAGCGCTGAGTGGCTTTTGACAAGCATATCGAAAGCGGTGCACTTTCAACAATACACACTCAACAATACAGATACAAACTAAAGTATATCTGCCTTGTTGTTAGACTTGAATATACCATCAAATAGAATGAAATCGTAACTCAGGCTTCAGCTCTAACTCGGCGATTGTTGGCTTCACGAAGAATTGTGTTGGCCTCAGACCAAATCTCGTCGAAGGATGTTTCAAAGAGCTCATTGAGAAAGTCTCTAGATGCGATTCGCACTTGGCACGTTGACAGTACATAGCAGACATCGCTGAACACGCACACGTCTCGAAACAGGTCGCCATGAGCTTGTTTTATTCTGTAATAGAAACAATGAATTCTGGTGAAATAACAAATAATATTGATAAATAGACGTAGCATACAAGTGATATTTGTGTGTGTCTGTGAACTGGATAACTCCAGACAGAATGAATGTATCGACACGAGCTTTTGTATGACCATCCAGAACCTTCTAAGGTCGACACATATTGATTTTCAAGGGGAGAGAGAATAAGGAGGAGGCTTAACACAAAAACTGCCGTTCTAATGAATGTATTGGCACGAAATTTCTTTGTGAAAAATGTGATTTCAATGGAATCAGCCGAAGGGGAGGGAATCAGAGGGGACTAAACTCAAAAATCCTAATAACTGCTAATGTAATGAATGTATTTGGGACCATGGTGGCCATGCAGGCTAGAGTGTAGGGCTTTGGTCGCATGGTCTTACCATGGTTTGCGGGTTTGAATCCCGTCCGGGAGTGAATTTTATTTCGTAGATAGAACTCCCTCCCCGGGGCATGGTTGTCGTAAATAACTAGATAACACCAAGATACCTGGTTAATAGGCATTCATACAGAAGGTCAAAAAGAAAAACAAAAAAAAAATGTATTATCATGAAATGTTATATTTAAATTCAAAACCCCCATAAGAATGGCACCTATTAATTAACTGCGAAATTGGTAGGGAAGGGGAGTGGGCCGGAGAAGGAGGATGACATACCCTAATAACTGCCGATGTAATGAATGTATCGACACAAAATTTCTTATGTTTATTCCGAAGTCACAACTTAAGTCAAATATTGAGTTTTAGCCCAAACGGACGATTGACTTTGAAAGGAGAGCGAAAACGTAATTAATTAATTGGGATTTTTTTACCATCCTTCCCAAAAACTTAAAAGGAGTAGGAATACTGATTAGGATTTCAGAGTCCTTTAAAATATTTATTTCAGAGGGAAATTTTTCTTTAGTAGGATTTCTGTATGGCTTCAGGACCAATTGAACTATAAAGCGAGAGGGAAGATTGTAATCCGGAAGGTGGGCTGGCAACGCTTTCCCCACTACCTCAACTGTCTCATTCTATCTTCGGAGCTCTATGGGACCTTTCATGTATTATTTTGAGTTCACCACAAATTAGGTAATAGGTGAATTGTGGTATTAAATAGCAAAAATGGGTTAAATAGTACCCCCTAGAAAACCCATTGATCTGAAAAAAATTGTAACAGCGGTATTGTAGTTATCCCATATTGAAAATGCATAGTATCTAATTATTTTTCAGCTGTACAAAAAATTTGATTGTCGAAGTATATTACGTTGTAATGAGTGTCAGCGCCGTCGCGAATTTTCAGGACAAACTTTCAGTGTCACAAGAAGGAATATATCTTATTTATTTTCTGATTCGCTCAAGCCTTCTGGCGCCTCACCCTCGTACGTAAATTTGTACAACATAAAAAAGTTAATTTTGTCCCAGTTTAGAACTAGGGTATGTGTCTCGAAAGTGTACGTGAAATAGCCAAAAGTCCCTTCTTCAAATTGAAATAGAACTTGTGATTAAAATATAACACATATTATAAATAATAACTTACTGCAGGAGCGACTGTTTGCAGGTCTTGTGCAATACAGGATTTGACAGTTGTTCTACCATCCGAGTCAGCTCAGTTCGAATAACTGCTCTACTCTTGAATATTATTGGCATCGGTTTCTCCACAATACCTAAAAATAATTTAAAAATAAATATGGTCATATCTGAAATATTAGCAGAAAAAAAACAATATAATTGGAACTACATATTTACTTTCGACATCAGATATGGAGCTCTCATCGCCGCTATTGTCATCCAATGGTTCCTTTTCAAGATCCAAGTTTCCATCAACGATATACTGACCACCTTCACATTCTACAACAAAAATACATATTGATACTCAACATTTTCCTATGAAGTTTCACCAAAGTGTAACATTTTTTGCGAACATTAAGCATGGAAGGACTAATAAGCTATAACTTTTTTTTTTTATATTTCTTGAAAAAAAAAAAAGGAAAAGTGACCTGAAGTATTGTCCATTTAGTAAGTTTCAAACTTAGTTCACATCTCGACAGCAAAATGTACAGTTTTACTCCCAAATCGAAACTTCCCATAAACAACCCATGTCAAATTCTAAGAAAATACTAATTTTGGACACATCATACCTAATTATTTCACAAAATATATACAATATATGTATGCGAGTACTTTCGGTATTGCTACCATATATTGTATACATTTTGTGAAATATATATTTTAAAAAACATACGTCTTTACTTTATTTTCAAACACACATACTCGTATGATTCAAAAATGCTTCACTTTTGTCTCCTTTCTTTTCCACTTAATATAATGACAGTCATAAGAGTTAGAAATCTTGCCTACCTTGTTCAAGATCATGGGTTTAAGGCCCTTAGATTTTTTTATCTGGGAATTAAGAAAAAACCTTAAGCACGCCATCCTTCAGATGGGACATTAAGTAATGGTCCCGAGTCTGTGCGACGTCAGGTAGTCGTTAAAGACCTCGGTAACTAATTCGTGTAGACCAAATTTAGACAGAGACGCCGAGTCCTGCCAACGACGGCCAGAGCGACGAAAGAGTAGTAGGCGATGTGACCTTACTTGTTAAAGCCCGGACATGAGCCATAAAAACTGCACAAATTAAACATATACCAACTAATATAATATATTAGTTGGTATATGTTTAATATATTATATGTACCTATATACACAATTTTCTAAATCGGTGGTACCATTGCTCTGTTTAACATTACCGGCGGCTTGAAGGAGAGCAGAAATTCAAAATGATTTTCGTGAAACTGCTCATAATTACGATGTATGGTTACATTACAATCGACGCTTATTTAAGGTATCTAAAAAGATTAACAGCATTTGAGAAAAAAAGAAAAGGCAGGGAAGGCAATGTGTATTTTAAGGTGTGCGTAAATTTTACAAATAGAAAAGTACCTGGCAGAAATATGTTGAGAAAGCATTTCACTGATATTCGTTTTTTTTTTTTTTGTGACGCCCACTAGTAAAGTGTTCTAGGGAGCATGAGCCTGAAAGGGGTCCTAAATTTTACCTAGCTATCTTGAGCTCAGAAGACTAGCACGCTACCCGTGAGCTACTGGCGCCCTAATTTAATTTAATAAATATATTCAATATAATTCATAGTTAATCCGTCTTAATTATATTTAAATAGGGTTATAGGTTATGGAAATGACTATAATCTGTTCCAGTAACACAAATAATAACAGATTGGTACCGATAGACTCAGAAACGTCTACAATTTATAATTTATTATTTAATTGATTTGAACTGTAGTCGAGATAGTTCGCAAAATATACAACATTTCTATAACACGGTGAATTTATACAAATAAAAATAAAAATTACCTGAAGTGTTAATCATAGTGTTATGGGTAGATTTGGGACCCAAGAAACAGATTTCCTTATGAAATGAAGGGTTTTTCAATTCATCCAAGCCTATAACAGAAATTATCATAATATCAATAAATATTCTGCAGAAAATGCTGTAGCTTTGAAAAGTTATTTTCAGTTACAATCGTGCTGTTACCATGAGAAAATAGAACATTTTTGTTTACCAGTAATCTATAATTAAAAATAATGGTAAGGGAGAAGTAATAAGAACGAAAACAAAATTAATAAAATAAGAAATCATAATAAGAGAAAAACTACCTTGAACTTTGAGGTTCTTTGATACAAATGAAACATGATTGTTGAGAAGATTCTTCTCTTCTTTTGGAAATAAACAAGTTATGGCCATCGGAAGTGTGATCCCCATATAAATGGGAATTGGGACATCTGTAAATAGAAACAAACATACATTTATATAACTTTCATTCATATATATATAATATTTCATTCAGTATAGATATATAATATGAAAAATGCGGAAGAAGCAACTCCTCAGTTGTGTTGCAACATAGATAGCCAAGTGAAGGCTCAAATGAACGTTATGATTTCTGCTAAGACTAGGATTTTCGCGCTCATTGTCAGATTAACAATCTCTAGTTGTCACATGAAATGAAGTATATCTCTTTCGATCACTGTTTGAAAACTGTTCGTATTCGACAAACAAAATATAAAACAATACTTTTCCTTTTATCAATGTGCGTTCAAAGAGTTCTTGTTGACCTAGAATATCACATGACCGATAAAATATATATATAAAAAAAGGGCATAACTGCATATTTTTGATAGGACCATAAGTAACAAGGTGCAAAGTTACAAGCGGGCCACCTGCTAATAAAATCCTCGGCGTGAAACTATAAGCTTTCAGGAAAACTCGAGATAACTCATTCAGAAACATCCCTCTCTTACGTCTCTGAAGAGATTTCGTTTCATAATATAGATTTTTTCAATAGTAATCATTAATATTAGTAATTTTTACTTATAATTTTTATAGTTCCTCTTTTATATTTATGATTTTAAAAGATTATAATCTATCGATTAATTGCACTGGAGTTACATTCTAAGATAAATTATTTTGTATAAAAGCATTTTTATAAGTAAGAATTCATTCAATTGGCAAAACTGGTATTGCTACCGCTTCATTTGGGTTTCTAGGGTTCTTTCTTTAACAAAGAAGACAAAACTCAGGAGAAAAGACTCCGGTGGTGGGGTTGAAAACTTTACTTCAAAGCACAACACTCAAACTACTTATCTTAGAAGTATTTAGACTTCATTTAGAATTATTTTGGTAAGATGCAATTTGATTTTGATGCATCTTCCAGATACGATGCGCATTCCTGCACTGCCTGTGACGACATGTTTAACCAACATATTTGCAACTTACCCTACCACCAGACAATAAGCTCCTGAGTAGTCTTCTTGTATATAACTTTGGTTTCTTGTTATTTTCTAGTATTCAATTACAGACATACATAGATACCGTTAAAATAATAATAATAAATTAGTGAGTGAGTATATATACATAAATATAAATTTCCAATTGGAGAGATAGAAATGTTATTTTTTAATTGTGACATTACAATACAGCCGACCTCGGAAGTTCACGATTTAGTTTCACGCTGCCTAGTTTATGTGGGTAATTTTATGTCAAATCGGCATCTTCTGAGGGTCGACCTCTTTCATTTTTTCTCAAACATTTTTATTAACTCTAACCCATGAAAAAAGACCCTCAAATTACAAGTCTGAAGTCATTCACATCAATACATACACATTGCAATATACCATAAATGCATTTGCAACTTCATAAGCAAAAATATGGAATTTAATAACATATTAAATATGTTATTAAATTCCATATTTTTTTAAGAGTACATAAATAACAATTTGAAGGAAAAAAAAAAACCAAATGTGGGAAAAAGTGATTTATTGCACTTTTTACCACTTCGCACAAGCAAAATTAGATGTCAATCTTTCTTCATTTTAACAGTAAACTAACTACATATATCTAATTGAGAAGATTTAGATATACTTTCATAAACAGAGGTTCAGTAAACCAACATTTTTGTTAAGTCTAATTTAAATAAAACATTGATTTAATCAATCAAAAGCACTTTGTTATGTCTATAATAATATTATCAAGACAAAGTGATTTAATTGATTAAATCAATTTATTATATCAATTAAACGAAAGAATGTTGATTTAAAATTACTTTTTACCTACCTTAAAGAATTGAAACTTGTACAATGTTAAAATGTTGTGCAAATTTTACCCTCTTCATATTTTCATGCTATCCACTGTTTTGGAGATATTTGGACTTTGAGAAAGAGTACGTGCTCCTTTCCTACTCTGAAAGGGATTTGTTCACGAACACAGTCAAAAATAATAAGACGAAAAAAGTAGAACATGAAATATCCCATGAAAGGAATCAACGTAGGAATATATATTAAGTTGCGCTCTGTAAATTATAATTGAGATATCGAACGATACAAATTTTGGATAAATATGCGAGAGCCGCCTGCATCTCGCCATTAAATAATTAAAACTTAAATTTTTAATGTGGTATTCCATGTGTTTTTCCCTGTACTCTTCAAAGGATATTAAAAATAAATAAATATATATTAGGATAAAGGTTGTGCTTACCACTTGTCGATGAGTGAACCGAGCCAGTATCCGAAGCTGTTTGATCCATTGTGGAGAAGTCAGGCTCTCGGGGCTTCTCGGGTCCATCACACGAGAGCCCGTTCAGTCTTTAGGGGGAAAAATAATTGAAATAAAACTAATATATGAGAAGAAACTATTTAAAGAAAAGTTTATTTATGTATCAGATGACAAGTTCTACACAAATTTACAGACATCTAGACGGAGTTTACTCCTGGTCGATTTTCAAGGCATCCATCTCACTCATTTGCGACAGGAACAACATATATCAAAAAATTTTCCAGCATCATTTTGAAGAGTACTTTAAACATGTAACAGAAATGTGATGGTACAATGACGATATCACTGCATTCTCCTAGCCATTACTAAAAATTCAGTAAATAGAAAAGTGCTAGCCTACAGAGCTCAATCAGATCGCGGGTCCGAAACCCAAATGAGGCCCTTAGCTTTTTAGTCTGGGGGTAAAAAAAGCGATGTCGGGTATTCGTTAAAGACCTCAACCCTAGGTAACTAAACACTCATAGGCAAAATTTAGGACTCCAGATTAGAATGTTCTGATAGTAGGCGATATGACCTTGTTAAACCCCAGGCATGAATCTCATAAACAAGCGACCAGAACTCAACATTTCTCTTAATTTTCGGTAAATAAATCAAACATTTTATGTCGTTCTTCTAGAAAGGTATTAGTTAACTTTCTATTGCCTCTATTTAACACTTACATACATTCGCAGCGATCACTAGACACTACTGATCAGCTCACCTGCACATCAAGTCTAAAGTTTATTATTAGTGTATAAGTCATTGTATTTAGTATTTTATAGTGTTTTTTATGTGTGCACTACGAGCCACATCCAAAAAGAACGAGTTCACTGCAAGTTGTCCTAGCCCAAATAGCAGCTTTACTGCAGAGCCTGAAGCAAACAGCAAACTTTACTGTCCTGGAGGGCACATAAGGACGTTAGGTCTGAATAAGAATGTCTAATATTCTAAGATAAATAAAAGAATTTATCTTACATAGGTTTCTCCCTGGTGACTGGAGAGAGCTGTTGAAGTTCTCCATACGTAATCAAGCCAAGAGGCAGCGCTGTCGACTGGCCCAATGCCTTCATGATCGTCTGACGGCTCCCCCTCAAACTGCCTGCTGAACCATACAAAAATAATTATAGAAATATTATTATGATAAGTCCAATTGGCTAGATACAAATAATACTCATTAACCTTTTTAATTCACAATTAGAAATTCTTCTATACTTCTAAAAAATTTATTAAATACAAAATTCTATATTTATTTATTAAATACAAAATTCCATAAAGAAAATTGTTAGTTAAAGGCTCTCTCTTCTAAATTAATAAATTTTGTATATTTCAAAAATAAAAATAAAAATGCATGTCTGTCTGTGTGCTCTCAGAGGAAAAGCGAAAACTTAGTTGATTAATTTAAGCTGGGGAACTACATCGCCGTTGGTTCTTTGACAACTTGTTTCGTTATTTTTGAACTTTTGAGTCAGAAAACATGAAAATAATAGAAAAACTCGACATGGAATTTTTGACCAATTACATGTTTTCTATCAAAATATGCAACTTACACCTGGAGAAATTGGAGAGAGTGCTTGGTCTCCTGGAATGAGGGGGATGATAGTTGACCAAGGAACCAGAACTAGGAATAGGACTCAACCGCTGGACCCGCTCACTGGAAATAAAATAGAAAAATTACTTTTTAACTAAAAAAAGATTGGTTAATAAAATAAAAAAGACTATTCAACTATAACGTTCCTTAAGAAAACCTGAACGAAACCTTAATGACTCAGATTGTCATGATTTTAGGAAAAATAAAAATTTCTCAGATTTTATACGCAGTTATTATATATGTATTATTGAATTTTAAAAATGGGGGAAGCAAATGTTGAGCTAATTTCTATTTACATAAGCACTTGTTACTCAGGAACTAATTTTAAGCTCTTGAAAGGGGCTTTAATTTGATGAGACGGATTTGATGGAAGTTCGGAACACATAAATTAACAACTTATATAAATTTTATAATTGAGAATCTCAAAAAGACCATTTCGAATTTTTGGGTTTTCATTTTTTTTTTTGCAATTTCCCATAGTTTTTGACGGGCTAGAAATGAGGGATCATATTAGTTTAGAATTTTAGAGATATCTCTGCAGCTGAAATATGTGGATATTCAGTGGTTGCGGATATATTTTGCGGATATAAAAGCATGAGGAAAACGCGTTGATTTGGCATGGAATGAACCTTAATAACTATAAATTGTATTATTAAATGTGTTTGGCCCCATTTTCAAACACATATTTTGTTGATATAACTAATAATACTGTTGGCCAACCTGACACTATGATGTCTGGGACCGTAGGTAGAGTCTCCGCTAGTGCTGCTGTCTGTGTAACTGTTAGACCTGCTTTTTCTTCCACTTTCATACCTGGGAAGAACAAACATCGATGTTTAAGTACCTTCACAAGATACATGACAATAGTAAAATGAATAAACACCCTGAATGTTTGATGAGGAGAACCCCATTATTTCCTACTTGCCAATATTCGGCAAAATGAAAGGCCGATTTTGGCCTAGATACTCGGGTCTTCTAAACATGACGCAATTGCGTTTTTCTTATATCCAGCGAAACTTTTTATTAATAACAAACTCGGAGTAAAATATTAATTAAATGCTTTTATAAATCGATAAACGAGGATAAAATAAAAGAGTTTCTGAAAAGGTGATAAATACATTTCAAAATTTAATGATATCAATAATCAGAACTAGATGTTAAAAAAAATATTTTTATTTTTATTCATATATTTATTATTGTCATCTTCGATTTATTTCATATATGCATGTTATATATGCATATATATTTGTATTTTAATCAGCATATACTATTTTTAAAATTTTTCTTTTATTATTAAGATTTCATTTAGAGACTAAATTTTATTTTTCCTGTTTACCA
The DNA here is from genome assembly GCA_963662175.1 of Aradus depressus. Taxonomy (NCBI): domain Eukaryota; kingdom Metazoa; phylum Arthropoda; class Insecta; order Hemiptera; family Aradidae; genus Aradus; species Aradus depressus. Next base: position 9,818,664 of record OY759215.1, read on the forward strand.
CATAGTCATAGCTGTACAGTAGAGACGGAAAACTCCCATGGGGGCTGAAGGAAGGATACCGTTTGGATTGTAAACTGGTTGAATTTCCATTTAGTATTTGTTAAGTCGTGGCTGAAGATGGTAGCAATACCGAAAGTACACCCATATACTTTATATAATTTGTGAAATAGACAATATTTAAAAAAAAAATTTTTTGTTTTTCTTTCAATATGGTACCAATATTGATATATAGATAATATTGAATTTTTAAAAAATATAAGGGAGAAATTTGACAAATGTGATTTAGTAGAAAATTTTGACGACAATCAATGTTATAATATATGATTGGAAGAGTAATTTATATACAATTCTGTATTTAGTATTTGTATTTTTAGAATTGAAAATGACAAGAAGTCGAAACGTCAAATGAAATAAAGAAAATTTGTTTTAAAATAAAAATACCTCAATTGCCTCAAATTACCATATTGAAATGAAAACTGACATTATTGCAGAGATATTGTGAAATAATTCAAATGGACTTGAAAAATAAAATAAAACTTGTTTATTTAGTATATTGTCTAATTTCACTAACTATATATACATGGGAGTACTTTCGGTATTTCTACCATCCTCAGCCAAAAGCACAGTCTTATCTCTTATGCTTTTGGCTGAGGATGGTAGAAATACCGAAAGTACTCCCATGTATATATAGTTAGTGAAATTAGACAATATATTAAATAAACAAGTTTTATTTTATTTTTCAAGACCATATTGAAAGATAATAAATAGTAAGGTATATAAATAAATTTCGATTTGTTTTTCTTTATATTTTCTATAAAAATGGTAATGATGTACTGGACCTGATGTAGTCTGAGCCGTCACTCTGTTCCGCCTTACTCTCACTGTAACTTCTGTTATGGTAGTAGGAGGAGGGGGAAGGGTAGCAGCTATTGTAGGGGAGGGTAGCTGACCTCCTCTCCGGGACCTTCATCCCCCTCACACCTGTCATTATAATTTAACTATGTATAATAATAATAATAATAATAATAATAATAAACATTTATAGACACCATTCATCACATATACTTATGATTTATTATTATGTATTTTTTTTTCACAGCCGAACACAAAGGTCGACTCGTATAATATATAAGTTGTTTTAACAATATATTTGAAATTTCAAGTATAATACAAGTGAATTAGCAAAAAAAAATATAAATGTTCTTCTACAGGTTTTGTATTAAAGAATATGATCAATATGAAGAAAAAATTATCATAATAAAGATTTGACTCCGTGCCGCAAATTTACTAAATTTGTATTTTCGCGGTCCCTATGTTTAATAACAATGTCTATGAATGAACAAAACAAGTAGCGCATTGATCTGATATTTTATCAGTCGGTAACAATAGGTCAAAGTGGAAGGGACAACAATTGCGGCACTGTAAGAATTATTCTTAAAGATTGTTTAAATGGTTCAATTTTGTTACGTTTTTTTAAACAATTTTGTATTTTTTTTTCAATAAAGTTTTTAAAAACATTGTTATGCATTCAGTAGGCCTAATAATAACTTTTTGGAGTTGTATGGGGTGCAAAACTGCTGAAAAAGTCAATAGTTAAGCATGCGGTACTGATTGCCGCGCGAGTGTACTAATGTAACAATGAAAGGCGAGTGTACTAGAGGGTTAAATGTAGTTGTATGAATATGTATAAAAAACATTATCTGAATAATTGAAATGTTATATGAGTAATGAATTATTAATAGACCATATTCACTTTTGTGTTGTGTGAGGGCATATAATAATAATAAAAATATATTAATTACGTAGAGTAAAACATATCGTAATTTATGTAGTTATTTATATAAACTTCTGAGTTTTTCATAAAAAACCTACAAATCATAAAAATAGTCAAAAATATGCAATCGTTTTAGAAGAAAATATCAAAATAATGTAGAAAAACGTTTCTCACAAAATAAAAAGATAACAGTATCATATTACATATCATTGGAAAATTGAATAAAGCAGTTTTTTCCATCAGAAACGTAAAATATCTGGTCAAGTCACCTGCTATTCGTTAATTGTAACTTCAGGGGGACCTGTTTATTTCCGTTACCTTCCCAACAATACCGTGTCTGTTAAAGAGCACAATAAACACAAAGTTTACTCATTGAAATACATTTATAACTAAAATATTGAACCAGGAACCGAGGGTGGAGGTTTAAACGATAGTGGAGCCTTCAAGGGGTGGAGAATAAGACAGGAATTACTGTAAAAATAATAAAATGTATTAATTGTAATTAGCTGCTGAATTCAATTCTCTATCTGACTCTATGAATGACATCCAATTAAGCTGGTACAATAATTTTAATTATTATTTGCAATGAATGTGCTTATAAATTAATATAAAAATATAATTACACCGCAGTTTACCAGAAAGTCCCCAGGAAGTATCCTCATCTGACTGAACAAATTCATCAGGAATTTCAAAACGTGGACTTTTATCACTCTACAACCATAAATAAACAGAATTATATGCATTTTTTAAAATAATAAAATTAAGTATTTTAATTAATACCCTTTTAATATAAATATAATATGAAATTAAATAACATATTTACCTCAGATGTGTTCACATCTTGTTCGTAAGAAGATTGATCAAACCGGAGAGGCACTATGGGCCACCTCTCATGTCTGTTGTGACGGACACTGAACCAACCTACCAACAATAAAAGTTGATAAATAAATAAAATATTACAGACAAGACGCATTAAAATACTCCGTAGGCTTCATAGTTTACGATCTATGTTTAAATTATATTATTTTAGAGATTTACTGAAAATGTCAATAATTTGGGACATGTAAAGTATTCTATTTGTTTTTGGGGAGGGATACTCTTGGGGCGCTGGCTAAAATATCCACTTCTAAGCTAAGAAACATCGATATATTGTGGAAACTTATAATAAATAAATTAAATAAAATTATTTTTGAAATATTGTCTATTTCACAAAAAGTGTACACAATGTGTAAACTAAGACAAAAAATACTCCCTTTGTCAACACCTTGAACCAGCTCTGTTTCCATATAATATACAAAATTTGTTATTTTGATATAATTTTAATTTATGTTTTATCTGTTCTTCAATTAGTTATTTTATAGATAAGAAAAGCTTCTGTTTTAAATGTTATTAATGTTCTCATGTTATCAGTAATCATTTTGTTAAATAAGCAAAAATCATTTCACGCATCATATAAATGAATTTATCTTGTTAGAATTTAATAATTTAATCTTTAATTTTATTATTCACCCTGTTATTAAAAAAAGGGAAGACAATTTTTCATAACAAAGAAATTCCTCACCGTTCCTTCTTGAAATTCCAGCACCTACCTTACCTACTTGATATACCTATAAGAATAGTTTGAACCCAGCAAAAATGTCTTTGTTTACAACTAAACCTCACGATGGTGTAATGCCGAAACACGGTAGTTAATGTATACTTGTTGTTATGTGAAACAGACAGTATTTCAACAAATACATTTAATTTATTTTTTTATCCATATCAAATGCCCACATCCACGACACTATCATTACATTATTGTTGGGATATTATAACTACCTAAAGAGCGTAGTTTGGCCACCCCAAGTGATGAGGTGGCCACATTGCTGAGTGCGATAATGGCCACAGCTCTCAGAGAGTAGATACCACTAGATGTGGCCAGTCTCACCATGTTGCCAATCACTGACTCATCCAGCACCGAGGCTATACCTGAAACATAGCAACCATTTAGTTAATCAAAAATGTGTATATTTGTATAAAATCAACAGATATAAACAGTGGGTATCAACATTGAACATTAATATACGTATACATAGATGACATAGGAAATAACGATGGACAAGTTTAAGAATTACTTGACTTCGTAGGATCCAATAAAAAATGAATAAATCACATACCTAAGAAATAATAAGAATTAACAATAAAAGATATAAAATACAACTAATACGTCATTTTATCTCAGCCGAATTGTGAACATTTTTTTGGTATTGTTTTTCTGTGATCAAGCTCCAAAATGTTCACTTTGTTGCAGTTCGGTACTTTGAACACTTATCGCTCCCTGCGCTCTTTTATAAGCAATGGCTCTTTACTTTAGTACATTTTAATTCTGTGTGTAAATGTAAATTCTACAGAACAAATAGCTTCCATTATCCTTTCAGTAATAAAATAATTATTTCAGTAATGAATTAAACTTATAGTTGTCGTATAGTCGTTGTAAAAACACATATGTGCAATATAAAAAAAAAAAAAAGTGCAAAACTTTAAATACATGTTTCTCAAAAATGTTTTAATTCATTTAAATTCCAAATATCTCGGTGAATTTTATATCTAGAGACCTATAATGTTGTTTTTCTTTTAATTAGCTAAAATTCATTTATTCGAAAATCGACAAAAACTAAGATTCCCAGCACAAACATTTCACAAAGATATAATAAGGAGTTTCTTTCGAAATGTATAAAAGGATTATTTCAAAAGGCGACCATAGTGGAATGCACCAATTTTGATTTTTTTTTAAATTGAACAATATCTCTTTTTAACTGAACAATACGTTTGTTTTAGCAGAATCGGATACTATATTCTTAATTATTAATTTGTAAAGAACACTCTTTTCCTGGAGTTTACGTTTTCTAAGAACTTTCATAACAACGTGACTAACAACTACAAAACAAGTGAACAGGAAAATGAACTATGTATTTTATTTTTTTAACACAAACACACACGAAACTGTGTCATGAAACTTTTGTGTTGAGATATGGAAAAGGAGTGTACTTGTACACTACACAAAAGGAACAAGACAAAAAATGCAAGTTTTTACGAGAAGCAAAATAAATTATGAAAATAACAGGAAAAAATACTGTAATGAATTAGGAGAGCAATAATAAATTGCTTACAATCACGAAAATAAATACTCAGTTCATTTATTTTTGGGTAAAGAGTTTTTTCAAAGGAACAGCATACATGATTTAAATTTTTTTAATTTTCAACTTATTGTCTTTTGATAGTCCAAAGATAAGAACCAACAAGGTTGTTCCAAAACTTAAATTGTATAACGAACCAGAGAGTGAGTAAAGTGCTGCTTTGAACTCCAACATCTCTTCGTCGGTTTCCGGATCATTCATTTTCTCCAAAACCTGAAAAGAAAAATTTTGTAGATTAAAAAAAATTATCAAACAGAAACTCTGATTTTAAAATCACAATATTGGCACGAACTGAATCGTTTATGTATGCAGTAGGTCACCACTTCATGTAATCTTTGTTGATCTAGGATGATCCAATTAATAATCCATAGTGATATTATGGATGAATTTATTGAGTTCCGTTTATTTTTATTCAAATAACCTGTTTCGTTCGTTTTGTGTTTAAACAAGTAGTTTTTGTAGTGTTTTTTAAAGTTATTTTAATCTTGTTATCATTCTAACATGATGTTTTACATCAGATATCACTTATAGACGTTCCACTTTCAGTTAAATTCTGAGTAATAAGAATTCACAGAAGAGTAAAACGTATATACATTGGAGACTGGAGTGAGTGAGTGACAGTTATTGTGACTTACGTCCGGGCTTTAATTAAGAGGTCTGTTCGACATGAGCCCGACTCTACTGTGGGAGTCCTAAATTTTGCCTACCCTAAATTTTTATTCACCTAGGACAGGGGTCTTTAACGAGTACCTGACATCGTACAGGCTCGGGACCATCGCTTAACGTCCCATCCGAAGGATGGCGTGCTTAAGTTTATTTTACCTCCCAGATAAAATAAACTAAGGGCCTCGGTCGGGTTTCGAACCCACGATCTTGAGCTCAGAAGACAAGCACGCATACCACTGAGCTACTGGCGCCCTCTAAATAGTTTTAGAAACGTTGGCAAAATACTGAGTTTTTTTATTTACACGACAGATCCTCGACTTCCTCAACATTAATAACTAATGTTGTTTCTCTTTGGAATGAAGTGATTTATTTGGATTATTTATTGAGTCACAAATAGACTCAGAAGTAAAGAAGCCTGTGATCATATGGTTACATTTATTCAACGCTGAATAACATAGAAAAACGTCAATAAATCGTTTTACGCTGATAATTGAAGAGAGTTCTTATTCGAAGGACTGCAAGAGATTCTGAAGACAAACGACGACGGGGGAAAAAGAGAAGCATTGTCACTGGTGGAGGAAAGAAGTTAAGCTATCTCATCGGAGAGAAAAAGAAGAGAAGTTTACTCATTGGTGAGAAAGATTTCCATTGCTTTCAAAATGGCTGTCCCCCGTCCCCCAAAAACAGAATACAAACTTATAACTCATAGCCATGATATACCCTGCACGATTCACATATTACAGTCGAGCAAGTTATCATACGTTATATCATTATACGGGGTACATCCAAGGCTAGTGACTTACCTGAGCAGACTTAGCCACATAGGGGTCAGTGAGAAGCATGGCCAGTCCCTGCTGATGACAGGCCAGTTGCTGGTAGAGATGAGGTGGAAGGAACACCTCCTTCAGGTCTGAGAAACTCTTAGTAGAGAGCAAACTTTCTACTATTGTCACATATCTTCAATAGAAAAAAAAAGTGAATTAGCCATTAAGTCTTCATTTAATTCCATTCAAATAATGTAATAAAGAAATAAAACTGGAAATAATAATTTGAAGTAAAGCTACCGTTGAAGAAGTCAAATTTAGATAAGGGCAGCTATTTACAAAGAGCTCGCCGTTGATGAAGCTAAAACTTATTTCTCCAAGAAATCTCAAAGCCTTCTGGAGAGACAAACAACGACTTAGAAAAACTCTATATTTAAAATGGCGAAAAAAAAACATTAAAAAAGAAGTAACTTTTTTTTTTTTTTAAATTCTGTAGCTATTAATGCCTCTAAAACGTAAACTTTGAGTCGAAAAAATGTGAATAAATTCAAGAATGTATATAAATTAAAGATAACCAGAAAAACTTATTTTTTCTTTTTGATAAACTGGCTGCTTCGACTTGCAAGCGAAATATTTTACGAATTTTCAAAAGCATATAATAAAGGTTGAAGCAGGTTATCAGGAAAAGCATCAAAAATATAATACAAAAAACATGTCAAATTTTTAAGAACAATACAGTGAACACCAGAGCGACGCGAATTCGTTGCTAGGAAGACCAACCTTTCTTGTATAGGTAAATGAAACAATCTGGATTCACAAAATAGAAGAGAATAAGCAAAATTGTTAGATTCTGAGAATTTTCGAAACATTTTTCACGTTCGTGTGAAAAAACAAAAACAAACCTTTTGGTAATATATTAGAGGTATGCATTTAAAGATTATATAGTGAAAATCCACTGAATCCTGACGTCATTAATTCTCGTATGGAGATAGAAACAATCGAGGATCTACCTCAAGAATGACTGTGGGTGTAACGGAATGTATTCATGATAATTCGCATAACCGAATATTTTTTTTATTAATTTAAAAGATGAAATTACATTTTTCTACTATTAATAATAATGTATAAAAATCTTCGACATATTTACGTACTGTCTAAAAGATGTAGACGTTTTCATAAAAAAACATACAATAGGTAAGTATATTGTATTTATATTATTTAATAAATTGCAGGATTATCAATACAATGTCTCTGTAACCACACTTTTTCGCATTTCGTCAAAGTGGCATACTTCCTTTCCCAGATTTGTTTCTGACTGAAATCATACACCTTTAACGCATGGAGAATTCTTTCCTTTCTCAATCCCATCGTAAATTTCTTACATTCTATGGATTTAATAAATGTTTCAAGAAAGGAAAGTTCGGTAGGGTTTCTATTACAAGAGTATATTCCTGGAGTGCTCTTGGTCCCCATCAGGTGGTGAACTTTGAAACAAATGTACGACAACCATTCATGAGCTTCCTTCCTCTTTGTTTCAACATTTTGAGCCTCTGTTTTTGCTAAATTTTTCATTTTTTCAACAAGATTTTTATTGGCTTTTGCAACATTATTATAAAATTCTTTCGTTTTACAAGCTACTAAATCTCTTCTTAGATGATGTCCCCTCCAAGCAGCCTGGATAATGATGGCTTTCTGATTGTAGAATCGAAGGAGCATTTCATTGTAAGCAGTATGTGTCAGTTGACGACGCCAATTTCTTACCATGTATCTCTTCCAAGCCTCTTGAATGGAGAAGGCTGCTATATGAAGACGCAAAATATGGCGACGCGTCATAACACCCCGAAACCAACTTTGTATTCGAATCGAATATTGAAATTTCAAAGCCTGACATAATTCTGCAAAGGTTGCTCTTTTTAGTAAGTTGTTAAGGGCAGTCTTATGTTGGACATCTTCGAGTGGCCGTTTATTGAGTTTCAATACAAGTATATCCTTTTCATTCATATGAACATTTAAGTAAGTCATTTTAACATAAAATTTCAATATCTATTCATTAACTTTATATATTTAAAAAAAGTCCTACTAACTAGACTAAACAAACTATCAAATGGTTGTCTAATAAATAATATAACCTTAAAATTATTTACATGTATTAATTTCGTCCAGACACATACTGATTATAATATCTATTAAAAAAAAGATCATCTGGTTCCACGGATATAATTCGTTTTCACTTTCCCATAGGGCAAGTTATATTCTTAGTTAATTATTCATGCCCGAGCTTTAAATATGAGGTCACATCGCCTAATACCAGACCGCTCATTCGACGCTTTGGTGGACATGAGATCCTCATTGCTATGGGAGTCTTAAATGTTGCCTTCACAGATTTAATTACTTAGGGTGGGGGTCTTTAACGAGTACATGACATCGTACAGGCACGGAACCATCGCTTCCCTCGTCCCAGGATGATTCAGATATTATTAGGTCCTGTTCGAGGGCGCCAGAGGTAGCGTGTTTGTCTACTGAGCTCAAGATCGCGGGTTCGAAACCCGGCCGAGGCCCTTCGGATGGTACGTATGGCCCTGAGCCTGTATGATATCAAGTATTCGTTAAAGATCCCTTACCTAGGTGAATAAACCTAGGTAGGCAGAATTTAGAACTCCCACAGAGAGTCGGGCTCATGTTCACTAAAGCGACGAAAGAGCGCTCTGGTAGTAAGCGAAATGACCTCGTAGTTAAAGCCCGGGCATGAGTAACAATAACTAAACAAACATTATTTAAAAAATTAATAAACATGAATGAAAAATAAATGAAAAAAGGTCCAACTTAGAATATAAGCTATGCGGGACCAGAAAATTTCAAATTGGATCGGGTCACAATCAACTAATAAAGGATGTCTTCAGGATGAGCCGAAATGGAAAGAAAAGTAGTGAATTTCCCAGACAACGCCGGATGTTCCGTTTCGTTTTATAGTTCACTCCTTGCTCTCCCAGAGAGAATTTGAGTATATTACAATGTTATTTCACATCTCCAAAGATAAATGTTGTAAAACTCGGGTAACACAGCTAGTATACAAAGAAGGTTCACCTATAGTTGTAGTGAGTGCCCCACTTGGCGAGCTGACCCTGGACGAAGTTGGCCTGGTGTAGAGCTCTGAAGCCGTGCTCGGTAGACAGACACCGGATCAGAAGAAGAAGACCTGAGTCGCCGTGCCGAAGTAGACAAGGACGCTGCTCCACTATAGCCTCCACGTATTCCTGGAGAAAAACAACCATTTATATTCCACACCCAGCCTTATTACTAGAAAACGAACAACTACACTACAAAGAATGTAATTGGGCTCAGAAGGAAAGTAAAAATTGTGGCACACAAGGATTTGAATAAAACTTGTATCATAGGTGGAGGACATCGAGAGCTACTTATCAATTGAATTAGAGATAGTAATGGAGGGGAAAGAGGAAAAAAACAAAAAACATAAAGTATATGGACAAATTATTTTTAATAAATATCCAGCAAACCGATACAAATTAACAACAATGATAATAAATATATTTAGGAAAACTTATTCGAGTAAAACAAATTAATAACAATTATAGTAATGAAATCCAAATTCTTGTTAATTTTCAGTGAAATTCTAAAAGCAGAAGTACTTCTCGCAACAAAAACACTTTACAAAGCAAATCGTAATTGCAACTTCACCAAAATGTCAGCTTAAAGATTTACAAGAAATGGTTATAATTTGATAGTTGTTTTTCCAACTAATTTAGTTATTTATTATCATTTATCTTAGTTTAGTTAGACTCTGGATATAGAGTCTTTAGTCTGGATCGGTACCAGCAACACTAACACGAAACGACTACAAAGATTTCAAAATAAAGTACTCCGAATAGCAACAAACGCACCCTGGTTTGTCAGGAATCATAAAATTCACGAAGAACTGGAAGTTCCTCTATTTACAGCTCACATCGAGAAGCTAATGAAGAATCACCACGAAGGGCTTGTGCATTGTACCGGGGCTGTACACTACAGTCTTGGTGTGCCTACTCCTGAGAGGCGACTCAAACAAAGACTGTACCAAGAGTTCCTATTTTAAACTCTTTATATTATTATATATTTGTGTATAGCTTGTATCTTGCTGGTCCAAATAAATGTTGTTGTTGTTTTGTTTTTGTTAGAGTGATATGCAATAAAAAATAATGTTTCCATATAATTAATATTGTAATGTTTACTCTCTCCCTCTTCTCCCTTTGTCCAACAACATCTCTAACTTTTATTGTAAGAAGTTCTCGAACTGTGGTGCAAGTTTGGTTCAAATCCGAGCCTGCCACTATCTTCACATTCCTTGTTGGTAGAAGAGCCGGTATATAATAATATAGCAGGTTACTCGGCATTGACCGCAGTAACGTTAAGGTATACTTGATGATATTCTAGTTCCAACGAAGAGATTTCAAACAGTGATTAAAAGAAAAAATTTGACCCCATGTCACGTGGCAACCTTAGTGGAAATCTCTACTTCTATATTTCATTATAGCCATTTCTAAAACAACATATGAACCTGTCCCCTGAATTATTTCTCGACATTCAAGGACTAAATGTTCTGCAGTTTCAATCTCGCCGCAAGAACAGTTCCGGTTGTTCTTCATCCTAAAGAAGAAGAGCTTAAGAGTTAAAATCACCGTGACATTTAAATATCTGAAAAAACCTGTGATCAGATTCTACCAAATTGAGTCGAGGCTTGTCCGGATGTATGGGAAGTATGTCGTTCGGTCATCCGAATCTCGTGACTAACGTTGCTGCCATGTTTCCACTATCGCTTTATGGTCAATATCCCCTTTACATCTATACTAATATACTAAAACGAAAAGGCTAGGAATTAAACGCACAGTAAAAAAACGCAGCTTACCGAGTAAGAAAGGTTAATTACACAGTACAAAATGATAAATGCATAATAAAATTCAACACTGTAAATCAAATGTTAACCCAATAACTGTGTATATGCAATAATGTATTGCCTAGTAAGTTAATAAGGCGCAGTAGGAAATACCGAGAACACTCGGTAAAAATTTTGAATGTCCAGTAACAAAAATTAACGACTAAGATTTAAAATACAGTACACTATTGGAGTTTACCGAGTAAATAAAAGAAATAAAATGTTTACCCCCCCTTCGGTCCTTTTAGTGAAACAGTCCAGGTTCTCCTGATATAGAGAAACCCCATGAGGGAACATTAAAAAAAAATCTAATTGCGAAAAGGCTAAATTTATTTACCGTGATTATATCCTTTTTACTCTGCCTTTATTTTTTTTTACTATTCGTTAAATATTTTTATACTAATATTTAATTTATTTACTGTGAATATATCCTTCTTACCGTGAGTTTCTTTTTTTTACTATTCGCTTACTTTTTTAACCGTGTTATACATTTATTACTCTGAATTTAATCTTGTAAATGTGAATTAATTTTGTTACTCAGCATTTAATTTTCAGGGTGACGAAAAATTCACACTTTTTATTGTTGTGGATTCAAGTATAGGTTTGTTTTATTCTTGTTGAGTTCAATTGTAGTTTTTTCAGTTAATTTATTTTAATTGCAAAAGACAGAGGTGATTTGAAGATTTGCCGGGGTTTAGATATTTTGATTTAAGGGTCTTCGGGAAATTAAAAAATTCTCGAGAATAACATTTCCTATGATTATTTCAACAGATATAAAGTATGCAGTAACACAGTTTCGTATGTTGGCTTGGTTAATTCACTCTTTATTGTTACGTTCATCATAATAATGGAATTGTAAATAACATAATAAGATTATAGATAACGATTGTAATTCAGATGAAGCTGACTGTAATCGTCTATATACCAGGTACTATACCTCTATAGATAGGTAAGTTGAAAAATAAGTTATAATAGGCAAAGTTACAGGCGAGCAACGCCGGGTCAACCTGCCAGTTATTGTAACCTATAATAATTACCTTAGAATGAGTGGCTTCTTGAAGAGTATCCAGAGCAAGACGAGCCACGTTGCGGTCCAGATCCCCAGCCTCACACACCAGAAGACCAATAACAAAATTCATCAAGGATTTATCATGTCCCACTCCAATTCGGATCAGTGTGTGGAGGATCTTGGTGGCGTACAGACGACAAGCGATCGATTTGGATTCAAGACTCAATTTCAGGATTTGCCTGAACGTTAAAAAAAACAGATAAAGTATTAAAATGATTCGCACTGATCAAAGTGTTAATAATAAACATAAAGAACAGTATACAAGTGATAGAACAGATTGCGGTATACACACGACGAGAGCTTGCAATTTTGAAAAAACTTTTACAAACAGCTGTGCATTTGTTGGGCGATTACTCCGAGCCTCCTACAAGAGCCATTTATACGATTTAAAAACAATGTAAAAAATAGTGATATATTCTGACCACACAGCTCATTATTTTGACTTGTCGAGACAGATTTTCGTTTTTTTTTGTATGTTTTTTTACTTTACTTAAGCTCCATGGCCCCCTGTTTGGGTCACAATTTCACGTCGACTCATAGTTTCGTTAATGTTCTGCTGTGTCAGACAGACCGACGACTTGGCGAGAACATCAAGGTTCCATTGGAGGTATGGAACACTACATTCTACGTTTTCTAGCTGTACGTAGAAAAATAATGTTCTGCGGATAATGACCCAACCCTGATATTTTAACACAAATAACATGACGTCAGCAATATAATACTCCAATTTTCTCATAAGTTAAAATTAACGTTTCCGGATCCTTCTCCTCTCTCTCCCCCCCCCCCCCCCCCCCCCCCACATGTTTTTTTTATTCATAATTATCATTCCTCTCAAGCTCATATCGTACATCAACAACAATCGGAGCCACCCTGTATGGGATGTTTACAATTTCGGAAACTGAAATATCTCGGATTCTACCGATTGTAGGAATTCGAAAGTGGGGTACATTGGAAAGTTAGTATGCGTGAATGAACTGAGTCAATATTATGATGTGATTATAAAGAACTGGTCACTTGCTTTCAAATTCCTCCGATCAGTAGAATTCGACATATTCAGTTGTTTCCAAGCTTTTAGCCTATATAATACTAAACCTGGCTACCTGGCCATTTCATCTTTAGAATAGTCCAGTGTAGATACGATAAGTTTGATGTAACAGTCGTGATTTGTTGAAGCAACCAGATCCATTAATCTGTAAAAACAATTATACATATATAAATAAAAAGCATAAGCACATAATAATACAAATAATATTTATTTCCGTTAAACCATAAAATGGTAATTGGATACGTCATACGATTTCGTACATCAAAATAACTCATAAAATATATACAAAAACTGATGTTAAATCTTAGAATTCAAATAGACATAAGATAAAAAATAATATGTAAATAGATAATAAATAATGGAAGATAGATGAATATCAAATTCCTAGTACTATAAGTAAAGTTTATATTTTAATTATAAATATTTTATATTTAAATTTCTATAGATAATCTTCTTTCAGGACGATATTCCGGGGCGATTACGGACCCCTTCTTCAGGCCAAAAAGAAAGCGAAATATCTTAATAATAAAAATAATTAGATTATAGGATATCGATAAAGGACCACTGTCAAAAAGTAAAAATGAAAGCTTTTGTATAAGTAACACGAATATTATCATGGCTATATTTTTATTTTTGAACAAAGAGAAAAAAATTCCGAATGGAAGGTTTCCTCTAACATAAACATTTGTAAATGTTAAATGTTTTTATTGTATCTACTGACCTCAAGAAGTGGGAAAGAGCATTGAGGAAGTTGTTTCCTATATGAGTAATACGAGTAATAATACTTTGTAAACCACCATATTGAAATTGTCTAAATGGTTTTTACAATTTTTTTTTTAGGGGAAGCTGAGAATTATAATTTATTAAGAGGAAAATTAATTAATCAATACTGGCAACACTGTCTCCACATCAAATAAAATAATCAAGCAGTAAAAATTTAATTCTGTGATTTTTTCTTTTTTATTATTCACGGAAGAAGATGGTTCTGAGTTCGTATTTAATATTATATATGAATAATATTACATTTAGTTCCGCATACCATATTATTTCCTATTATAAAGCACAGGGCGCCGGTAGGTCGGAGGTAGCGTGCTTGCCTTCTGAGCTCAACATCGCGGATTCGAAATTCAGCCGAGATTCTTAGTTTTTTAAGCGATGGTGCCGAGCCTGTACGATGTCAGGTACTAGTTAAAGACCCTTGGCCCTAGATGAATAAAAATTTAGGGTAGGCAAAATGTAGGACTCCCACAGTAGAGTCGGCTCATGTCCACCAGAGCGATGAAAGAGCGCTCTGATAGTAGGCGATATGACCTCATAGTTAAAGCCCGGGCATGAGACAGTGACTAACAATAATTCAAAATGTTCTAATTATTTTAAATTAAAACGTATGAGACTATATATTTTTTAATTCATTTTTTTTTGTAATATTTGTTTTTGGATTTAAAATATATTTTACCTTCTTCAAAATGTATACTTATTTCTTCAGACCAATAATTTCAATATCATATTAGATAATATGAGACTATAACATATTATTCCCACATAATATTACTCCTACCATCAAACAATAGTGTTCCTATACAATATTATTCACAACTGCCACATAATATTACGCCACTTCAATGAAAGAAAGCATGGACTACTAAATTGCAGACAGTAAGACCATATCAATTCTCACATTGAAAGGTAATATATCACAAATTACTCGCATGTAGATCGCGCAAAATGAATACTTAAACCAAATTCAAGTTTTTACCTTTTTATTTGGCATATGACATGATCTATCAAACACATATTTTAAAATACGTATTGGAGATTTGTTTCTCATGGAATCACCATCCCTAGGCCTATATTTATTATTTTACAGTTTATATAATAACTTACTGCTGGTATATTTTAGCTTTGTCCAATGCTTTCCTCCCAGAAGCGGTCCTCGTCAGATGTCCAATAAAGAGAAAGTAGTCCTGACAGAGAGAGTTGGATATGTTCACCGGAGACAGAAGACAGTCGTGGGCCGACTTGGCCGTGGCGATGTCCTGAAGCTGAAGTCGAACAGCACAGAGCAGCTCCAATAGCAGTTTGTGACATTCCGACTGAAACAAAACACAAAATCAAAGAAATGTATAATAAAGTGACTGGTGAATATTCCCCAGCTCCTAAATTATTTGTAAATCCGATTTAGCGGATTTCTGCACCATTGAGAGATACTATACAGAAATTTTCTCTAACTTAACACTTTAACGACCAAGGCAAAATGTGGCTATTTCTTCGTGGAACCGGAGTAAAATACGACTATTTTTCATTGAGGTCAAGAAATTTGAAAAATTCCCCGTGGGACATAGTTTGTTTTATTGCATATTTCGATTTATTTTATTGTTATAAGTAAGTGCATAGAGCTCAGATGCCCAGGAAACGCGTTTATTGGGAGAAAACGCCTAATTTCTTGAGCGGGCGTATAACCCCACTTTAGACAATATTCCTAGAACCTTGTGTCGAAAAACGAAGTTGAAAAACTTATTCAATTAAAAGGATAAATGTGAGAGAGGGGAGGGTTCTGGGAATCGTCTGTAAATGGAATCAGTTTTTATCCAACCTTTGCCTATAGTAGGTGTTTTAGGGCTTTGTGAACAATTATTGTTCTTCCAAAATGTCTCGTCGCGTATCGGAACGTACACGTCGAATTATTGAAATGGCCCTTCAAAATAGAATTGGTGAATCAGAAAGTGTAGGGTCTGAGGAAGAAAGGCTATTTTCAACTGCGAGAATGAGCCCCAATATTGTTTAGATTGTTTTCAAAGTTATCATCAAAACAACTAATTTTTTCCATTTATTACGAAATATTTTATTTTTATTTTATTTTCTACCTACCTTAACTCGTTATTTAAAATAAAATTTATAAAAAATGTACCAATTTAGCGAAAATTTAGACCCTTTCTTAATTATCTAAAATCATGAACATTTTTTCTAAACCAATACTAGACTATATCTGATTTTTTTAACATGTTTTGTACATTAAAATGCCTAAGAATATGTGTTTATATATATATAATTACCTTAACTATTGCATATAATACAAAAATACAATAAAAATTCATAAAAATGGAAAAAAAATCGAAGAAACGCGAAATCGCTCAACCCAATGGCAAGGTTATATTCCTAGGGACCACAGAGGGCGAACTAAGTAGAGAAAGCCAGCCTAGAGCGGGCTCCTGAGCCACAGAAGAAGGAAAAGTAAAACAACCTCTGGCGGGCGTATACGACCGCCGCGGTCCACAAGGAACTATATCCAGCTGGCGCATACGCCCTCCGTGGTCCCCAGGCAACTATATCCAGTGGTCACATACGCCCGCTGTTGTCAATTGAGAAATATCCTTAGCGGGCGATTACGACCGCCGTGGTCGTTAAAGTGTTAAGACATAATTAAACGTTGACAATACTTGACTTATATCATTCACAAATATAAGAAAAATAATAGAAAGGGAGGATGAGAGGAGGGGGGCTCAACTCAAAAACCCTAAAAACTTGCGATGTAATGAATGTATCAGCGATGGTCCCCAGCCTGTGCGAACTAACAGCTAACGAAGGAGTCCGACCAAGCCACAGGAGAAGCCTAAGCAGCCTTTACCACGCATATTAATCCCATATATTCTTAGTAATTTATCGATAGGACTGAGTTTTTTTTTTTTTTAATTTTAAGCGGTTTTTTCAAATTTCTAATTTTTTTTTTAAATAATTTTAACTATTGAAGAAATTGATCTATTTTTCTACTTTCTCTATGTCGCATAATATACTTTCCGCAAGTTGTAGTACGTGAAAGGAGTAACCCTCTTATATCGAACTAGAAAGTTATCTCGCCGCTGCCCGAATAGTAACTTAAAGCAGGTTAGTAACTTCACGCAAGATAACCTGAACACAAGCACATTACTCCCTCATGCCTCCCTTCCAAATAAATATAATTTAGTTTCGACCCCCCACCCCGTATCAGCCGTTTTTGAGTTATTAAGTAACAGACAGAGACATTTACTTTTTAAAATATATAGATATATTTTTTTTTTTTTAATTGGCCACCTTAATTGGTTCGATGGCAAATTTTCCCTATGAGAGAGATGCGCTATAATAACGTCAAAAAGAAGAAATTCTTCATTTTATTGTTTCTTTTAACTTTTCTATCAATATGAGTTATTAACCAAAAGAAATATTTATGTCAGAAAAACAGCGGATTAAAAAAAAAAATTGATTTGAAAACATTATGTTTACATTATTTAGATGAATAAATTAAAATAACAACAATAGAATTAACAAAAAACTAGCGCACACATTAGTTCATAGTTAATTGTACCTACAATTAGATTAGAAGAAGTACAATTTAAATATTAGAATTAGATACATTTTTATATATGTCTTTAAGTGAGTATAAGAGACTCGAGTCATCCGCAATAGTATTATTTCGTAAAGATAATGCAAATAAGCGTAACGCATTGTATGAGAAAGTCCAAAATATTGAAAAAAAGTTACTGAGTGCGATTCGGATTCAAAGTTGGTTTCGCGGTGTAACGTTACGGAAACATGTAGTCCAACTCCACTTAGCTGCCTATACAATTCAATGCGCCTGGCGAAACTCCCTTTCACAACAATTACACCACAAATTTATAGTATCAATGTATAATAGAATGCTTGCATTAGACTACAATCAAAAAGCAACCATTATACAAAATGCATGGAGAAAATATAGCGCAAATACCCTCCATGTAGACGAGTCAGAACAAAGACGAAGATATGCACAACAAATTGAAAAAGCTAATGGCTGTTTCGTTAAAAAAATGGAAAAATTCAAGAAAGAATATTCAATAACAAACGAAAAACATTCGGAATCGAAACAATGGATGCTTTATATGACTTTCAAAACGCATCATCTGATAAGGACGAAGGCTATTCCAGGTATATATTCCTATAAAAAGTGTAATGAGTATTCAATTATAGAAAAACTACTCAAAGCCATTGGAAGTAGAAAATTTGTAAAAGATCTGAAACAAGAAAAAGAATTGTATGCACTGAAAATATTAGATTGGAAATTAAGTGAAGAATGGAAATACAATTACGATAGGCTGACCAAATGCCAGAAGACCTGGCTTGCGAGACATTGTACAGATAACCCTGCAATATACTAACTAGATAAAAAATATAAAAATACTTCATAGTCAATGTATTTATCTTATTATAGTTAATTAATGCGAAACATGCGGAAGGTGTGTTAATTCAAAACAGATTCATTACTGACATAACAAAGGAAGCCAAATGATGGTTGAAATGAGTAAGCGTGAATTCCGCTAAGGACGGGATTTTTAATCCCACTTGCGGTTGATACATGAAACAAGAACAAAGTTTCCTTTCGATCATTTTGTTGAAATGACTAAACGAATATTCACAAAATAACTTAAAATATGGGCTATTGCTTCACCCGGGCTTCTATATCTATATCGCCTAAAGAATGGGTTGATACATCATCAAATAGATATAATTACAAATGGGCGACAGACCTCTCAAAAATGTCAGGATATTTTTCATGCCATATGCGTACTCAAATTGAATAGCAATTTCACACCCTCATGAACCATGTCTGTACAAGATTGGTCCGAATCTATTGATGTTCGTGTAATGATCAAGGAGTATAGATCTAAAACCAATTGTGTTGTTGAAAGTTGTTTTAGCTTAGTTATCAAATCCCTTTTTGAAATAAAATTGAAAGTTTTTTGGAAGTTGTCTGAATGTGTGTGTGTGTGTGCATGAGTTAGTAAAAGAATTTTGGATGAACGTTAGCTCCTGAACGGATGATGTACCTATAAACTTGAAATTTCAAATCTGTTACTCATTCACGCTAACTTAGAAATGACAAGATTTTTACGAAGTTGAAAAAAAGGCCACTTCCCATTTTCGGCATAACTGCATTTTTGCATATCGCATAGAAATTTTACTTAAATCAAAAAAATTCTTCAAATAAAACTAATAGAGGAAACTGAAAGACACGTTTCACTACTTTTTTCTCATATATCGTCTGATTTAGGAAATATTTGACAAAAACTATCCTCATTTGCCGGATTCCATTTTTTACATATTTTCCAAATTAGTGCGAAAACGGTGAGCCCTATCCAAAAATTAGACCTTACTAGAAATATTCCTTAAATAAATCATTGTTATAATCTCAGATAAGACAAAAGGGAACCAAATCGAAACTTTCCAAATAATGCGGAATGGATTTGTTGTTACAACATTCTTCAAGGATCAGCTCGGGTTTCACCCAAGTAATGCTATCAAAATTAGATATTTCACATTTTCTTAAACATTTGTCAAGCCATTTCTATTTTCATTAATATCGGAGCAAAACGTGGACAACGTTATGTAATAAAATTTCTACCACAATTTTGTAAATATTGGTCATATCAATAAAATAATCCCCAAAAAAGTTGTAGAGAATTTTCACCAAATAAAAAAGATATTAAAGTATGCCAAATAGATGTCATCACTCTTAAATCTTAAAAGGAAGTATACTCAAGTGTAGATGACCTCTTCAGGGGCTGTGAGGAGCGTGGAGATGAGCGCCAGAGCTGCCAGGGTGAGTCTCTTGTTGGTCGTCTTCTTCTCATAGCCTATCTCTGTCCGGCCATATTGTCCAGTCACCGGAAGAAAGAAGTTGACGAGCCGGCGGAGGAACAGCTTCTTCCCAGAGTCCGCACTCCGTCTTAGGGTGTCTTCGTATCTCTAGTACAGAGAAACATTAAAGTAAATAAACATGACAATCCAAGTTCATTGTGATAGGTAGAATCAGAATAGTGTTACTATCTTGTTGTTTTTTTCTTATACTTTCAGTATGTCTGTCTCTTTGTATGAGACTGGAACTTCGTGAGCGCTCTAACGCAGAAACGATTGTAGCTATGAACATGAAATTTGGAATGGGAAGTCACCTGGGCTAGCTTATATCTGATTAACTTGTAGCCGAAATCAGACGAAAATTAAGAGCTTACTTCGGGGCCTAAGTTCACTTTACAGGATATCGCTTATATTTTTGACTTTCAACAATTTTAACTATCTTTAAAAAAAGTTGTAGAGAATACTGAAATACTCATTTTACTTGGAATAGGGGAGTCGCGACCCGTACTTCGAACGGTCAACACGTACTATAAGTCCCTCTGTTAGAAAAAGTCTTAAAAGTTCAGTTTTTTGTTTTTTTTTTGTTAAATTTTTGTTGACTTTGTTATTTTTGTTGGTTTTCTTAATCAAGATGAGTTTTTTTTTTTTTTGTTTATCGTGAGTACATTTTAACATTCATATTTTATTTTGGAGTGTTTTCGTCTTTGGAGGCTTTGCAAGTTGGTTCCTGCTAAGTAGGGAGAAAATCATATAGTAAGTGCATATAGACAGACCTTCAGAACATCAGCCACGGCGGTCTAGTGGTCAGCCCGTCAGCCTGTAGTTCTCCGGGACTAGGTTCGATACTCGTCACGACCTTAACTTTTTTTTTTCTATTATTTTTTTATTTATTTATTTTTTTTGTTTGTTTATTCATTATTTTATTAAGATATACAAATTCACTTAATATGAACATTTTTAAATGTCTCTGTCTGACCTAAGTGACACCGACTTCCTACCAGCCAGAACGAAGTCGAGAATGGCAAAAGGTAAAAAAAATTCGGGCAAGAGACCACGCTCAGCAGAGCAGTACTCACCTCGTAAGACCAAAAAAGATGGCAACCTTACCCAGCCAAACAGTCCTGAGAAGACAGGAGGCCCAGTAGCATCTACCTCCGATATGGGAACAGCAGGCTCTCAGCCAAGCGGCATCAGCCGCATCACATCGACCATCACACCCGCCATCGACACCAGCAATAGGTTTCAGCCACTGTCCAATCTCCAACAGGAAGATATGGTCGTCAGCGAACCCAAACCTCCCCGGCCTCCACCCATATTTCTCAGGGGAGTTAGCAATTTCAAAGCCCTTTGTCAGACCCTCACCAGAATCCTTGGTCCAGGAAACTTCCAGTGCATATCAAGAGTGGCTGACCTCAAGGTAATGACCAACAGCTCGGATGGGTATCGGTCTCTCGTCCGATACGCGCGGGAAAATAAGTATGATTTTCATACTTATCAACTCAAAGAGGACAAGGCGTATAGAGTGGTTCTGAGGGGGATCCACTACAGCACTCCTGTTGAAGACATTAAGTCCGAGCTGGAGGAGCTGAACTTTTCAGTCAGGAGTGTAATTAATGCACTCCATCCCACCAGTAAGACTCCACTGCCTCTGTTCTTTGTGGACCTAGAGCCAGGGGACAATAACCCTGAAATCTTCAACCTGAAGACACTGGTTCACACGAGGATAAAGGTAGAGGAACCCAGAAAGAAAAAGGAAATTGTACAGTGCCACCGTTGTCAAGAGTTTGGGCACACCAAGAACAACTGCGGCCATCAAGCACGTTGCGTGAAGTGTGTAGGCTCTCACCCAACGAACCTCTGTACCAAAAAAGACAGAAGCACTCCAGCAAAATGTGTTTTGTGTGCCGGTGACCACCCTGCGAACTACCGTGGATGTGAGGCCCACAAAGAGTATCGAATGAGGCAGCAGAATCTGGTCAAACCTCTGGAGCCTAGAAAAACTAACCAACCCACGCCGCCAACTGGAGCCAGCCACTACCCTCAATTAGTCAGGAGGATGTCGACAGCTGAAGAAGTCGCCCCACCGCAGCCACAGCAGCAGCATCGCCCAGAACCCTCCTCCAGCTACGCTACCGCCACTGGTGCCGCGCCTGGCCTCAATTACCACACCTTATCCCATATCCCTCCTCCCCCCTCAACCGCCGATATCACCTCCCTCCTCAACTCCTTCTTCTCCCAATTCCAGAACCTTATCACCCCTCTCATCACTCTCCTCACCAGATTAGTGAGTGGCAACATTTCCCTTCCTAATCCATGAATCCCCAGACGCAAAACTCCTTAACCCTCATTCTTTGGAATGCCAATGGTATAACCAGACATACCAACGAACTCGACTTAATCTTACATGAAAAAAGAATCGACATTGCTCTCATTACGGAAACTCACCTTACGGACAAAACTAACTTCTTTATTACTGACTATATAACTCACCGAACTGACCATCCAGACAACACGGGCCATGGCGGCACTGCGGTCCTAGTCCGAAAGTCCTTATCCCATCATCCCCTAAGCAACATATCTTCTGATTCCCTTCAGTCGACAGCTATATCCCTCAAATCCCATCATTTTCAGATGTCTATTGCAGCTGTGTATTGTCCTCCTAATAAAAGAATTTCCCTACAACAATTCCAAGCCTTCTTCCAGTCCCTCGGCCCTACATTCCTTGCAGGTGGCGACTACAACGCGAAGCACCAACAGTGGGGCTGCCGTGTCTCCAACCCACGTGGCACTGTCCTTCTCAACACCATCCTTTCATCCTCCCTCAAGTGCATATCCCCTCCCGAGCCGACGTATTGGCCAACATCCCGTGCCAAACTTCCCGATATCCTCGACATATTTGTCACCTCCCACCTCCCGTCCATCCATTCCGATATTTATTCCCTTCATGACCTATCCTCTGACCATAGTCCTGTCTTGCTCGTTCTCGACATCCGTCCTTTTACTGTTCCTCCTAAACCTAGCCTTATTACTGGACCTGTTGACTGGACAAAATTTCGAAACTTACTAGACGAACAAATAGACTTAAAAATCCCTCTAAAAACCAAAGACGACATTGACAGAGCAGTAGAACAGTTTACACATCTCATAGATACATCTATAAAAAACAGTACAATTCGTGTCATCAACAGGCCTTACTTCCTCACCCCCAGCATGCCCCTACACATTCGAAAATTGATAACTGACAAACGACGAGCAAGAGCATTATGGCAACGGACTAGGTACCCCAGCGACAAAACACACCTCAACAACTTGACTAACACACTGAAGAAGGAACTGCAGCAGATGCGAAACTTGCAATACGAACAGTACACACAGACTATGAATGAAAACAGAACATCTCTTTGGACAGCGACGAAAAGGCTACTTTCCTATAAAAATTCCTCCCGTCCTCTCCGTCATGATGACGGCTCTTGGGCCAAGTCTGATGAAGAGAAATCCAACATGTTTGCTTCCCATCTTACTGAAATATTTACTCCTCACCCCGATATTGTTGATCCCCATCATTCTTCATCAGTCGAAAGCGAGCTAGACAATCCACTTCCCCTTTCTCCCCCTCCTAAGTGCTTCCATCCTTCAGACGTAAAATACACAATTCAACACCTTCCCAAAAAGAAAGCCCCTGGTTATGATTTAATTACCTCCCCTATTTTGAAAAACCTCCCCAAGAAATCCATTATTTTCCTTACCTACATTTACAACTCCATCCTCCGTACCACTCATTTCCCAAGCCCCTGGAAGCACTCTGTCATAAAAATGATAGCCAAACCAAACAAGCCCTCCCATCAACCCAGTTCCTACAGACCTATCAGCCTCCTTCCTCTTCTAGGAAAAGTTTTTGAAAAACTATTTCTAAGGAGAATCCTTTCCATACTGGATGGTCAAAACATCATCCCTGATCATCAGTTTGGTTTCCGAAAACACCACTCAACCATACATCAGTGCCATCGCGTTGTAGACATCATTGCATCTACCCTGGAGCAAAAGCAGTATTGCTCGGCGGCCTTTCTCGACGTTGAACAAGCGTTTGACAGAGTTTGGCACCCGGGCTTGCTGTGGAAGCTCAAAGCAGTCCTTCCCTTCACATTCTTCCTAATCCTAAAATCTTACCTTTCTGAAAGAACCTTTTGTGTAAGCCAGGGTCTTGCCCTTTCTCCCGCGTCCCCACAAAATGCTGGCGTTCCACAAGGTAGTATCCTGGGTCCTATCCTCTACACAATATACACAGCTGATATCCCCACCCATCCATCAACACAACTCCACACCTTTGCAGATGATACTGCAATCCTCTCTCCTCATCCCGACCCTGTCCTATCATCCAGACACCTACAAGAACACCTGATAACCCTTCAGTCCTGGTACAAAAAGTGGAGAGTGAAGGTGAACGACACAAAATCAGTTCACATCGTCTTCACCCTTCGTCGAAAATATACCTGCCCTCCAGTGTACCTTAACAAAAATCCCATCCCTTTAAAAAACGAAGTCCGCTATCTAGGCCTCATACTCGACAAACGACTAACTTGGAATCCTCACACGAGACTGAAAAGACAAGAAATGAACAGACGTTATAAACTTCTACTACGACTGCTAGACAAAAGATCCAAACTAACTTTGACAACAAAACGACTTATATACAACTCAATACTCAAACCTATGTGGACTTACGGACTTGAACTCTGGGGTTCTGCCAAGGCTTCCAATCTCCAGCGCATCCAATCCCTTCAATCCAAAATCCTTCGTACAATAGCCAATGCTCCTTACTACGTCTCCAACAAAACCCTTCACACTGACCTTAATGTACCTTTCATTACTGAAGTCGCTAAATGCAAATACAAAAAATTATTTTCCCTTCTTGGTTCCCACAATAATCCTCTGGTCCGTGCCCTCCATTCTGCCGTACTTCCCCAACGACGGCTTAAGCGTCAATGGCCTAGAGACCTCCTTAGCAGCAGCAGTGACAGTGACAGTGATTAGTTACAAATGAGAGAAAATCAGTGACTAGGAAGTGTCACCACTGGGTGATTTCTCCCCTCATGACATTTTGACATTGCCATTATGTCTGTATTAGCATATTTGCTTGTTGTATATATTTTTATACAGTTGTAAATATCACTTTGTAAATAAAAAAAAAAAAAAAAAAAAAAAAAAAAAACTTGGAATAGGTTTTTTTTTCGAAGGTCTACAAAAAACCGTCCTAAAATGTCGTCTATTAACTAGTTAATTTCTTTAGAAGTTAGCTAGGTTAGTCCAATAGAAAACGATTTTCCTTATTATAGCTAAAGTGGCCTCAGAATTGATATAAGACCGAAGTTAGAGCGCCCCAAAGAATATAAAATAATTTTCAGTAGGAAATATTTCAAAGTAATGTTCAAAATTATATCCATAATTAAAGTATCAAGAATTATAAAATATTATTTTTATAATTGCCAGTTTTTTTATTTAAAAGGATAAAAATTAAGAAAAAAATGCAGCCTATGCAAAACAAAGATCGGGACACATTGGCGCCACTTTGAGCTCTCCCTCCCAGGGAGTATGAGATCCAGGACAAGACAGACAAAGGTCCTGGCAGTTTGGGATCATAACTGTATAATAGATTGAAATTTCAACGCTAAAATACGTTTTAAGGTCATTTGAGCACTATTTTGACTGTTGTTCCATGCTGTCTATGCCATACATGGACATCTGTGTGAGTACTAACCCAAAAACAAAGAACCAATAAACTTAAATTCTAAAAGAAGAGAATAAATCAATTATTCCAACTTGGATCTGATTCGATTTTGGGCGATATATGATGAAAGCTAAGCAAACTTTATTTAGACGCCTTACTAGATCT
Source organism: Aradus depressus (assembly GCA_963662175.1). Classification (NCBI taxonomy): domain Eukaryota; kingdom Metazoa; phylum Arthropoda; class Insecta; order Hemiptera; family Aradidae; genus Aradus; species Aradus depressus. The sequence goes on from OY759215.1 coordinate 9,844,620, forward strand.
TCACTAATATCTCTTATATTTGTAAATTGAATAAAGAAATTAGTCGAATAATAACTGAAAAGACAATTAAAAGGAACTTTTAATATAAGAAAATGTTTTTTTAAAGTCAGGTTTAGGAGGTATATGCCGAAAACCGTCTTGATTTGCCCATATAAATTTTGTTTTTTTGACCTTTTAATTTCTGACCGATTACGTAACTAACTTCCTCTATACTTCGTTCAGCTGAGGAAGTACAATAAGAAGGATATATTATCAAGGGCTGAAATAAAAGCATAAGTTGGCTCCCAATATCTCACACATATACAAAATAAAATGAGCAAAGACTGAAAAATAGTATAGCAAGTTTAAAATTATGTAAAGAGAAACATATTTTACGTTGAGAACTGCACGGATCACGTCCCAATTCCAGTTATAGGGATCCTTAATGATGAGGACACCCGACTCCTTTATCGCCTCGTCACAGTTACAGCATAACTGGGAAACAATAAAACATAAACATATCTACAATAATATACTATTTATAATATATAAATGAAATTGATAAAGAAGCCGCGGCTTAGGGTACAGTGTAGGGGTCTGATGAGCGCCACTGGAGAGACACCACAGATGAGTTCGTAACGTGGTCCAATATGGTTGTTAGATAGCACAAAAGTTAAAGAAGGTTATTCTTATACCATGATATTGGTTAGTTGCTCTCTTTCGTCACTCTCGTTGACACGAGCCCGAGACTCTACTGTGCCACTCCTAAATTTTGCCTACCTAGATTTGTTCACTTAGTATAGAAGTACCCGATATCCAAACGCTCGGGACCATCGCTTATCGTTCCGTCCAAAAGACGGCGTGCACCCAGATAAAAAACCTAAGGCCCTCGGTCGGGTTTCGAACCCGCGATCTTGAGCTCAATAGGCTAGCACGCTACCTCTGAGCTACCGGGGTCCTCATTGGTTTTGAGATTTCAACGTAAAATTCGTTTTGAGGTCATATGAACGCTATTTTGACCGTTGTATTGATGCTGTCTGTTTCATATATGAACAAACCCAGTCATTTTTATAGCAAAACGTTAGATTCAAGTATGAAAAAGATAGGACTGGCAGAGTCGAGAGGATTATATAAACTAACTGACACCACACATGAAATTGACTTGTATTTAAGATTCGTAACCTTCATTTAGTTCATAAGCGGCTCACGATTGAAAACCTGGAGTAATCGAAAAATGGTTGACAAGATATCTGTAAAAAAAAAACTTACAATTTTCGGTAGTTTCTCGTTGGCGACGTGAGTCCCTTTCAGCCACGAGATGAGATGTGCCAGATAAAGAGAGGGGGCTGGAGGTTTCTTGTGAAGACAGGACATGGCCAATATGGCGGAGAGCGCTCGTCCCTGAGCCTCCTTGCTCACCTCAGCTGAGTACCACTTGTCACATCTAACCAACATCATTTTAAATGTTAAAATAATTATACAATAACTAGCAAATATTACTTCGGTGGCAAGATAAAATGTATAAGCCCGAAATAAAATATTATAGAAATTATATAGGCCAATTATGAATTAGGCCATGAGCGAAGTCATGTCCTCGTTAAAGTCTCCTTCCTACCTTAGGTAACTAAACCTGGGTAGACAAAATGTAGGACTACCACTCCAGAGTCGGGCTCATGTCCACCAGATTGACGAAAGAGCACTCTGGTAATAGGCAGTATGATCTCGTAGTTTAAGCCCGGGCATGAGTCACAATAACATAAAAACAAATAAAAAAGTAACAACTATATTTAGTCTAGAAAGTGCGCCAGGCTGTATGTATTAATGTGTAGAAACCTTGACCAATAAAAAGAGAGAGATCAGACTGGTCGATAAAACTAACTCAAAAAATTTCTATCAAACTTTCGGCACTGCGTATATCTTCTAAATAATATAATAAAAAAAACTATATTTTGGCTAAGCAAAAACCTACATCATAAGAGAAAATACCGAATGTACTCCCATATAATTTATGTAATTTGTGAAATAGACAATATTTTTAAAAAATATTAGTTTTTCTTTATATTTTTTAGGTTGTTATTAGCTATTTACACAACATCTATGGCCATGGGAGGGAGTTCTATCTATGAAATATAACTCCCGGATGGGACTCGAATCCGCAACCATTGTGAGCACTTTGACAAGCTGATCCCTGTATCTGCTTCCCCTCTCCCCTTTTACCGATCGGTATCTAAGTTTTGTGTATGTACAATTTGTTAAGTGTCATTAATAACATCGTTATAGAGGCATGGCTAAAATGCATACATTGAACAGACCCTCGTTCCACAAGTTATAAGTTTTTAATTCCGAACCTTAAGAAAAATAAAAACAATATATATGTTAAAAAAATACGAAGTTTTTTTTTAAAATGGAAACTGATAAGTTCAATATTTGATCAAGTTTATATCAAAAAGAACGATCGTAATTTAATAAAAAAAAATAATTAAAATGTAAGATAATAGTTATATAACCAAAAATAGCAATATTCCAAGCTATAAAGTTTACATACAAATAATTAATAACTTTAGATGCATTTTACTCCTTTGAATCCTTATAGACTTGGTTCAAACCACATCTCCTAAACCCATACTTTATTACAGTAATATTCACTTTCTAACTAATAATTGCATAATAAAAAGCATTATTTAAAAAAAAATAATAAAAATACTGAGTTACTGTAGTTGGTTGAGCGAAGGGCCCGGCCGGAACAGCTCCTGCAGTATCTGTTTCTCCTCTGTCTTGATCCACTCCTCTGGAGCCTTGAGCTGACTCTTGATAATCTCCTGTCTGGGGATGAGGTTGAGAGGACGTCCTCTCACTGAATAGGAGATGAGATTGGGGAGCCCAGGTGTCAAGTCTACCAGCTCTGGGGGCAGCAGTGTGTGGACCAGATGCAGCAACTCACCTTAACAAACAATAGTACACACATCTACGTTAATATATCACTTTCAATTAATTCTTTCGTTTTCTTATTTTTGGATTTCGGAACGAATGAAAACATTGTCCTTGTGTCCCGGGTGTTTCCAGCACGGATTTCAAACGTACAATTCAATAAATTACATATAAAAATACGAAAAAATTTTGTCAGTAATGTAATGTGTCTCCCAAGAAATTGTAATTGGTTTGCGCCAAAGCATCTACGAAGTGTGTTCAAAAAGTTACGGGAATTTTGTAATTTCGCAGGTTGTATTAGTCCGATTTGCACGATTTTTTCGTTGTTATGTTGGTCAACATGTCTAAAAAGTATTTACTCACAAAATGGATCAGAGAATTAGCATTAAATTTCGCTATAAGAATGGAATAAAGTGCCACAAATTTTTAGTAATGTTAAATATTGCTTTTGGTGAGTCTGCTATGAGTAAAACTAGGGTTTACGAGCGGTATAAAAGCTCGACAAGTGAGGTCGAATGTGAAGGTCATGCTCACTATGTTTTTCGATTTTAACGGCATAGTGCACCATGAGTTCTTGCCACAAGGTCAAACGATCAATAAGGAGTACTACCTACAAGTGCAACGCCATTTGCGTAAAGGAATCCGAAAAAAAGCCCGGATTTGTGGCGAAACAATTCATGGCTTTTGCAACACGATAATGCACCTGCTCACACTTCATTGCTTAAAGAATAGAAAAAGGAATACCGAACTTCAGGTAACACGTCGAATCTCAAGAATCACCTCAAACGAAAACATACGGTAATTTATTTTAATACCACTGAAGACGACAGAAACGATCCACTCAAACATTTAGATCAGTCACGACATTGCCAAGGTTCTAATAATATTAAACTTTACTTGGGTTTTATCAATGTTTAAGAAAATTCAGTAAACTTATCATAAAATATAGAGAATATAGGTGAGAAATTGGAAAGTGCAAGATCGCTAATTTTAAATCACAATTTCGATAATATTCGATAGTCAAATCCTACCGATTAATCTATCGATAGTACTATAGTTCGACATCACTACTTTGTGCGACCCAGAAGAAACTGTAAAATAATAGTAATCTTTTTAAAGAAAACGTTAGAGTTAACAGCAAAAAAAAAAGGTAGGTATGCAGTCAGCCAGACTTGAGAAGCTACATATAAGTCGATATGACATTGTTATTTTGCTTGGATGTGCGGCCGGTGCAAAATGGATGCCGACCCCCTATCCTAAATCATAAGGAAAAGAATAAAGCAAAACCCAAATTGGAATTTTGTTATGATTACACAACTTTCCCTGTGGGAAAGTTAAAAAATAGGAACAGTGTTGAACTACCTTACCTAGTAATATAGTAGCATGGACGGAGAGAAAAGTATCGTCAGAAATGATGACGTGAACTATAGCTTCGAGGAGGTTAGCTTCCAGAAAGAGGTACAACACCACAGCACGATGCACCTCCATCAGGTTGACACTAAAGAACAGAGCAGCAACAACATATACAGATAAATAACTAAAAAAGACTATTTTTGATAAAATAAGAACATAATATGTATATTATATAAATTATATTATATGTTTGTTTATAATATTAAAGTTCAGAAGAAGACAAGACGGCGATTAACTTCCTGGACATATGCTCAAGATCTGCTTTGACGAGATTCCACATTTAAAGATGTAATCATAGAGAAGGTTGGACCAAGGGAGCATTCTCGGATTCGTTAAACAAATTGTGAGACTGGGTCCTTTCAGGAAGGGCTTGGTTTTGGTAGTATAAACAACTAAGTAACAAGGTAAATATATATTATATTATATAAAATTTTGAGATGCTATGAAGACTATATTCTAAATTACGACGATACTTCAGAGGCTCTGGAGATATCATAAAACTGTTTTCCATGAAACTTAAGCAAACATACGTACGTAAATACAGACAGAAATTGACCCCCTTGTCTCAAGGATTATATAACATTGAACGGATTTCTGACCAAACAAAAAATCATATCGACTATGAACAGACAAAACTTTAATATTATAAACATATATAGGATTGATATTAATAATGTTGGGTTTACCCAGCCTTGGCAAGATGAGGTAGGAGGTGAGTGGCCTCAGCGGCGACGAAACCCTCAGCGATCCTGAAGTTGTCCTGCCACCGTCCTGGGTCAACCCCCTCTACAGCCACACTCATCTCATCTGTCCACTCAGGCTGGCCCAGTCGGAACAGGTCGAACATCACCTCCAACATCGGCTTCTGCAAACAGAAACCACTCAAATTTGCATTTCGAATAACTAAACATTGTTCCTATCTTTAAAAAAAATTCGTAAAAAAATCAACTTCTCTAATGCCTTGAAAGCAGTGGATACAATATAAAAATGTAAAAATCAATAAATAATGTTAGAAAATCAATAAGTAATGTAATGAGTAAACCCTCTACTACTCGGAAAAGTAATGTTTTTCTCATTGTTCAACAAAAAAAAAACTATCGTATATATCATATACGAAAGCTTTAATTCATACTTATATAGCTAAAAAATTTACAGAGATCCTCCACCAATATCCCATAAGTTCTAAAGTAATTACTTTCTATACATTTTTTTAAATACAATTGATTTTATAGTAATTTATTATTTACTTTATTGTTATTTATTTATACTTAATTATTATTTATTTATAAATATTTTCCCCTCTATATTTCTCTTTTTTATCTGAGGAAGGGGCAAATAATCGCCCCGTAATATCGTCATTTAAGAAGATTTATCAATTAATAAAAAGAGTATTGTATTTATTAATTAAGAATTTCATTTTATTATTATAAATATTATTCATCTTTGTATTCTAAAAATACATCTTATATCGTACATATATATACTGTATGGACTTCTAAATAGACGATCAAAATTAGACATGACACAAAAAAGGAACTGTTACACCTACTTACTGAGACCGTTATGGACATACAAACCACATATATATGCTTCAGCAAAAACATCCAACATAAAACGAATTCAGGCGTTTTAGTCAAAAACCCTCAGACTGATAACACAGTACCCACCATACATACATAAACAACAGAACATATAACTATCAATAGATAGGTACAAAATTCAATCAGTTTTTTGATCAGCGTAAAATCAGCTATAGAATAAAAAAACGAGTCGTTGAAAACAAAACCAAAAAAACACTTTATTGTTTTTACTAAACAAACTAGGGTTTTTTTCAATAACAAATTAGTGACATTAGCGATAGGCTAATCGGTTGAAAACGTGGGAAGATATTCGAATTTCGAAATCCGAATATATTGCGAAGAAAATAAACTGCTGATGTAAAAAATATTGATTTAGTTGTCAAAGTTCAACATTGAATATCTCAGGGAGTGTCCTGCGGCCTCCTTTCACTTCGAAGGGGTCGCAGAATTCCTATGTACACGACCTGGCTTGTTTAGATCTCGTATGTTGATGAGGTTAATTACCTTGTCGGGGACACTAAATACATCTAACGCATTCTGCTCTTCTTATACTTTACAGAGGATCTTTTTTTTTTTTAAATAATAAAACAGTTCTTCAAGTAGTCTCTAAAACTCTACTATTCATAATTTACACATAAATACACAAATTTTTCTATATATTGGTAGAATTGAAAGAAAGCACAAATATATACCTGAAGATGTGTTACATAGAGGCTGTCAACAATGGACGTGATGGCCTGCCGCTTGCCTTGACAAAGATGGAGCAGTCCTGTCCAGGAGCGAAGTAGACATACCATGGCAGTCGTGGACCAACGCACGTGACCGTTTATAGAGCTGTTATGTCTGCAAGAACACAAGAAAATAGAAATAAATGTCACTTTTGGGTTGTAAAAGCAGATTCTGAATTTATGTATTATATATGTTTTCATAATTCTTCCATTTATTTCTTGGTTTTTACAACCTAGCCGTTATAGACGTTTCAGTAAGTACTCCTCCCATCATCAGTATCCATAACTTATTTGCAGACATTTATTGTTAAACAATTTTCTCACAAAAAAAATCATAATATTCTATTTAAAATTGCGCAAAGTGATGTTCAATTAAACACATTAAAAAAAAAGTAATGCTATAAAAATCATTAGCGTCAAACACAGTGTGCCCCTTGAAAACACTAACCGCTCCTTTGACCTTCCCTACCAGATGCACATTGCTTGAACCCCGCCTCTGACAAGTTCAGTAACGTCAAAAGATCGGAACATGACCGAAATGCTGTTCAATGAGCATCAATGGTACCAGCTAAGGGAGAGCAGAAAACCGGTTCGTATTTACAAGGAATATACCATCTGGTATAGTTAACTGTATAACATAACTTATTTTCGTGTGGATAAAAGATGGTCCGAATACATTTACCCGAAACCGGTACACTACGCTATTTTTTTGTGGAATTAGACAATATAATTGTTAAACCAAACAAAAAGTTGAAAGTATATCTTTTTTATGTACTATAATTATTACTTGTTATTGGTGAAGGATGGGTCCATATAAATAGAAGCAGTAAGAGCCTGGAGACAAAGACCAGACTTGTATCTGGTGGAGGGCTTGTTGGCCAGGTACAGGAGCGGTCCCAGAAGGGCCTCCGTCATCTTGGCAGAGCGCAAGGAGGGCAATGGCTGGATCAGAGCGTTCACACCTCCACAAGTGATGAACACACTCGAGCTCAGCAGAGCTGCAAATAAAAATAAATTGCTTCATTTCAATGCTCCTCGGATTCTGAAGGAATAAGAGCACGATTTATTGGGGAAGGTCTTTGGATCGGTCCAAAAGAATGGTCGTTGGAGATTCAGAACAAATCAGAAGTTGAACATTATTCCTTGATGAATCTGATGTAGTTGCTTTTCTGAAAGGGGGAAGACTACTCAAGGAAGATATCCCGCGAAGATTCCTATAGGGTGACCCGGGTAGAGTGGTGGAGAGAAAGAACGAAGAAGACAGACCGCAGAAACAGACTTCAAAAGGCGGCTTGAGACAGTCACTCGTGTGTTTATCTTCTAAATCCTTGTTATACACCCAACTCAAGAACCAGTTTTTTCTGTGAAACTTGGGTAAATAAGTTCGGTGTAAAATTCGCTCATTTACAGTTTACAAAATCGGGTATTAATTAAAGGTAGATAATTAACCTGCAAAGATTTATGAAATATTCATTTTTTGTGGAAAGAGTATATTTTATCACAAAACGTGTTTGTTCTAAACAAAATACATATGGTATCTAAACTGCATGTTTATAACTCAAACCCTTACGGTCCCAACAACAATTAGAGGTAGGTTTACGTCCAAGGAAGCTTCGTGCATATGTGTACTTGGCATGTTTTTGATTTTTTTAGTAGAGAAACTAAACCCCCCCAGTCGTTATCCATAAATGTTGAGGAAGCAAGCAAAGACTCCGCCGACATTCAGGTGCTGTGGCACGGAGTCCATCCTGAATCACGTTTATCGGTAACCCCGCTAAACTGAATGTAAGCATCTCGGGTCAGCAACCATTCCGGACCTTAAAGCGGGCTGCTTGAGTCTTAGCTAAAATGGTACTTGGGGTGTTGGATGCTTTCCAAGCGACACGACTTGTGATGCGATTTGTAATGGCGATGGTTACTGGCAGGATCCAATACTGGAACCAGAGCCAGGTATTAGGCGCCCCGCGCACTCCCCTTTTGGTGGGGTTCATAATGGTTATGGCTATGTATCGACATGGATCGCGCATCTCTTGAAATGTGTTCAGCTGTCATATATCCTGTCACTCAGGTGCTACGATTCTCAAGAGAGTAAAATTGTAGTTGTATAGAGGGAATGTTTATAAAATCTAAAGAAATTAAATATAGTAGGAATCAACTAACCAATTTCAGCGAGAAAGGCCAAAGCAGCAGACTGGAGATTGTCACTGTGACTTGGATGAACAAAGGCCACCATGGCTCGTACTGGGGCGTGCGTCAATCTGTGTGGCGCTATAACCAGCAGTCTTCGACAGAGCTGGATACCTCCAGCAGTCACTTCTCTAAAGGAAAGGAAAGAAAAATAGTAATATTACAGAGAAGTGTAGTCAGGTCACACACTGAAGGGATCCGTATGTCAACAGTGAGTTGATGTATTATTTAATACATACGTAACAAATATATTGTTCTGAAAAAAGATTTCTGTCAATGCCACTTCTATGATTTACGCAAATTTGACTATTCCAAAATTCCGAACCTTGTTCATCACAGATATATTGACTGGATAGTAAATAAAAATTTAAAAACACTCAACGATCTTACCGTGTAGTTCCCATCACCGCCACCGGAGTACTACAACTTTTGTTTTGTTAATGTGACTCATGCCCGGCCTTTAACTACAAAATCATATCGCTTACTACCAAAATTTTTTTACGTCACTCCGGTAGACACGAGCCTGACTCTACGATGGGAGCCCTAAATTTTACCGACCCATCTTCATTCAACTGCGTTAGGGGTCCTTAACGAGTAACTGACAATGCACAGGCTCGGTACCATCGCTTAACGAACGACCCATTAGAAGGACTGGTTGTTTTACCTTCCTGATAAAAAAATAAAATAAATTTTAAAGGTTTCAAACTGAACTTTCAGTCATTTCTTCAATATTCCCAACATATATTTTTGTACAGCTTCAATAGGTCCCAAGATATTGATTGCGGGGGACAAACAGACATCAAACACTCATTAGTAGAGTTTCGTAGACAGTCTTACTGGATATATACGGGATCTACGGAACCCTAAAAGAATAAATATTACAAATTGTTAAATAAACAAATATTCTTATCTTTTTGAAAGATCTTTACAATAAGGTACAGCCTGATTTCCTTCAAATTGAAGTTATTACGTGTGGAGCATCTCTGGCGAAGGGAAGAGACACTACTATAATGTCGATAGAGAGGGTAGCTCATCATCTTCCCAAAGAGCCCTCTCCTAAATCCTTACGCGCGGTGCACACTGGAGAAACCATTTTGATGATATCGATTTCATGAAACATGAAACGGAAGTTGCATGCAACCATTCGTTTCAAAATGATCGTAAAATAAGGTAAATCGCACAGGGTCGTGCACATGGCGTTTCATGAAACTCAAGTTTCTTGAAACCCGGTTTCATGCAACTTGTAAAAACTGTTTCTTGTGACTTCAGTTTCACGTTTCGAGACTTGTCATTTTCATTGAATAAAGAATTTGCATGTTTGTCGGACGTTTTTTTCCCAGATATGGCGAATGTCTCCATTCCCTTTCAAGTGAAGTTAGCGGAAGCGGTTAAAAAAACTTCCATGTCTGAACTATTTCCATCTGAAGGACTACAGCAACAGGGACAAAGTTCAAAGGACATGGAAAACAGTGGCACAAGAAGTAGAAAGTACAGGTTCGATTCAAATATTCAAAATACAGCCTCCAATGGTGTCCTTCCTTATTTGAGAGCCAACTAACTCCACCAAACTGTCAAAACAAGACTTTGACATTCTGAAAAAATCTTTAAATTTGACAGGGTGAGAACTTAGTTCAGGGGCTACAACGTAAGTGCTGTGTTGCCCATCTCTGATCAAAGGTTGAACCAAATACTTCCGTTTTTTTCCCTTCTTCCGCAGCCACTACCACAAAACAAACGGCATCATATAATTCGGACGATATGACGAAACTGATGAAAACCCTTTTCCTCTATGTGCATGTCCACATGAAACTAGTTTCTAGAACCGATTTCATGAAACTGGTTTCTCCAGTGTGCACAGCGCCTTACATTCAGTAGAACCTGAGATATTCACATGACTTTTTGGACTGCTGGTAAAGTAAAAAAAATGTAACATTCACTTACCTAGCTATCAGAAAGTCATATTTTAATTTAATAAATATATCCACATGATCTTCAGTTTTTATAAAATGTCGAACAGCACGAAATGCTGAATTCTTCAATTTGGTTGATTCATGAAAACATAATGGCCGAAGACTGAAAATAAATAAATTCAAATCATTATTACACAGAAAATAATTATACACTTTTATCAACTCACGAGCCCAATCATTGCAATTCCTTAGCGGTGAAAGCTTGAACATAGCTACACTGATTTCAGTTATGCATTCAGGATGTACAAATTACCGAAAAATTCAGATCCACTCAAAATTGTTTAATTTGCTATAGGTCGATTTTTAAATGTGGGAAATAATAGTAAAAAGGGGACCTTATCTTATTTTCGTTACTTTACGGAGCAGTCAAAAACATGAAAAAGATCAACGTTATTGAATTTTACTTAGTTATCATGGGGGATCGAAGTCACAATCCTTTGCACAGTAGACAAGCACGCAACCTCTTTGCTACCGGTGTGGCATAATTCTTTTCACACCATCGTTTTATATGAATAAGAATACATATTTATCTTGTAAACTCAAGATAAATGTAGCTCTATTCTATACCTAAAATGTGTATGATGATAATAACGTACATAATAAGTAGAGAATGCTCAATTCCAATCCTAAAGAAACATGCAAAGTACGTAAATCAAGAGGTAAAAAACCTTATAGAAGTGACCTGATTTTGTAAATATATACTTGTATAACGTTGCTATGGACCTGTGAATAAATCAACATTAAATTTTATATATCACATGAATGATAGCTAGTATGCACTTCAACAAGTGCAAGATTCCTCAGATAACACATGACAACTTACGGTAAGATGGAAAATATCCTTTTAAAAAATTGAAACTTACCAATATAATATTTCTTCAGCCGAATATCCAAAATCCTCATACCTTGTATCAGGTTTAGATATAAGTTTAACAAATGAATTCAAGAAACTAACACGTCTTGATTCAGGAATATTCTGATTTACTGTGATACTGGATAATATTTCGGACATTGCCTCGGAAGGATCTAATAAAAAAATAACATAAGTAAAACAAATAACTCAAAATATTTAAAGGATGAAAAGAAATTTCAAGCATAGCATAAAAAAGATACCATAATACGTCTTTCGAGTATGTGAAGACATAACTTTGAATGTCCAAGGAGTTGCCATGTTAAAAATATATGAAGATACAGAATAATTATTAACAATGTAAATCAGAAATAAAACAATCCAAGAATTTATTTAGGGAACGTTACATTGTTAATGTCAAACCATGATTTAACCTTCTCTCAGCGAAGAACTTATTATTAGTGATGATCAAAATCACAGATCTTAATACAGCCGGTAGCTCAGTTCTCTGCAGGTAGTTGGCTATGACGTAACACTAGAACACCAATGCCCGCCAAATTCAAACTAACGCGCTACTATGAATTGGAAAAAAAAAAGTTCATTAAATTTCCTTGCATACATAATAATAAATACATATAATATGTACTTTATATATATAATAAATACGTAATATCACATTTCCAGATATTAGATAAGATTTTTTTTAAAAAGAAGAATGCACACAAAAAAGACAACAGAAATTAAATTACAATAGTTATTAGGCCCTTCTATAGAGACATATTAACCGATAAGATGAACAGATAAAATTATGTCAGCTCAACAAACGAAAAAACCTTGACTTCTCAATTGTCTCTTTCCGGGATTATTTTACACTGAAATATCAGAAAATGTTTTCATCTCCCCTTCTGGTAGGATTTTAACATCAGTGGTTTCTGATTCCTTATGCACTATAGTTTCCAAAAATGCAATAATTTTTAAATCTCCACAAAATCTGAACGAATGTCATCATACCGAATATTTCTATGCCAAAACAATCTTTGAATGAATATAATTAACATGATATATATTGTGCACGAAATCCCGTATATATATTCTGAGAAACACTTCAAAACGGCTATGTAAGTGCATCGGGTTTTAACATATTTTATGATAGTCTACCAGAAGAACAAACAAAAACCTTTTTCAGCTATTTCTGTCCTAAAATAATAGTGGAAGGAATATAAAATCTAGGTCGACCTTGTGCCATTCATATTTGGAATTTCAAGAGTTGGGTTTACTTTCCATTGAAACGTTTCCCAATCAATTGTTTCTGCTGAGTCATGGAAGTGGTTTGGTGTAGTGTTTGTGTGTTGTGAAAGTGTTATGAACGTAGAGATGGTCAAGTTCTGTCAGTGTCTCGTGACGACTGGGAATGTGAAATTGTTTATAAGTTTCACGTGTAGGATGTGTGGATGCTATCTATGTTGTCATGGGTTGAAGGTTCGTTCGTCTGCGGCTAAGACGGTTGTCTATTGGAGATAGAAGTTTGACCACATTGTTATTGGTTCTTCTCCAGCCCCAGATTGTATGCTTGCTGTTGAGAACCACGAAAAGTGGGCGTCCCCTGTAAAAATGGGTTCAAGGTCTGTCTGTTTTGTTCTTAAGTTTCCGTATGCCGAGACGATGTTGTGTGTTCTGTTGTTGGTGAGTATTAGTTGAATTCCAACACTCTCCAGGTGCTCCAGTTCCAAAACAAACAACTGAAAATGATTGATTTTTTTCTTCCCACAGATACACTCCAGGAGGCTATTCGGGTTTGTCTGCCTTGTATATTATGGATCTTGGCAGTCTGAATGTGTCTGTCGCTGTGAATTGTGTTTATGTTATGCAAACTACGTCTACTGTGTATCGTGTTAGGAAGTTACTGAAAGACTGCAGCTTTCCTTTCAACCCATGCGCATTTCATAAGATTGTAAAGTTTCGATCAACTGCGAAATTAGGGCTAGCCATAACTAGAAGAAAATATATTATTTAGTATTGTGGAGATGAGGAATTTAATTTTGGGGATAAAAGGTTTAGTTATATGTACTTAATTGTAACTGAAACAAGTCACTTGAACAGTCTGTGTGTGGTGTCCGCTCTGGGTAAACCAAGGGTTGATTTTAGCTTCTGTGTGTTTTCCGGGGAGTGTGGAGGACTATCTGTGGCTGGTTGGGAAGTTAGTATAGTTAAATTTGCACTTTTGGTTGTGTTGGGATTGTTTATTGGCATATGTTTTCCGTGTGTGATTCCTGATTGAAGTTTTATGTAAGTTTCACAACCTCTAAAATTCGCGGGATGGCTTCCACCACAGTTGGAGTACATTGGGGACTCTTTGAGAAGATTGCTTGATGGGCAAGCTGTGTAATGCTGACCTCCTGCAAACCTGACTCATTTTGGGTCAAGGTGACAGAAATGTTTGCTGTGTCCCAACTTACTACCAGTTCGTGCAGAGCACAATGCGTTGAGACCTCTTACACAGTTCTACAATTACTATAATGTAAAACAGACGAGATCATTGAAAAGTCGCCTTCCCCTGGAGCTGGGAGGGGCTGTGGAGTTGGGCCTATGTACTTTTCCAGTAGCCTGGTTACACTGAGGTCTTCATACGTCCTGGATTCGCCTTACCGTCGTTTTGTCAGGGAGCATGGAATCTCACGAATAAGAACGCAAAGCTTCCTATCCTCAGGATTACGAAAAATGTAGTATTTGTTAGTACCAGAAGAGGTAAGAGATTTTTAACTTTTTTGTGCCATTGTTTCGGTTCGAAGGCAGATTTCGTGATAGTTTTAATATCTGTCATTATTTTTTGAAAGTCATCAGCGCTACATAAGAAAATGGAGGACACTCGGTGGCCTGCTTCCGACTGCTGACCGGGCACGATTTCCTTCAGGGACACCTATATCGGATCGGAGTAGCGGACAACCCCTACTGCGTCCTCTGCGAGACAGAGCAGCACATGACAGGGCAGCATCTCGACGTGTGCACCGCTCTCCAGGACGTCAGAACTGCTATTAAAGGAATCTGCACTACAACAAAGAAATCTGCAGTGTACTGTGCTGCTAGGAGACGCATGGCGAAAATCGCGAGCGTACCGGCGTAGGGGGAAAAAAAAATATAAGAAAATTGGGGAAGGGGGAGGGGAGTTTTAACTTATTTTTTTCGGTCTGTGAAGTGATGTCGATAGTGTAAGGGCTGCGAGTGGCGCGAATGTGCTGTGCATGGTTTCCGGTGGAGTGGATATCATAACCGTTCCGCTCGGGTTGTGTAGCTGGTCCCCAGTGGAGGGCTCTGTCCAACTGCATGGGTTTATCTCGATTCTCGCCTTGAGGTTACCTGGTTGCTCATTTTTGATGTTGAAGGCTTTTTCGCTTGAGTGAATGTTTTTTTTTTTTTGGCTTTATGTAGGTGCATATTAGCCATGTCAATGTGTTATATATA
Source organism: Aradus depressus (assembly GCA_963662175.1). Classification (NCBI taxonomy): domain Eukaryota; kingdom Metazoa; phylum Arthropoda; class Insecta; order Hemiptera; family Aradidae; genus Aradus; species Aradus depressus. Next base: position 9,859,714 of record OY759215.1, read on the forward strand.
ATTATTTAAGACATCCATGGCCCCGGGAGGGAGTTCTATCTACGAAATAAAACTCACTCCCGGACGGGATTCGAACCCGCAAACCATGGTGAGACCATGCGACCAAAGCCCTACGCTCTAGCCCGCACGGCCACCATGGCCCCCACGAGTGAATGTTATTAGGCTTCATTAAAAATTGAGTATATTTGCCAACTTCTATTCTTTAGATAAATTTAGCACTCCCACTGTAGTCGGGAACACGTCCACTGAAGAGCACTCTGATAATAGACGACTAATGATCTTGTAGTTAAAGCTCGGGGATGATTCACAATAACTAACTAGGGGGTTCGAATCCCGCCTAGGAAAGTTTTATTTTGAAGATAGAACTCCCTTCCGGGGCGATTGATGTTGTAAAAAAATTAATATAACACCGTTATGGAGACATGGCTAATATGCATCGACATAAGTCCAATAAAAAAAAAGTTCAAACAGCTGTAAAAATGTTAACAAATAGTAGGAATTGTGTTACTGATTTTATGCATATACATAGGAACAGCTCTTAATGTGAAATATATGTTCCAAAATATTATGGAATAAACACTATTACTGAATAGAACAATTTACAGGTTTCAATACATTTGAATAATATATATTCATTTTGTATGAATTAAAAAAAGAAAAAATTTGGACAGATTTCAGTGATAAGAATGTGAACATTATTCGGTCCACTGCCTTCTGTAACTTTCCGTGATCTTCGAAATATTTCAATAAGTATTGTACTTTGTAAATTAGATCATATTTGACTATTTTGTGTATAATTGTAATGACTGACATATTCTGTATTATGTGCAACTTTTGTTTCTTGTAGCCTTAATTTTTCAAAATGAAATAAGTAGCGTCCTAACGGCTATTTGCAAAGATAACCTTTGGACAGTAATCCGCTGCAGTTTGAAATTGTTTTACGGTCAAGTCGAGTTTATTACGCCTCGGACACAGAAGTCAACATTTTTTACGTGTGTGAAATTTCTCCGTGCGCTACGAACAGTTTTTATTTTTATTTTAACATGGAGAACAGTTATGAATTTTCAGCCCCACAATTCATAGAATCTTGGGAGGATGCATCCCGGATTGATGACGGTGCTGACAAATTTTTTGGTAAGATCATAATTATACATGTTATCTAGTAAATAAATGTTTTAAGATAAAGAAATACACAATATACTGCTTAAAATTTAAAGGTGAATCTATGTTTATACACTTGTTTCACTGGATTAAAGCCACTTTTTTTTTTTTAATCTGTTTTTTTTTGTTAGGAATAGGAATTTGACCATTGAAAAGAATTTTTAGAGATATATTAATTTAAGTGTATACTCTAAGAACATAACGTATTAATTTAATGTCTTAATTAATTGTTTCAAAATAAGTTTTAGCAATTATTTCTCTAAATAAAAAATCAAACATTAATCCACCATTGAATTACATCGTGACGAGTTCAACTGAATACGAAGATAATAACGAAAACCTTATTAGGTCTATAATGAAAACCTTATTAGGTCAATAATGAAAAAAACAAACATTTTTTTTACTTTTTGGTGCCGTATTACTTATTACTAAATACCTCTTCTGTTATTGACTTGGAGATCATCAGTTATTTATGGTTACAATAAGTTTTACTACCTCAAGCATATTCCACAATTTTTGAGATTGCGTTGGGATAAATTGGAGAGGGGACTGTAGAGTCCTGTCTGGAGACAGTAAGCTTCTCTTCAGGGGAATCGCACTCATAGTTGCTGCTTGAAGTGAGATCTTTTTTCACATGTTCTAATATATATTCGAATTGCTTCTCAATTTCCAGCCTTTAGTACTACCAAAATGTAATGGCAAACCTTCGAAGTCTAAAACATGTTCTAAAAAACTCGCTTTAAACGGTATAAAGGGATGTTGGAGATAGAATTTTTTTTTTAAGCAACAATCAATAACGTCCTTTTTTGAATCACTAATTTTTTTAATAAATAACTGAAAGTAACACCGGTTAATAGCAGGGGAAAATGGCGAAACACGAGTAAACTGTGATTCCGCGTTCAATTTAAGTGTACCTTACTTTGACAGTTATATTTAATTCATAAAAAAACATTGTTTGCTTTTGTAGACGCTGAAGAGGATACTCCTGGAGGTGCAGAGAGAGTGGCAATTGTTGCTCCATTTACAGGACATTCAGCTGAAAATGTAGCCTCATCAACAGAACCTCTTTCAACAATGTGGCAGTAAATATTTCTCATATTTTAATTAAAGTAGTTTCTTAAATTTCATATTTCTATTGTTTTTTTTGAGGGGGTTGCTAGTAGATTTTCACTTTTTTCAGAGGAGGACTCTCGTATTTCCGTAATCTTTTGTATCTACAGATAATGTTTAATGGTTCATTATGTAGTGCACCTAATTATAAATGATACTTATAAATGTATTCCATTTATCCTAATTATACACTCAACAGCAAAAAAAGCGGCGCATCTTTTTCAATTATATTTGTTTTTTACAAAGAATTAAATGAGGTTTGACGCATTATATTTGAACATTAGACCTTGGTATTATTCCTCTTCAGTATTAGCAACACAAGGTTCGAGGATTAATGATAAGAACCCTAGGTTTCATAACAAGCCTCATATCAGTTTGTCAAGAGTTCTGTAAAGAGACTGTAACGTTTTTTCATTACTTTTTTTAAAAGTTTAATTCTGTTCTGGAGTTACTGTAGCAACTTCTAAAAGTTGGAAAATGGTTTTAACTGCCGAAATAGCCGCTAGTATTGTTGCCCTGGTGGCAGTCGGAAGATGTCAGCGTTAGGTTTAGGTTTAGGTTTTATGACTCATGCCCGGGCTTTTAACTACGAGGTCATATCACCTACTACCAGAGCGCTCTTTCGTCACTCTGGTGGACATGAGCCCGACTCTACTGTAGGAGTCCTAAATTTTGCCTACCCTAAATTTTTATTCATCTAGGGTAGGGGTCTTTAACGAGTACCTGACATCGTACAGGCTCGGGACCATCGCTTAACGTCCCATCCGAAGGACGGCGTGCTTAAGTTTATTTTACCTCCCAGATAAAATAAACTAAGGGCCTCGGTCGGGCTACGAACCCACGACCTTGAGCTCAGAAGTCAAGCACGCTTACCACTGAGCTACCGGCGCCCTCTATGTCAGCGTTACGTGGCCAAGACTCTTGGGCTACCTGAAACAACTTCAGCGGGCCGTTCATAGGTATGAGGAGACTGGCCGATATACGAGGAGGCCAGGTTCAGGAAGACCAAGAGCGACAATGCCTGCAGACGACCGATTTATCATTCTCTAAATTCTCCGAAATCGCTCCCAGACGGCTGTAGAGACCGCTGAGTGTATAGACACAGTACGCAGATGACTCGCAGAAGTTGACCTGTACTCGAGAGCCACCGCTACTGGACCTCTACTCACCCCAGCACACCGAGCAGCTCGTCTTCAGTTTGCTCGAGTTTATGAGGCATGGATAGAGAATGACTGGGGACATGTTCTGTTTTCAGACGAGTCCAGATTTTCCCTGTACGCTTCAGATCAGCGCGTAAGAGTGTGGGTAGAAGAAGAGAGCGATACGCTCAATGCACTAGAACGGGAAGAGTGCAGTTTGGAGGTGGGCCGGTGATGGTTTGGGGAGGCATCACTTTAGAAGCCAAGACCGATCTCCACGTATTCCGGAGGCCGACCCTGAATGCACATGCGTATGTGGCTGAAGTCCTACAAGATTATGTGATGCCTTTTGCTCCATTAATCGGGGAAGATTTTATCTTCATGCAGGTCAATGCTCGGCCGCATGTTGCAAATGTGGTATCTGAATACCTTAATGAGGTTGGTATTCGTACCCTGGAGTGGCCAGCCCGCAGCCCTGACCTTAATCCTATTGAACACCTTTGGGACGAGCTGAAAAGGTGCATCCGCCGCAGACCAAACCCTCCCCTTGACTTACAAGAAGTGAGAACTGCTGTGGTGGAAGAATGGGACGGGATGCATCAAGGAAGCGTGGCTAGTCTCATCAGAAGCATGCCTAGAAGACTACAAGCAATTATTCAAGCAAGAGGAGGTAACACTCGTTACTAAGGAAAAAAAAGGCGTGTGGACATTTCAGTTATTGGAAGAAATCTGATGTAACATTTAAAAAAAAAATAAAGGTGTATTCTGTTTTTTAAAATTAAATAATGTTTTTTCTCTTATAAAATAATATTCTCATCCATTTTGTTGTTTTTCTATACAGTATTTTAAGGATTAAAAAAAATTGGACAACTTCTAGCATTCAAATAAAAAATATTAATGAAATTGAAGGTGCTCCGCTTTTTTTGCTGTTGAGTGTATATACATTATTGTATTAATTGGATTCATCTGGGAAAAATGAAAAATAAAATCGGAGAATGACCAGAGAATTTTAAAGTCAAGTTTTGCTGTACTGGACACGTTGAAATACGACCTTCGCATTGGGCTAAGGGCAGAGCTCCCAACTTCACGTCCAATTTCTCAAGTTTGTCAGGGAAAATGAGTTGGTGCTTTTTCAGCTTTTTCCCAGTGTATAAGACTATCATGGATAAATGATACTTAGGCACTTACTTGCCTTTTTTTCTTCTAAGAGGTTTTCTAATTTTTAAGTTGTCCTTAAACCCTAGAAATTTTTTTTGATCCATATTGCATGGATCATGGTTCGTTTTCCTTTCAGACATATTTTTCTTATTATTTAGCGGGGTTAGTCTTATTAATCCATTCCGTTCTAGGTCAGAAGTGAATGAGGGAAACGTTCGGGAGAGGAGGGCTTCCGTTAAAAGGAAGTTAGCCTCGCCCTACATACCTCTGGCAGAACGTATATACTACATGGAACATGGCAACCCCAAGAGGTTCAGGGCCAAGTCACAGTCAGGTATACCAAGATTACATTCTTTGTTATAATATATAGTATACTTTAAAATATTTAGTTAAGTAATTGTTAACTATTCTGGACTTGACACGGCCTGTGAGGAAAGAAACAACGCCAGTTTGGGAGCTGAAGACTATGGCAATGGAGACTACCTCGAAACGGTACCCCGAGGCAGAATGGCTTCATGTCTACACCGACGGCTCTGCAAAGGGAAATGCTGGGGCTGGCGTGTATTGGAAGGACTTCCAGATAGCTGCTCCCGTCGGGAAGCATGCCTCCAACTTCGATGGTGAAGTGAAGGCCATATTACTGGCGCTTGAGCACTCCTTGAAAGCCGATGGGAAAACAGTGGCGGGTGTTGGGGGAAACAGGGGGCCCAGTGCCACCAGACTTACCTCGAGGACACTCGGGGGCCTGCTTCCAACTGCTGAGCGGGCACGATTTTCTTCAGGGACACCTTCATCTGGTTGGACTAGCGGGCAACCCCTCCTGCGTCTTCTGCGAGAGAGAGCAGCACATGACAGCGCAGCATCGTGACATGTGCCCCGCTCTCCAGGACGTCAGAACTGCTAATAAAGGAAATTGCACTACGACGAAAAAATCTGCAGTGTACTGGACTGCTAGGAGACGAATGGCGGAAATTTCAAGCGTACCGGCGTAGGGAAAAAAAAAAAAAAACTTTTGGACTATATTCACGTGTTCAAGTAGACGCACCTTAGTCGTAGAACTCTCATTAAAGCGAACAATTTAAGCCTTTCCGCTGAGTTTTGAGCGGGTAGTATCACAGTTCCTATGGCATAATTAATCGTTTAAGAAAAACTAGAAAGTAATGTAGATTAAACGAGTTTTCGACAAATTTGTGTGCACATGTTGATAATAAAAAAATAAAATGATTGCCTACTGCGGTAATATTCTCACACCTTACCAGTTTCTTCTATTTTTTTACTCAAACAAATAACTTTTTTCACTGTCTTTGGTGGTGAGAAATTATTTTTGACATTTGGTATTTTTTTTTGCGTCGGTAAAAAGCTAACAATAATAACGTAACACAATGAAACTGTGTAATATAAATTCGTCCCCAAGCTACAAACATATCATTGGCATTTAAGTGCTTTTTTTTTTTTTTTTTTTGAGAAATTAACACGTTTTTTCTGAGTATTATAGTCTCAACATTCACGAGCCTTAACCCTTGCGAATCTAGAGTGGTTATTGTATATATTTGGTTGGGGTCGGAATGATAAACCTGGGGCCCAGTCCACACCAACATACTTGTGCCCGTAAACTAAAAAAAAAAAAAACGACAAACTTAAATTTGTCTTTATTATTAAACATCTCAAAATCTGTTTTACAAATATTTTTTTAAAAATGTTTTACATGCCCTTTTTGATGTCACCGCAGATGCATAATAAACTAGCATTTGTGTGTTGCATGAAGCTAGGCTGGAATTGTCTCCGGGCGAATGTTTAGTCATTGAAAGGATTAACACCTTCCACCAGTTAACATTTTTCAAATATTTGTCGAATTTCAATTTACTAGGATAAATATATAAATCTCGTATTTTTGAGCTGAAATTTCTAATTTTCTCGGTCACCACTACCTAACCGAAATTCATGTCCTACAAATTGGCAAGTTCATGATTTTGAAACAAAATGTAAACAGAGCCATGCTGATATTCTTATGTTGAATATTTACTATTGAAGTTCCTAACATTCTCATTTGAATTAAAATTTCGAAAATTTGCTGTAGGAATAGATTTTTTAATAATTAGTTCAATTTAAATTTGCCGCCATCAAACAAACAGTGGTTCCAATCTGCCATTGGTAGCCGGAAGAAATATTGAATATAAATATTCCACCCCTCCATCGACTTACGGTCAGATGTGTTGTTTTTATATGCCTTTGAACATAAGCTACAAATCTTTAAAAAAATAAATTCTGTTATGCGCACTATCATGAAAACTATTCCTTTCTTTTTCCATTACGAGAGTTGGAATTCAAAAAGTTGGATTTTCATAATCCACTCTCCAGATCCTTCAAATTGATACTTCATGTAGATGACTGTTTCATTTTTGATGCGGTGAGAAAGCGAAATTTTTTTTTTTTTTGAAGATGTCAGACTAATTTAAAATCTACAATTTCGCGCTAATTAATTTCCTTTCATTATGCTACTTTTGAATGTTCAATTTACATCAGACCCTGGGGAAGCAATGATCTACTGATCTACAGATTCGCAGTCTCCCTAGCAACGGATTCACACTGCTCTGCTGCATACTGTATTGCTTTTAAGACATTGTTTGGTGCCTGCTCCCCTCACGGACCCAGATTGTCGAAAATTCACAAAACAAAGTTCGAATTTTATTTTCACGAGAAAGACATTATTTTATTTATTTATTTTCAGATTTTTAGCATTAATAACACCGGTTATAAAGGGGGGGAGGGGGCATTTAATTCATTCGGACGTTGATTTTAAAGTCTTGAAAAGAAGATTCACTTCATGTGCTCTCTGAACTTTTTGATAAACTTCTCGGCTATACTAAAAGATGTTGGTTTTCTCAAAAGTAATGTTTTTGATGTCGCGAATTTTTTGAAAAAGAATGTTTTTTCTAAGACTGGTCACTAAAGTTTTTTTTTTTTTTTTTATATTTGAACTAAAAGAATATAGTGTTATATTATTATTATTTTATGTATTTTTATTTTATTTTATTTTTTTCTAGCTGTAGCTTTGAATACTACGAAGTCGTCTGGTACAACCATTGCCCAGTCTCCTTTCCTGATGACAAAAACAAGAACAAGACCATGCACTGCTCCAGAAATGAGCCCAGAACAGAGGTCAGTAATTAAATCTGGTTAATACCATTCAAGTGTACTTTTTGAAACTGGAGGAACAATAGAAAACAGATGTTCTCACTCTCATTGTGTTAGCAGCAATGTGTCCACGCTGGCGCTTCCTTGTGGGTGAACCTCGCCATGCTTCGTCGTCATTTCATTTTTAAACTTTGAACCATTAACGGACGGAATTGCCTTCGTGTAGTTCCTTTTCCATGTTTTTCCCCAAAGGGTTTGCTTTTCTTTTGTTTCTGCTTTGTACTACTCCGCAGTTCTCCAGGTGTCGAAGTATTTACAAACCTTGGAATGCCTAAAGTTTAGCCCAGGAGGTTTTTCCTCATATCATTTATAAGAATTATTTATTTTCTTGGAATCCTTATTAGTTCTTAATAAGGATTAATGGAATGTTTTTGTTTGGAAAAATATGTTATTAAAAGCAGTTGAATATCAAACAATGATATTACTGAATTGTTACCAGTTCAGTGTTATCATTTACCACTACTAGGATATTGTGGAATACATTTATTCAAATCCCCCATTCTTCTTGAGCCCATTTCTAACTATCAATGATTTCATCAATAAAATCTCATTGAAAAATTATGTCTTCGCTGTTGATGTTTCATCAATAAAAAATGTTATTTTATTTGTTATCCCCGCCACGAAAAATGAATATAGAGAGAAGCCTTGGGTTAATCTCAAGTTCTAAAACACAATGAATTCAAAAACTTAATTATTTGTATGTACTATTTCGACAGACCAATATTGAAGCCATTGAGAAGAAGAGAAATCGGCGTCCTCTTCAAGCCTAATCCAAAACCTCCAACGATTCCAGAACCTTTTAAATTATCCGAAAATTACCAGAAGAAGGTAAGATAACGTTTTCACCAATTTAAAATTTAGACTTACATCCCACAGTGAACGTATTACAACTTTTTTTTTTAAAACCTATTCGGATTAGATGGAGTGTACTATACATAAAAACGGTTTACAATTTAAATATGAAAATTAGTGCAATAGTACTTCTTATATTATTGATTTTAATCAAAATCCTCTTCACAAGTAGTAAAGAAGTAGTTGCAGAAAAAACTGAGGCACATATGTTCTCGAGGGCCGCCCGATGTATGCTGAAAACTGAGGCACATATGTTCTCGAGGGCCGCCCGATGTATGCTGAAAACTGAGGCACATATGTTCTCGAGGGCCGCCCGATGTATGCTGAAAACTGAGGCACATATGTTCTCGAGGGCCGCCCGATGTATGCTGAAAACGGAGGCACATATGTTCTCGAGGGCCGCCCGATGTATGCTGAAAACTGAGGCACATATGTTCTCGAGGGCCGCCCGATGTATGCTGAAAACTGAGGCACATATGTTCTCGAGGGCCGCCCGATGTATGCTGAAAACTGAGGCACATATGTACTCGAGGGCCGCCCGATGTATGCTGAAAACTGAGGGACATATGTTCTCGAGGGCCGCCCGATGTATGCTGAAAACTGAGGCACATATGTTCTCGAGGGCCGCCCGATGTATGCTGAAAACGGAGGCACATATGTTCTCGAGGGCCGCCCGATGTATGCTGAAAACTGAGGCACATATGTTCTCGAGGGCCGCCCGATGTATGCTGAAAACTGAGGCACATATGTTCTCGAGGGCCGCCCGATGTATGCTGAAAACTGAGGCACATATGTTCTCGAGGGCCGCCCGATGTATGCTGAAAACTGAGGCACATATGTTCTCGAGGGCCGCCCGATGTATGCTGAAAACTGAGGCACATATGTTCTCGAGGGCCGCCCGATGTATGCTGAAAACTGAGGCACATATGTTCTCGAGGGCCGCCCGATGTATGCTGAAAACTGAGGCACATATGTTCTCGAGGGCCGCCCGATGTATGCTGAAAACTGAGGCACATATGTTCTCGAGGGCCGCCCGATGTATGCTGAAAACTGAGGCACATATGTTTTCGAGGGCCGCCCGATGTATGCTGAAAACTGAGGCACATATGTTCTCGAGGGCCGCCCGATGTATGCTGAAAACTGAGGCACATATGTTCTCGAGGGCCGCCCGATGTATGCTGAAAACTGAGGCACATATGTTCTCGAGGGCCGCCCGATGTATGCTGAAAACTGAGGCACATATGTTCTCGAGGGCCACCCGATGTATGCTGAAAACTGAGGCACATATGTTCTCGAGGGCCGCCCGATGTATGCTGAAAACTGAGGCACATATGTTCTCGAGGGCCGCCCGATGTATGCTGAAAACTGAGGCACATATGTTCTCGAGGGCCGCCCGATGTATGCTGAAAACTATATTAAATTACAATTCGGAAGCCATTTTTTATTGACATTCAATTGATTTAATTGTTTATTTTTTTCTCATATAGATTATTTGGTACTGTATTTTATTAGAACAATCTGTTTCATACAATCATGTTAGTTTCATTGTGAGATTTAAATAACTGGCGTGAAGAAATGTGTTGTTGAAAAATCTGTTTATGTATTCTTATGAAATGACCAATAGTTTATTATATATGTCAACAATAATTTTGTGTGGAAAAAATTTAGTAATGCTGCTACTGCTATTTTTGTGTTTTGCAGCTGGTGCAGGACGAAAATAAACCCTTTGTTTTCAAAGCACGGCCAGCCCCGCCAGGAATTGAGCGCTCTTGTCCTACCTCATGTTCCTCGTCCTCGGCTCCTAGCATCAAAAGTGCCAAAGTGAATAAATCAAAAATGCTGGTCGCTACTGTAAGTTTCGTTTCTTATGAAGGTATTCTTTTTTTCAAAGACTCACCTTAAGGGATACCGTCTATTGAATGTTCAGTCGAACTGTAGTTTAGTCGAGTCGAGCGGGGGACAACTATTTCAGAAGAACTAAACTGGTTGCTTACAATGAGACCCCAAGAAGGATATGGACCTTCAAAGAAATTTTTCCTGTAAAGAAGGCTGTAAGTTGTACATATATTTAATGAAGATATACATACATTTCATAGAGAATATTTATTAAATAGGGGAAAAAGACTAGTAAATCGGATGCACCGAAAAAAAAGTGAAAATTCCACACTGTAATTGAGATTTTATCGGACCTTCAATAAAAAAGGAAAATACATCTTAAAAAACTGTTCTTTTTGAGAGGTTAGGTGTATCATTGAAGTCAGTAAACACATATATATTTTTAATTTAGAAACGCGGCAGGGTTTCGCTGCCAAATAATATTTTGTTAAACGTGATTCTCTTTATTTGACGAAAAAAAATAATGGTTTTTTGTACCTCTAAATTTTTGTCAGGGTACCCACTTGAAAAATTCGCACGGAAATTATTCCAAAAATTCCTACTATTTACAAGAATCGAAGAAAGTTGAAAAGAGTCACAGTCGATAGGAGATTTCATGCTCAACGATTGAGGTCATATGCTATTTTGTCTTATCTGTCTATAGTAGTTTCAGAGCAAATTAAAAAAATAAAAACAATCTGACATCTTAATGAGGATGCTCCTCGGAGTATCATTATCGTGCTGCATTCGCTCCAAAATTGTTGCTTTCTCAAAACCATAAATAGAACCTTCATTGTAGCACTCACTCGTCGCTTTTGAGTTGTGTAAAAAACTGTTGTGGGGCATTCCCCCCTCCCCTTCTCCTCCAAAGCTACTCCCCGAGGACCCAGAAATTTTTTTTTTTTCTGCGACATCCCAAAAGTTGCAATAGGCCACAACTTCAAACCTTTTAAATATCGTCCTCCTAATTCTAATTGTGACGTATCCTATTACCATTTATTGGTTTAACGGAAATAAAATTATTATTATTATTATTATTAATACCCCATATTTGCAAAAAGTCACTTTTGTTAAGAGTCTTTAATTTTATTATTATATTTTTTTTAGATTATGAGAGCTCATTTTGCCCAATGGCATTGAAATTTAGAATATACCTTATTTTGACGTAACAAAAGGGTCCTATAAAGATTCAGTGTATTTAAAATGTATAGAATGAACCCTGTTTTTTTTTTTGTTTTGTTTTTTCATTCAGCGCGAAAACCTAATTATTTAATTTTTTGCAAAGCAAGGTATTCGCATTACACTGTTGATATGCAGTTTCGAACATAATTATCAAGAAAATATGTTCTTGTGATAGGAGAAAAAAAAGGCCATCAGTTCTATCTCATCAAGCATCATCATTATCTGACCTAAATAGTAAAATTCGCCTTTAGCCCAGTTTAGCAGGAAAAAAATGTATTTTCATATTATTTTTGTATTATATGCTTTCATGCATAAGTTACGTTTCAGTGTAATCGCGTCAAAATTATGAAAAACCTATTTTTATTACCCACGTTTAGTGCTCTTTCTCCACTTTATGTTCGACATTCTTTTCTAAGATAAGGCAATGTAACTTTTAAAGATTGTTTGCACCAATAGCAACAATTTTTTTTTAAAAAGTGTGGTTGTTCTTTTGGGCATGCTAAATAAACATTTTGAAGAAAAAAATAAATATTATAATTAGTGTGACTCTCTAACTACGAAGTCGTATAGCCTACTACCAGAGAGCTCTGCTCGCTTTGGTGTACATGAACCCGATTCAACTGTGGAAGACACGATCAGTTTTTGTCATCCACTCCCAGAATCCTTTTATTTTGGGTATCATGTAGTGGGGGTGGTTCACGGGGCAGTCAGTGTGTGGCCAGCATGACGGTACTACACTAATTCTGCAAGTCTGCCTAAGCATGACATTTATCGTTTACTATTCATGCGTTCGTTAGACAATCAGCCTTTCCGTTATATTGCAGTGTGTCCGAGCTCTTAATAAGCAGTTTACAGGGTGTACCGTCTCAATTTAATATTTAAGATCATATAAATTAATATTACTATCAGAAGTAATTCAGGGCGTCCAGGTGTGTGGTAGAGCCTCTAGTTAGCATATAATATTCCTCTGATTTATATGGGATTTCAAATCACAACCTTTTTTCTCCTGAATTTTCTTTTTTTTTAAATTTATTGTAGGAGAAAGGACCAAAATGCATTCTCGATAACGTAGGAGTGGGCATGAAAATTATACATGGGAAAAATACACGGACTCGCTGCGTTCCTTTCAGCTTCCTGGAGAGGGACAAGGAAAGGTCAAAGAAGAAGGGAGAAAGGACAAAGCAAGTAAGTATCGAGGTATACATTTTTAGTTTACTGCCCATTAGGTAAAGGGCCATCAAGCTGTGAGTCATCTACAGGTAATGTTTTGCAGTTTATCCTCTCAGTCATAGTCATCTCTTACGTTAGACGGCGTCTCCAACCTTCTTGCACTTGCGGGCCGCATAATACCTTAGACTTACAGGCGCGGGCCGCAAAACAAATTGTCGGTGAATCATGGGCAATGTATTTTCCCTCGCTCAAATTAATCAACTAAGTTTTCGCTCTGCCTCTGAAACCAATCTACTGATTTGCTTAAAAATCCATATAATACATTCATTACATCAACAGTTATTAGTAGTTTTTAGTTGAGATCCCTCCTCTGATCCGTCCCTTTCCCTTAAGCGGATTTGACTGAAAATTAGTAAGTATTGTCTTTATGAATTTCTGGATTCTTTGATAAAATTTCGTGTCAATATATTAATTTTATCGAGAGTTATCGTGTTTACGGACAGACATGATTTTTTTTTTTTAACACGGGGTTGGAAAAGGTGGAATTTTGGTGAAAAATCAGCATCGAATGTCTGACTGATAACTTATCTTCCTCTACACTTCCCGTAGCTAAAGAAGTAACAAATAAAGTAGGCTTCTAGATATATATAAGTAACAAAAAAAGTTTCATGTAATATCCACCGATTTATATTCTTCTTGACTTAGTCATATTTTGCAGTATGCGGTATACCCAACATTTTTCGTTGGTAAATCTCGATATTATCCTTACAGTTCCCTCGTAGGGCGCACAAGGGGGCCATGAAAGCTGCGACCCCTGCTCTTGAAAGTCTTTTTTCACCCATATTTTTGTGACTATCCTGTCGTCATTCGATTCGGATTAGTGTTACGTTATCCTCCTGTACCTTGTCTGTCGCAGATTGCGACTAAAAGGATATTTGAAACTAACGAATTTCACTGCTTTGGATCTACAGCAGAGACTTGCAGTAACCTGATAGTCTTGGTTTCAGATCCCAGTCCTTTTTATGGATCCGATATTGGGATATACTATGTTCCTGCCTTGACGACATAGAATATACCATAAACAAAATGTGACTGTAACTTTTTTGGATATAGGGAAGATTCTTACGTTTAGAGGACTATGAATGTAGTTTATACAATTATTAATATTTCTTTCTTGTTGCCCATGTACGGTTAGCGGTATAAATCTGTAGGTCATTTCATTTCGATTTTTCTCTCGGATTAGAACATAAAATTATTACCACTTGTAACTGACCTTCCAGTTTATCCATGAAAACTTGTCCTTTCAAGCAGGTCTATTTTAAATTACTACTCCATCCATGGGCCCTTTCTTCCGTCATTTGCTTCAGCGTGCTGTTTAAGGGATCCTTTTAGTCCGGATTCTACGATAGACAAGAGATACGGATAGGAAAATTCTGTTGCCTAAATTGATGGTTGATTTCAGATCTGTACGAACTTTAAAGCAAAATCGCCATCCGTTCTCGAGAAGTATCCGTTTATCCCGGTTTTGGAGAAGCGGCTACTCCCAACACCGAATAGTCCTCACCTGGAGACGGAGGAGAGGGCCCAGGTATGGGAGAGATTGGACGAGGAGAGGAGAGAACGAGAGGCGGCTGAGCTTAGGGTGGTCGCTGAGGTGAGTCCCCTGGAGGACATTTTCTAACGCAAGAAACAGATAAAACGTTTCCATGTGGCCTTCACTCTGTAATCCCCCCCCCCCCCCCCTTTATCGTGTTATAGCCGGGCAAAACAATTACACTCAAATGTGCCATCTTTAAAAAACATATTTTCCGGTTTCACTCAAAATTGATAGACAGACAGCTCTAATAGTTTTGGAAATACTCTGAGATTGCAAAAAGCGACGTCATCTTCCTTTTCAGTATCCTCCATACTTATTGTTTAGGAGCTGCAGCGGTTTCAGTGCAGAACAAACTTTCTTGACTGACGCCTTGACTCTACATTGGTACAGCCTAACCACTGGATGTCCCAGATACTATCAGTTCACTGAGATTTTCATTCCAAACTCTTTTACTTTAAGTGGAAGAACAGCCCAAACTGTGGCATCGAGACTGCAGAACCATCTTGTCCTTGAATGTACGACCAGGCGGGGGGTTTTAGTTGATTGGCAGTACCGGATCATATCTGGGACTGGACCTGAGACCAGCTACCCAGTGTTGAACTGGGGTTCGTCGGGTCCTGGCGGGAGCAGAAGAAACCAGTTTGATCGCCACAGATGGATCGACCGGTGGTAGACTCGCAGCCATACCCTGGTCACGAGACGAATCCCACAACACACAAGATGTAGTTGATTAATTAATAAATAAAGGCTTTTTATTCTTTTATTTTCTCTATCAATGTATGTAAATATTTAGCACATTTTGATTGACATCTTTATTTTTCAGATTGAAAAAGCTGATCAAGAAGAAATTTCCAAGTTAAGAAAAAACCTCACTTTTAAAGCCCGACCTGCGCCAAACTTTCAGAATAGTATTAGAAAATAGCGTAGGTAGTTGATTATTAACAATTACACTGGTCTAGAAAAAAAAAATATATTTTTTTTGTACCAAAGAAATAACGTGGGTTTTAATAGCCCCCCCCCCCCCCCCCCCCCCCCCCCCTCCACCACCACATATAACATGAAGAATGTGGATGATTTAAACACTTCCACATTTCCATTTTATGTCTATTTTATATTTATATTTTAAAAAAAATGAATTAATTCTCAAATATGCAAAAGATATTATTATATAAAAGATAACTCAGAGTGTACGCAGTGAATGTCAGCTCAATACTATGTGTAATACTATATATAACAATGGGTTGCTCAGACTAAGATCGTGTTTATATCGCGACATTGCATAACTCATCTGTCTGCCTACCAATCAGTCTGTCTGCTACCTGCCTGTATGTAAAATATATACGTATACATGTTGGGAAATTCGACCATGCTAGGCTAGGATTGGACGTTGTACTGTTTCCTAAGTCCGAAAGATGCTACTTTTCGGGCATCGGACCTCTCAAGAATAACGATTCCTAAGATTGGTAAAACGACCAACGTTTAAAGCTTGAAACAAATTCTTATGTCGGGATTTGGATGTATAAAAACAACCACCAAGCCTAGGTTTGTGCTAATGCCGTAAATGTTTTGAAATTTTATTCCACCTTTTTGGAAATTTTCTTATGCCCAATACTAATATATGACAGAAGAAAGTTTAAATCAATTTTACAATTACACTTATTGCAATTATTTCATACCTGTTGTTGATTCGACGATTTTCCAGTGTCAACCAAGTCTTACCGGCTCCATTTTCATAGTTGACAGTTCCACTTCTCTAAAAATTTCTTGATACTTGTCTTATGACATACAACCTAGGTTCGATAATTTTATACTCATTCAATAGAATTCGTTTCGAGCTTTGAACGTTAGGCATTTAACTAATTCTAGGTTTGGTAATTTTGAGAGGTCCAAAGCAGGCGGGAAAGTTGTGAATTTCAGGCTTTGGAAAAGGTCCAACATGGAATTAACAAATTATCCGGACATCTGGGGAAAAATTACATAACCAATTATGAAAAAATAGATCAAATATTTCAATATTTTTTTGACGTCTCTAGCGCCATACATTTTTTTGCATATTTTAAGTGTTTTGTTGATATGTTAACAATAATTTTAATTAAAGATGATTTATAAGAATTTGTATTTATTTTTCCTGTACAATGTTTTGGTCAATGTATTTTTTCGAAACGCCATCGGTCCAAACTAACTCTTGGATATTCACCAATATTGCTGATTGCCGCTATTTTAGTGCAACTTTCATTGTACTCACGAATGTATTTAAAAAATAAAGTAATTATGTATATAAATTATATACATAATATATTATATTATACATAAATATACATAATATATTATATTATACATAATATGATATGATTTTATTTTTAAGGGCAAAAAACTGCAGGGTTATCATCGCCCTTCAAATGTAGCTATAAAATATAACAGACATATATATAGCTATATATAACAAATAGATAAATAAACAATACTATATGTTATGGTACAGTCCGGATTCTTTCAGAAAGAGAATTAATTGATCTATAACAGACTTGTCGTCCCCGAGAGCCTCCGACAGATTGCGTGGGATATTGTACTTGACCATGAGATGCTCATAGGCACGGCACTCCTCTATTATATGTCTGACAGTGAGGGTGTAGCCGCAGGCGGCACACTGCGGGGGCTCCTCTCTAGACATGATGTAGCCATGGGTAAGTCTGGTGTGGCCCATCCGGAGCCTTCCCAACACCACCTCCTCTCTTCTGATGTCCCTCGATGAACTCTTCCAGGGTTGTACACTCCGCTTCAACATTCTTAACTTGTTCATATCCACTTCGTCCCACATGCTTTGCCATTCCCAGTGAATGTTGGCTGCTATCGGTCGAAGTAACTCATTGGGAGTCAGGGGGACAGGACAGACTTCAGGGAGATTGTGTGCATCTTTTGCTGCTTTGTCCGCTCTTTCGTTGCCCGGAACACCGGTATGAGCAGGGACCCACACGTATAGCACCGTTTTACCTGCCTGTATTAACATGGTATGATACCTATGGATTTGGTGAACTATTAGATGAATGGGGAACAAGTTGTCGAGACTGTGCAAGGCACTGAGTGAGTCCGTGCAAACGACTATGGTCTTTTCAGTGACTGTCATAACGGAGCACAGAGCCAGCGCTATAGCCTTCAATTCTGCTGTAAATATACTACAGAGTGGGTGGAGCTTATATTTATATGTGCTGTTGTGATCTACGAAGGCACATGCCGTGGAAGTTTCCGATCTGGATCCGTCAGTGTAAATTACTTTTGGATCAGAGACAGCTTGCAATAGAGAATATAAGTTCTGTCTGACTTCTATAGGCTTGTTGTGAGCGCTGTCCACAACAGATTTTAGACGGAAGGAACAGACGGGGCGAGACAATGTCCAAGGTGGAACCTCCTCAGCTAGCTGTACCGCAGGTACGGATAGGAGTCGGGTTACCACATCTGACATTCGGCGACTGAGGGGAAGTGTTGCGTTAATTTGACTGTTGTATAGTCTATTGAATCTGGGCTTGAAGATGCAGTTGTATGAAGGATGTTTTGGTTGAGTATACACTCCGGATATATATTTTGCTGCTAACCTGTGTCTTTTTTTTTTTTTTTTTTTCTCGGGTGCTTCGGTTAATCACCCGGCCCGTTTTTTCGTCGGGGAATGAGGATACATGACATGGTTATGCTAAATTTATTTATTTATTTGTTGCTGTGGGTGTCTGGGGGCGACAGCCTCTTGTCCCTTGCGGGACAAACTGGCGCTCCCAGACCCCCTTGTGTTGCGGCTGCCAGATGGCGCCGAGAGAGCTCAGGATCTTGGAGTGGGGGCTGCTACTACATCGCGGTCGCCGGGGGTAGACATCGGGCCGCAGCCCGTCAATCGCCCCCGGCGCCGGGTCAAGCGGGCTTTTTCTGTTCCCGCCAGGAGGTGACAAACCGGCCGAACGCCGGATAGTTCGACTCCGTCATCAACTCCGGCAGGCTCAATCCCAGATATGATCCTGTCGCGCGGATCAACTCCACCCTAGACCTGTCGTACAGCGGGCAATCGAGGACCACGTGTTCTGCAGTCTCGATGCCGCCACACGAGCAGTTTGGGCTATCCTTTCTCTTGAAGAAGAAGAGTTTGGAGTTGAAGTCGCCGTGACCTGATAGTACCTGGGATGTCCAGTGATCGGGTTGTACCCAAGTGGAGCGTAGGCGGACCTGGACGTCAGGGATGTACGCGAATGTCGTTCGGCCATCGGAGGAGCGCGACCATCGCTGTTGCCACTTGTTCATTATCCAGTCTTGGACCATGTCCCTGCAACGCTCTGGTCCGTTCTGTCTACGTAGCTCACCCTCCAGGGCGAGGCGCAAGGGCTCATCTATATCTGCTCTCAGGGGCAAATTGCGTCTACAGTAGTACGAGGCGACCGCCCCGTCCAAGACCTCTATGGGCGGAGCTCCCGCCAGCACCTGTAGCGCTGCCGTGGAGACAGTACGATAGGCCTTTGTGACTCTCAGGAGGGCGGCTCTTTGGGCCTGTAGCAGTCTCGTTCTCTGCTGCTTGGTGGGGCGATACCACCACCCTGCAGCAGCGTACCGTGCTACAGCCTCGAATACCCCCGTGTAGATTGTTCTACACGCTGAGTAGTCGAGGCCCCATGTTGCGCGAGCTAGGCGGCTCAGAGCGTTGAAGGTGGCATTGGTCCTTTCCTTGATGGCAACAGCGTGGGGAGTCGCGCTGAAGCCCGGACCCAGTCTCACACCTAGGTATGTGACCGCCTCCGGGAACTCAACGCGCATCCCCCGGATCCTCAAGGAGAAGGGGTGGCGGGCGTCGGTTTTCCCTCTCATCAGCAGGGCCGTAGTCTTGCTTGGTGAGAGGTTCAGCTTGTTGGCGCAGCACCAGCTGTCGACGAAGTCGATGGCGGCTTGGGCTACGCGGGTCAGAGCTGCCCGGCTATCAGCGTGCACCGTGATTGCGAGATCGTCAACATAGGCAATAGCCTTATATTCACGACTCTCGAGCTCACGGAGCAGTCCATCAAAGAGTATGTTCCAGAGTGTTGGTCCTAGGACTGAGCCCTGGGGGCATCCTCTGGTGATGTTCACCGATGTGCTAGCATACAGCTGGCTCACAGTCGCAGAACGGCCGTCAAGGAAGCTGGATATCAGCCCAAATATATTCCTAGGCGGTGCCATTGCACGCAGTCGCGTGAGGATGGCAGGCCACCAGGCGCAGTCGAACGCCGCCGCGATGTCAAAGAAGATACAGAGGGCATATTTGCCTCTGGTCCCTTCGACATCCGACCTCAGCGTTATCAACGCGTCCTCTGTTGACCTGCCCCTCAAGCAACCATATTGCCTAGGGGATACGAAGGCGTATACCTGGGTGCGGATTCTGTCGAGAGCGAGTCCCTCCAGTATCTTCCCGAACAGAGACAGAAGGCTGATCGGTCTGTAGCTGCCTGCCAAGGAAAGGTCCCTATCCCCAGGCTTGACAAACGTGCACACCATGGCCCGCTTCCAAGCACTAGGGAAGTGGCCTCGCCTTAGGCAGGCATTGTACAAGTAGAGTAGGTCTGTCTTAATGACCGGGTAGGCTTTCTTGATTATGGCCGCGTCCATGAGATCGCTCCCAGGAGCGCCGCCACTCTTCTGCCTCCCAATCACCAGGGTCAGGTCTAGCTCGTCCCAGTCAGGGGCATCCTCCGTGTTCGGCAAGTCACGGGCAGCACACCTGATGTTTTGTTGAGTGGGTGTATCCCCTGCCGGGTCGTCTTCCGGGAAGGCCTGGCTTAGGTACATCCCGCCGGCCTCCTCCAGGGACAAGGCATACTGCATGCCATCCCTGATTGAAGCCACCGGGGCGACCGCCTTAAGCCTCCCAGTGGCGACCCGGTAGGGAATCCCCCACGGGTTTTTGCTGGACTCGTCTTCAACAAACCTCCTCCAGCTGGTTCTCTTGGCGGCTTCGATGCTCCGACCGTAGGCCTCGCTGAGCTGCCGGTACTCTTCCCTGCGAATAACCCGATGGAGTTGGTCTCGGCACCGCTGGTACCGCCTCCTGGCACGATAAACGGCTCTCTTGGCGAGGGTGAGGTCTTCACTCCACCAGGGGACTTTCCTCAACCGGTCGACCTTCTTGGGGATGGTTTCGTCGGCAGCTCTCAGTAAAATATTACTGAGCCTATCGACGCCTTCCTCAATCTGGTCTACCGGGTCGGAACCCCTGAGACCTTCCCATTCCTCGTCACAGGAGTAGGCAGCAGCGGCGGCCACGAAGGCTTCCGGTATCGCTTTGCGAGTTGCAAAGCGAGGGTCCCTAGACCTGACTGTCGTTAGCCGGGCGTCAAAGAGCCTCACGTCTAGGACTTCATGGTCACTAGACGTAACCCCTCGGACTTCCCAGCCACTGACAGCCCTGTATAGTTCTCCAGAAACCAACGTGACATCGATGTGCGATTCTCCATTGTGGCCACGAAAAGTGGGCGGAGAATGCTGGTCATTAACTACGCACAAGTCATGGCGGGCGATCAACTCCATTAGTCTTTCCCCCCGGCGGTCGGTGCGAACCGATCCCCAGGATGCAGACCAGGCATTGGCGTCCACCATGACTATGACTTGGCGTCCCGCTAGTTCGTCCAGAACGTGGTCCAAGTGGCCCAATTGCACGTCTATGCGCTCAGACGGAGGGAAATATCCGCTGATTACATAGCAATCGACGTTGGCGTGCCTGATACAGGCCACAGCAATGTGGCTGGTGGACAGATGGTGGAGCGCCATCACATCCACCTGGGGGCCGGACACAACGATTGCGGCCATAGGCCGTTCGTTGTTCCTTGCGCCAGTTATTACTCTGTGGCCAATACCAAGGCCTGCCACGCGATTTCCTATACAATAGGGTTCCTGTAGAGCCAAGAGCTGGACGGACTCATCGTACACCAGTGCTCGCAACTCATCCGCCACTCTCTTACGCCTATTCATGTTGTGCTGGACAACGTGGATTCCGGTGCGCTCCCTAACTCTACCCGCCATAGTCCGTGCGCGAGGCCAGCTTCTCAAGCGCGCGGATGTATGACGGGCATGTCGCGCTATCAGCGCTATGGGTCACGCCCGGTTTCCCGCTGCCGCAGTTGCAACACTTCGGCGGCAGCGATTTCTTTTTACAGCTGGAGCTGTCGTGCCCTACCATTGCACACCAAGCACACACCCTCTCCCTGCTTGGGCAACGCTTCTCCGGGTGGCCGAAGCCATGGCATCTCCCACATCTGGTTACATCCAGGCAATCCCGCACTGCACAAGTGTACCATCCTAGGATGATCCTCCCTGAGGTGACGAGAGCCCTCCGAGTCGCAGGGGTGGTCTCTACCACCCAGCGCACCGTCGATCTGCCGGGGGGGCCCTTCCTATAAATGGGGACTATGGGGGAGAGGTCGGGGAATTGGGCTTGAAACCTCCTGGTGAGGTCCTCGGCCGACCAACCCGCGGGCACGTCGAAGACCGCTAAGCGCGGTCTTCTCCTGTGCAGCGCCTCCGCCTTTAAGCCCAACTCCTGGAGACGAGCATTGGACGTCAGCGCTTCGAGTTCTTCGGCCGAGGACACCTCCAGGAGGATTCCCCCCCTCCTGGCGGGTCTGCTGTTTTTCATAATGATCCCGAGCTCTCCCGGGGTCACCTGCTCCATAGCGTCCGCCAGCGGGCGTGAGTCCTCCTTGCTGGACAGCTCGACCACGGCCAAGAACGTCTTAGGGCGATTTTGGCTCTCCCCGGCCGTGGCGAGCTGCCGGAGGACGTCTTCCTTCCTCTTGGTAGGTGGTAGCGGTCGTTGTCCCAGCCGGGCTGTCGCTGCTGGAGGGACGGATTTCTTCTTCTTCTTGGCCCTCACCACCTGGATCCATTCTGCTGGGTCCGGAAGGGCCGGGTTCACAGGGTCCAGGGGGGCAGGGTGTTGCGCTGTCTTCTTGAGGGGCGGTGGTGGGGGGGGAGCTCCGTCCACTTCCATCCCCCGCACCGCGGGCACGGAGGGGGGAACCCTGACTGGAGCCGGGGGGGTTTTTCTGGTGGGCGCCACGGCCGCTTGGTTCTTCTTATTCTTCATCTTCTTCTTTCCCCTTTCTTTCTCCCCCGTTCCGTGGCCATCCCCCACCCCTCCCTGGTTCAAATCTCCAAGAGGGGGAGGGAAGACGGCGGGGGGGGAGGGGGCGGGCGGGGGCTGGGGGATGGCCGGACGGGCCCTGAGGGCCTCCGCGAGAGTCGCGGTAAGGCCCTCCATCATCATCCTGGCCGTCTCAGTCCTGGCCTCGGCCACCTCCTGGGCTGCCATTATCATTACGATCAGTCTGGCTACTCCCCGGTTGATCTTATCACGGCCTGCCAGGCTGACTCTACTTTTTGCGACGATGTTTGTGATCGACGTTTGTATTGAGTAGGCCTCCTCTGGCTGGCCGATGGCCTCTTCGGGGGTTGCCTTCCGGGCTCTCTTCCTCCCCCGAGTGAGGGGGGTAAAGGCGAGGGTTGGGGTGGTCATTGCAGGGGGAGCTGTTCTCTTTAACGGGGGGGCGGAGGTCGTGGTTTCAGGATTGCTGGGGGGGGAGAAGAGGTGTTTTAGATTTCCTAGGGGGGGGGGGTGGGTGGTTTAATCGGAAGGGGGGGGGGATCTGATAAGGGATGTAGAGGGCTTGAAGGGCTGAAGGGGGGGGGGGTAATTTTTACAATCAAGGGGGGGTGAAGCGGGTGGAGAACTAGTTGGGGGGTGATTTATGGGTGGGGGGGTCTGTTCGCGATGTACAGATGGGGGTTTATCTGGGTGGGTAGCCACAGGTCCATTAGCCCCCTGGTCCGGCTGCAGACAGGCTACTGCCCTCCCCGGGTCCGGTTCACGGGATGGGGACTGGAGGCAAGGAGGGGGGCGTAGGCTCCTCCCACTCCCTCCCGCGGTGGCGCCACTTATCTGGGAGGGAGCTGGCGTTGGCACGGGATCCTTATGCTCTCGACTCCTGGAGGCAACTGGCGGGGTCCTCTCCATAGCGCTGGGTGGGGGACACTAGACACGCCTACTTGATACTACACGCCAGCGACTCGAGATGACGTCGCCTTGCTGAGCTGTATATGAAGGAGCCATAGTCCAGTTTGGAACATATCAGGGCCTTGTATATTGTTAGAAGTGTGGATCTTTGTGCACCCCACTCCGTATTACCTAAAACCTTCAAGATTCTCAATTTGTTCATACATTTTTCCTTCAGCAGTTTTATATGAGCAGACCAGTTGAGCTTTGCGTCCAATTCCATGCCCAAGAAACGAATGTGGTCCACGTAAAGTAGAGGAGTACTACCTAAAGCAATCATGGGGTCATAGTTGATGTTCCTCCTCCTGGTGAAGTGGATGCAGTGGGTCTTTTCAACTGAGAACTGAAAGCCAGAGTATAACGCCCAACAGCGTACTTTGTTCACTGCCACTTGTAGTCTCTGCTGTATAAGGTCAAGACTTTTCCCGCGACACAGTATTGCGAAGTCGTCTGCATAGAGATATCCATTGACATGCCTCGAGATACAGCCGGCTATTTTATTGATGGCGATGCAGAACAGGGTGGTGCTAAGGACGCTCCCCTGGGGTATACCATTTTTCTGTTCCCGCTGCTCAGACTTCGCATTGCCTACTAAAACGCTGAATGTTCGTTCTTTCATGAATTCTTGAATGAATATCGGCAGATATCCACGGAAACCCCATTGGTGCAATGTTTTAAGAATGTAGTGCCTCCACGTCGTGTCAAAAGCATTCTTTATATCAAAAAATATGCCGATTGCATGCTCCTTGTTAATGAAAGTGTCCTGCAGGTCGGCTTCAAGTCGTACTAGGCAGTCTTGGGTGCTTCGCTTTCTACGAAATCCACATTGAATCGGGGTTATGAGCTCTTGCTTCTCAAGGATCCAAGTTAATCTCCTGTTGACCATCCGTTCCAGGATTTTGCAGACGCAGCTAGTCAAGGAGACGGGTCTGTAGCTTTTGGCTTCTCTTTTATCTTTCCCTGCTTTCAGAATGGGAATGATTAGTGATTCACGCCACTTCGCGGGGAAGACTCCGCTAGACCATATGTGATTGTATAGTTTTAGGAACTGACAGAGAGCTCCCAACGATAAGTTATGAATCATGGCGTACTGAATGCCATCAGGACCTGGCGATTTTCCAGCCAACTTCTGCAATGCTGAATTTAGCTCCCAGAAGGTAAATGGTACATTGTACTCTTCGTCATTTGTAGAGGAAGAAAAGTTGAGAACTCTCTGTTCTTCCGCGTCCCTATACCCGATAAACTGTTGACTGTAGACAAAATCGTCGAGGCTATAAACACGGGCCAACTCCTCGGCCACCCTGGCTGGGTCTCCTGTGAGGGGCCCGTTGATGTTTAATACCAGAGGTGGATAGAGCATCCCTCCAGATATTGCACGGATCTTCCTCCATACTGACGCGGAGGAGGTGGACGTATTAATACTAGCTACATATTGCCGCCAAGATTTCACTTTACAAGTAGTAAATAATCTTCGACATTGGGCCTTATTTTTCTTATAAGTTATTAGGTTGGCGGTTGTCATGTTTCTTTTAAACGATCGATAGGCTCGTCTCCGTTCCTTAAGCGCCTCTTTACATTCGTCATTGAACCAAGGTAACAACTTTCGCTTGGGGGAACCTGATGTTTTAGGTATAGAGTGATATGCGGCATCATTGATAGCATTAGTGATGGCGGTACAGTTGTACTCAGCATCCGCAGACCATTCGCCCTTCATCACTGCTGCGGTTTTAAATTGTTCCCAGTCGAGGGCGCCGGTAGCTCAGTGGTATGCGTGCTTGACTTCTGAGCTCAAGGTCGTGGGTTCGTAGCCCGACCGAGGCCCTTAGTTTATTTTATCTGGGAGGTAAAATAAACTTAAGCACGCCGTCCTTCGGATGGGACGTTAAGCGATGGTCCCGAGCCTGTACGATGTCAGGTACTCGTTAAAGACCCCTACCCTAGATGAATAAAAATTTACGGTAGGCAAAATTTAGGACTCCCACAGTAGAGTCGGGCTCATGTCCACCAGAGTGACGAAAGAGCGCTCTGGTAGTAGGCGATATGACCTCGTAGTTAAAGCCCGGGCATGAGTCATAAAACCTAACCTAACCTGTTCCCAGTCCGCTTTCTCTAATAGCCACCTAACTCGGGTTTGATATGTACAGTTTTTTACAGGTAGCGTGATCTGAATAGGGAAATGGTCACTAGAGTACTGATCAGGGATTACATTCCATAGAGTGTTGTGGAGAAGTGATACTGAGCATGCTGAAATATCTATAGCAGAGAAGGTTCCGTAGGCGGGACTCAGGTAAGTAGGTTCTCCAGTGTTCATGAGGTGAAGGTCAAGATCATCAAGAACTTTACTTATCAAGTTGCCACGGGAGTTAGTGGTAACGGATCCCCAGAGGGTGTTATTAGCGTTAACATCGCCGACAAACAGAATAGGCCTAGGCAATGAGCGGATAAGGTTGAGCAGTTGCAGATCAGAGACATTGTCCTGTGGTGGGAGATAGATATTGCAGATGGTGAGTGGAGTGGGGGCGGTGAGGCGAATAGCCACCACCGTGGCTGAGGGTCGACAGAAGCTCTGAGGGTGCACCACTCTGGACGCAGGTCATCACACCTCCGCACGCCTTGCCTCCCAGAGGCCCATCACACCTATACGTATCGTAACCTTTCAATGTGAAAGATTCACTGGGCTTAAGATGAGTCTCCTGGAAACAGAAGCCGAGCGGGTTGAGCTCTTTTAACATCAGGTGAGCATCATTGATGTGGGTCTTGATACCATTACAGTTCCACTGTATTATACACGGAGAGGTCATCTAAGTGATAGGGGAAGTATATGTACGATTCCATACATTCATATATTTCAGGTGTGTTGTCATACGAATGCACAACCAAACAAGCACACTCAAATATACAGTGCTGCTCCATGGTATCGATGTTAACTCTAGCAATGCATCCATGTGCATGCAATCTGCGCTCAAATGTCCACATAGATATATTTAATATATAGTTGAGCGCTATATTATGTAGAGGTGTAGGCTGATAGCAGAGGAGATGGGTGTGGAGCAAGGAGGGGGCGAAGGAGGCATCGCCCGGCTTCCCACTATCAGAAGTCAGCTGGGGTCTGGGTAGGTAGGGGATCAGATCAACCTCAGTGTACCAGGTAGTGTTGAAGAGTGCTCTATTAATCATTAGTCAAAGAGTTGTGGTAGAACAGAACTAGTCTGTGTCCATGTCAGGAGTGACACTGCCAGAGTCTTGTTCTGATGACCGTGTTTTTTGTTTTTGTTTTTGTTTTTTTTTGGTATGTACTTTTTCCTTATTCAGAACAGCCAAATTGATTTTCAGTTTGGGGATGGGGGGGGGAAGGCCCCGATGTGGGGTCGGGGGTCTCGGTGGGTACGCCCGCCAAGGTGCCCGGGGGAGGGGAAGGACAGCTACCACACAGTGTGTCCACGGACACAGTGATAGTGGGGGAAGGGGTAGGGATGGAGAGCGTATTCTCCCGGCTCTCTTCGATGATACTCGTCTTTTCTGTTAATTCATCATTTTTATTATGAATATTCTTTAAACCTATGTTAACTGTCTTGTTCTGTATTTTCTTAATACTACTTGCTTCTACTGTAAAAGTAAATGTCTCTGTCTGTGTACTCATCTCCGAAGTAGGTTTCCTATTAATGTTGGCCGCATAAGTAGGGCTGTCAGTAGCTACATGAACGTAGGACCTGCTGAAAGTAGGAGACAACCTCATCTTGTAAATTTTTCTTGCCTCGGGAAAAGGTACTTTTTCCATGAGTTGTATTTTTTTAATTTCTTTTTCCTGCTGGAACACAGGACAAGATCTGTCGAAGGCACCGTGGGGCCCTTTACAGACTGCACACATTTTTGCCGACGTACACTCAGAGTTAGGGTGCTGGGGAAGGCCACAGCGTGCACATAGAGGCTTGTTGCTGCATGTTTTCGCCACATGACCGAAGTTAAGGCACGACATGCATCTCAGAGGGTTGGGCACATATAAGCGTACTGCCAGACTCATATATCCGGCCTTGATATGGGATGGAGCCGTAGGCAAGAAAAAAGTTAATATATAACTATGTGTATTTATTTTTTCTATCCTTTTTTCCCCCTCCACCTCCACAGTTCTGTTGACAGCTATCCTGTAGACGTCCGTAACGAACTGGGAAGCTAGTTCCTCCTTTATAACTTCAAGAGGGACCTCATCGAAATCGGAGCAAGTTACTACCCCCTTCGAATAATTCAAAGTTGAGTGTGGCTCAACTTTTACTGCTATTTGCTCGAAGAAGCTCTTGCATTTTAGCAGTTTATCAGCCTGCTTCGCGCTTTCGACTTCGACCATAATGTCTCCCGTCCGTATTTTCTTAACATTTTTTACTTCACCAGCTACCGATTTGATGGCTTTATGGATCAGAAATGGGGAGGTCTTTTTGAGATCTCCGGTCCCCTCCCTCGAAATCAACAAAAACCGAGGAAATGGGCCCACATCCTTGGGCGGACTATTAATCCGAGGTCTTTTCGACCTGGGATCCGGGGGTTTGTTCATTTCTACTAAAAATGAATATGAGTAATAATGAAATAAATAGTAATGTTAAAACTGAACAGGAATAATAGTATACGATACGTAAGGCTCGGTATGTGGGGCTTCAAAAAAGGTCCTCACTACACCGTGGTCAACACGCAACCGCAATCAACACAATCAAAAGTTCAAACTTCAAATCGAAAAAAAAAAAAAAAAAAAATTAAAAATATAGAGAATTGAGATAAGATTATTTTACGTCTTCACTTCACAAGCTCGACCATATGAAGATTATACATAATATATTATATACATAGTATATATATTATATAAAAACGAAGAACTTTTGCTATTTGCTTTCATAGTTCTGGAATGACGTTTTGAAAATAAACGTATTAAGTATTACAATTGTGAATAAATAAAACAAAACTTTTTTTTAAAAATATTGTCTATGCCACAAGAAATGTATGTACACATAAGCTACCGGTTTCGGCATTACACCATCGTCAGGTTTAGTTATGAATAAGCCGAAACCGGTAGTTTGTTTATAAATTCCTTGTGGAATAGACAATACTTCAAAAAACAAAATTTGTTTTATTTATTATAAATTTTCAGAATATATCCGCGTTTCTCAACAGTTATTACCGTTTTGTTCAGTATTACATAATTAGGAATGAAGATAAATTATGAATGACGTAATAATTAGGTTGTCCAAATAAAACTAAAGCTTCCTTAGAACTAAGAAACAGTTATATCAATAAGTAAGAGTAATTAGAAAACAAAGGGGTACAGAGATCCTGGCGAGCTTCCAGAAATAAATAACCATTGTAGATCAGAAGTGCCGCGAAAATTTGAACTAATTCAGTAGGTTTTTATCTTTTGGCACTTACAGTTTTATTTAACGTGTAAAATATTCTGAATTCTTGGATTAGAAAATACTGAAACTCTGACAAAAGAACAAGAACTGCTTTCTCAATGGTCCAATCCATCGCCGAACAATCCCGTCTCGAGAGTAGTCCCCCTAGCAGATCTGGGCATTAGTCAGATACATTATCTTTTAAGTAATGAAAAGATAGTATCTTGCAAGATAATGTTATCTCGCCAAATAGTATTTGGTTCATGAAAAGACACTTTATTCAAGATACTCGATTATCTGTCACTCATCAGATACATTATCTCGTTATCTGAAAGATTGTTATTCAAGAACCTATTTTGAAAGTATCTTGTTATGAGTGATCACTCATTATTCATAAGATAATCAGATAACCATTACAAATAGCTCACGTTACCAACACGAGGGTTGCGGGTTCGAGTCCCGATCAGTAATATCAACTTATTTTATAAATAGCTCACGTTACCGTCCTTAGAGTCCCGAGTTCGAATATCAACTAGTGATATCAACCTATTTCACAGATTGGTCACGTTACCAACGGAAGTGTCCTGGTAATCATGGGCGAACGACGTAGGTAGGAGCTTTAGCTTATAGCTTCCTGGTTGCGGAAATATCAAAAAAATATGTTTTTTTTTTTTGTTTTTTTGGAAGGGAGAGCCATATGAGTCAGAATTGTTACGAATAGAAAAATAGAAATGGGGTGGGGGGTTATTGAATGTTTGAATAATAAGTACAAATTTCTATGTAGTATAAATAATGTATTACTTATTGGTTAATAATAAGTAAAGTATTAATTATTAATGTGAGCAGAAATATCTTATCTTAAAAATAATATAATTGTTTCCTGTTATTAATATTATTTTATTTTTGAAACTATCAAGATGGTTTTTAAACACCTCCAATGCCCTTCTACCTGGCTACGCCCTTAAATATCAATAACAATTGATTAATTCATGTCTTCAATTCGAAGGCTTCAACATGAGAAATGATTGTCATGGTAGCAGTGTTCCAGATTTAGACGTTTCTTCGGGCCAGAAAGCCGCGTTATTTGCTCTGATTCTCTATTTTAAAACTGTTTCTGTAACTAAAATGAAATGATGTGTTTCAAATGAATTATTTTAAAGAAGTAAATTTTTGCTACATTTCCTTTTTATGCTCACAAAAAAACTTTATTCGGAGAGTCAAATATAGTTTTAAATGGCAACACTGATTTTCAGGCGGTCCATTCTCATTGTTACTGTGATTCTTTTCACTCAACTTATTTCAAGTTTTCCTAATAAATAGTGCATTCCATTGAATTTTGTTGTTGTTTTTTATTCTTTTTATATGGGTGGTAACGTGAATAATTTGTGAAATAGGTTGATATTACTGATCGGGATTCGAACCCGCAACCCTGAGACAGACCTGGACAAAAAGTATCTTAAAATTTAAGATACTTTTCGCAGTTATTTAATACTATCTCAGTTATTATCCGAATGATAACCAAGTAATCTTAAATAACAAGATACATTAGTCAAGCAACTTTCGTTATTCAAGTATCTTAATGTGTGACGTAGGGTATCTTGGAAGATAATGTATCTTAAAGATAACGTATCTTGTAAGATAGTATTTGGTCAGATAACGTATCTTGTAAGATAACGTGCCACATGAGCTGAATAACGAAAGTATCTTGACTAATGTATCTTGTTATTCAATATAACTTGGTTATCTTTCAGATAGTATCTGAGATGGTATTTAAGATACTTTTTGCCCAGGTCTGCCCCGTAGTTTGTGATCCCTCACATTTCACCAGTGTCGTTTTGCCTGTGAATTTAGAGATATCGTAATGCCGCAAAGTAATCATAATAAAAGAATCAAATCATGCAATGAAAACGTTTTCTGAAAATAAAACTGAGAAAATATAGTTATAGTTATGACTCATGCCCTAGCTTTAACTACACTAGTCTACTACCCGAGAGCTCTTTCGTCACTGGTGGACACAATATCATGTCATGAGCCCGACTCTACTATGGGAGTCCTGAATTTTGCATTCCTTAAATGTTTATACATATAAGATAGGGAGGGGTCTTTAACGAGTACCTGACATCGTTCAGGCTCAGGACCATCCAAAAGGACGGCGTGATTAAGTTTATTTTATTTTATCTCCCAGATAAAATAAACTAAGGACCTCGGCCGGGTTTCGAACCCGCAATCTTGAGCTCAGTAAGCCAGCACGCATACCACTGAGCTCCCGGCGCCCTCATTGAAATTAATACAAACCTTACGCAACCATAAAAACCATGTATTTTTTCAGAAACTATTAATTGATACGCCCCTCCTTAATACATGGCTTTTCTTTTTAATTTATTTTTATTTTGAAATTTCTACAAAATTTGGCTATTTCTCGAACATGGAAGCTCATGTGTTCCAGTAATATCCCATACCATACTCAAGAGACACTGGCCCGTAAAAAGACATATGTACTAAAATAATTCAACAACATTTGTTATATCTTATGTATGACAAACAAGGCAAGATGGTTTGATTTAAAAAAATAATAATATCTTTACGATTTTGAAAATCTATTATTAATCCGTCAACACTGTTAAGGTGCTGAATGTTGGAGAAGGTTCTACAGTTGTTGTGTTATCATCGTCTGTTTAAAAATTATAAGTTCCTTCAACTTGTAGTTATAATTAATCTTACTGCTAATCTTTTGAAAATCATGAACGATAGGCGTATAAAATTCCGTGGTAAAAATTGGAATGGTGAATCATCTTTTTTATTTATTATTTTTTGGTTTAATGTGTTTTTACTCAAACATTATACGAATATTCGCAGTTTGTCGAAGTATAGTTACTTATAATTCAATAAACTGCGAATATACCAGTTTATTTATTGAAATTTGTTATATTAGTGTAGATGTAGAATTTTCAGTTTTTGTTTTTTTAATTTTAGGGCGCTTACATTATCAGGGTCCTTCCAGAGAACACCATTCCGACCGAAGTCGGGGACCTTCTACTTCCACTTCATTGGATGATCCGAGTATTTTAAATCAAGACAGACCTCCTCCTGGATTACGAGGAAGAGCTCTTGGTACTTGATTTCACTGGAATAAAGTTTTTATAGCTCTTATTTTGAATTAACTGAATTTAAAACCAACTGTTCGTAGACTTTTATTCAATATAGTCATCAATTGGAACCATCGCATAGTAAAATGGCTCATGTATAATCATCATCGATATGATTGCGACAGTACCCCCGGCTGTTTTTTTCTTTCTCTTTTGATAGTCAATGAATATCTGAAATTGTTTTAACTTTAATATAATAATGTAACTGGTTTATAAGAATCATTTTGGTAAAGTTCTTTTCTTTTATAATTGAGTTAAACTTTAGTTATTGTTAAACTCCCCAAAGAATACACATTTCATGTTTCTACTTCTATCTTTTAATTTTTTTAACACAAAAAATAAATCAATAGAAACTTCCAGTGTTGGGTTGGGAAGTATGATGGGGAATATCAATTCATGTACACTGTGGTTTAAGAAATGTATTATTTATTTATTTTATTAGGAACTTAAAAATTAGGAATTAAAAGTTGTTATGGCGAACACAGGATGTTACGAACCATTTTATTTATTTCCCAAAGTATATTGTGCATATTGGTAAATTCAAATCTTGCCTACTATGTTTATTTCTTTTTTAGTCTAGAAATAGTTGAAAGTTTTGGTTTTAGTGTACTTTATTATAAAAGTACATATAATAAGTATAAAAAAAAACACTTTTATTAATTTTTTGTTTTAGGGTTATGGTACAGAGACAAAAATAGGGCAAAACAAGGAGTCGAAAGACAGGAACGAAACAATAGAAAAGTAAGTTAAGTATTGAATAACCAGGACAGACCATAGCGACGGACCGCGGCTGGATGTTCCCTCGAGTTCTGGTCAATATATTCTCTATAATTGTGAAAAATTACATCTAATTTCCCCTCTTAAGTATTATTCGGTGTGCTGAGCAAAATTCTTCTAAACGAAACAAGGCAGCAAGGGGGTCATAAATAAGTCATCTGACATTAACTATAATCCTACATTTCAGATTATAGGCCGCATGGAATTGTCCCAGAATTAGATCAGTGAATTCTTAGATTGCTTTTGCCCTTTATACTTGTACAACAAATCTTTTTTTGATTAATTATTTAACACACAATTGTACGTAAATAACTAATTTTTTGGGGGGATTGCATAATATAATTGATTACTGTAATCGAAATGAAGACTGATTACAAAGTATTTGATTAATGTAATCAACTACTTTTTTTTCTGATTACAATTGTAATCGTAACTTCTTTATTTATTATTTTAATTAATTAGTGTTCAACTCCGACTTATTTCTATTTTACAGCATACCATCCCATTAGAATTAAGACGAAACGAAATAAAAATTATCAAAGATATTCTAGGTTCTTTTGATTTTCGCCAAGTTCGAAGAAACAGGTAAAGTCTTTTCTTCTTATTACTGCTCTTTTTTTTTAAATTTTTTATTAGATCTTTTTATTTTATATGTTGAACAAATATATTATGTTGATCAAATGTTATAATGGTTGTCAATTCATGCGAGGCAGTAGGCGGAACAGTATCTTATGTAACTCTCAATGTTTCAACATTCACATCTTACCATGAGAATTCAATGTTTTGGGATTAGAGTAGCACAAAAGGAATGCTATGAGACGTGTCGGGAGTCGACTTCAGTCTGGATTAGAAAGGAATTGCGCTAAAATTGAAAAATCGGCATTTTAAAACATATCCACGTTATTATGCTCTCCACAATTTAAAAAAAAATGTTTTAAAATAATTATGTCAGATTTTATTTCTTCGGGCTAGAAGACGAAGATGCTAATTGTCGATGCGTAAATAAATACATTAAAAAATACGTCGTGTCAGTTAATTGCACAAAGCTTCCCTGCATTTGAAAATTTACCTTGGATAAAAAAAAACACGGACCTGACAG
Source organism: Aradus depressus (assembly GCA_963662175.1). NCBI lineage: Eukaryota > Metazoa > Arthropoda > Insecta > Hemiptera > Aradidae > Aradus > Aradus depressus. The sequence continues at coordinate 9,893,602 of OY759215.1, forward strand.
TAACGTAAACTACATCATTGTCTAGGACGAAACCACGTGGCTTCGAAAAGACGTAGCATCGCGCGTTATATTTTTACACTGATTACCATTACCCGTATTTAGTTAAGAGGAAACGTTTGCCTATAGTATGCAACTATCAAGTAGTTCTTGAGTTAAGAATGTCACATCTTAATTATATAAACAAACATATTTTTTATATTACTTAGGTCTGCAGAAGACCAGGGATCAACAGAAGGACTTCATGAAAAATATATGCATGTGGAAGAAAGCGATTTTAAAAATCGTTTTTTGAAATCAATCAGTGGCTCTTTGGATGAGAAAATAAAACAAGGAATCCACAGTTGTACGGTAATTTACCTTTATTATTATTATTATTATTATTATTGTTTAGTGACTTATTATATTGCATTCTATGGTACCTGGCGTTGCCTTGGAAAAATAAAGTAGCTTTCAAATGTCTACATATATCGAGGGTGTATTGTATGCAATGTATTGAATTTATCCATACAAAATTTTATTGAGCATTGAAAAATCTCTCAGCCAAATGGTGAATGAGGAGAGAGAGACTTAAAACTTGGTTGGTTACAAATAATTCGAGGTGGGGTTACACTGACGATTTATTCAAATCGATTCCTGACCATTTCCTGAGAAAAAATTACATGGATATCTTTAAATCCCTTCAATGTTGATAACTTCTTTTTCTCAAGACTAATATAGATATAACTTTAATTTTGTATAATAATAGGTATATATATATTTTATTTTAAATCTTAAATTTCAGCTGAGAAAGAGGCCTGGGTTGGATGGTAAATACAAGGAAGAGTTGCTGGCTAAATATGAAAATAACTCACAGTTTAAAACTATGTTAGCTTTCAGGAAAAAACTTCCATCTTTTGATAAAAAAGATGATATTCTTGAAGCATTGAATAAAACAAATGCTATATTGATTAGTGGTGAAACAGGTAAATACAGTTTGTGTAATCCCTTCACTGTAGAAAGAATATTATAGCTTTCAGGAAAAAACTTCCATCTTTTGATAAAAAAGATGATATTCTTGAAGCATTGAATAAAACAAATGCTATATTGATTAGTGGTGAAACAGGTAAATACAGTTTGTGTAATCCCTTCACTGTAGAAAGAATATTGCCTTGAAGTAGCGAACACAGGAAATTTTTATATGAGATTGACATTTTTTGCAACAGACGCATATCTCGATGAAAAGTGGACTTAGGTGTTTGCGAATCCAAGTAGGGTTCAATAAAGGACCAATCGACACTATTTTCTTTTATTGACAAATAATCAGGCTTGCTTATTTTTTTTTTTTTTGATAATGTAGTTATCCGTCGGTCCCCTAGATTGCCCTCAATACAAGTATTATAAAATTAGCTAACGTTATCGTCAGGAAGATTCTTATTGCAGAAATGAGCCTTGTTTTAAATTTATTTTTCATATATTTCTCATGCTCAGGCCTAAAACAGGTTTTTACTTCCCTGATTATGTTTGTCAACTATAGATTTTTATCCCAATTCGATTGGTTTTGGAGAATGTGCAAAGATTTAATTGATTAATTCGTGTTGAGGAAGTACATTACCGATGATTTTTTTAAAAATCATTGTTTCAATTACTGATAAACTACTATATCAAAATGTGTTTTTTTAAATTTCAGCATCGTTATGTTTTTCGAGGTTTTTGTCTTCTGAAAACTTGAAAAACAGTTTTTCGACGTATTAGTTCCCCTTTCTATATTATCGTGCTTTTGAGTAAGATAAGTATAATTTTGAAAAAAGATAATCACCTTTTCTGTAAAAATGTGTGGTAATAACAAAGAGACATTTTTTTTTATGAGGAACTGTATGTCGTTCTGGAGCGAAACAGTTCATCGGAGCATACATTTTGGTACTTGGGACAAATAATTAAAGCAACATTATATTCGGTGTAAAAATGTTTCGATTCACTCTGGAACAACATTTGAGAGGAAAAAGGATTAATTTCATGAGTGCTATCCAAATATAGGGGTAGAAATATGTCATTACTTTAAAAAGAATGTAAATAACTAAGTCCACTTTACATCGAGATATGCATCTGTTATAGAAAAAGTCAATCTTATATAAAATTTAGTGAAACATAAAGGCAGATTTACTTGAACTCTTAATACAGAAAACTTCTTAAGTTACAAGCATTTAGAACGAAAAGTGTAGACTTAAAAAAACAAAAAAAGAAAACATTGTTTGACTTAACTGATCAACTAATAAAAAGTTAGAGACGGTGAATGATTCTTATTAAAATAGTTTCTCAAGAAATAAGGGAGATTCTGATTGATAGAAGGAATAGTGAACCTGAAGAACACGTGTATGACACTCATAATTAATTGCTATTTTTTGAGAAGGCAAAACAAATAGGAGAAGTGATGCTTTATTTGTTTTTATTATACATTGAAATTAAGTTTTTTATTCCTACTGTAATATATAACTTTTTGGAGTTATATTTTGTGCTGAATCATCCGGTTGAGTTTCGGAGTTTAATGAAGCTTCCAACCTGTTCACACACGTACCTTTCTAGGCTGCGGCAAGACCACTCAAGTTGCTCAATTCCTTTTGGAGAAGGAGATCATGGGAGGCCGTGGCTCGACCTGTCACATTATCTGTACTCAGCCTCGGCGGATCAGCGCCATCTCTGTCGCGGAGAGGGTGGCCCAGGAGAGGGGAGAGCCACTCGGTCACTCCGTTGGATATCAGATACGATTGGAAAAGTATGTACCGATATGTTCGTTATAATATGTGTATTCTGATTATCGTCCTTGAACCAGCCAAGTTCTACAAAATTTCTGGAATAAGTATGCATGTGAAGATGTATATACATTGAGAGAAGGGAGGTGAGACAAATCGCCACTGTTCCACTGCCCCAGCTAAGACAGACTGAGGATTTACCTGAGATTGGCGAAAGATAGTCTCCCTCCTACATCTAATAGCTCTCATATTTGTTATAAACAATATAATTTTCTTTTTCTGATAATATTGAAATTAATTATCTCCAATGCACCCTCCACTCTGATAGGATCCGCCGCTGGACCTGACACATAGATTCAGTCTGCTTCTGGAGCGAGGTCCTATCTCTCAGCCCAACCAATGTCCACCAGGAAGTATTGGCACGCTGTACATAGAAAACTATTGAACTATATTACTTTCTGGTCTCAAATCCAGGCAAGTTTTTGTGGCGCCTCACAACACTGTCGTATCTCCGGCGTATGATTTTGATCCGGATCTTGTAGCTCTAAAAACATGCATCCTTGCGGTGACTTTTTTTCTTCATGAACTATATTTATTGTTGCCATGTTGCAGGGTTCCTCCTAACGAGGTGTGTTCCATCCTTTACTGCACCACTGGTGTGCTCCTCCAGTTCATGCACTCGGACCCTCTGCTCACCTGTGCCTCTCATATTATTATAGATGAGGTCCACGAAAGAGACACCATCTCCGACTTCGTCATCACTCTTCTCCGGGACATACTCCCTGTTGTAAGTAATTTATATGCATATATAGAATTCCATTTGAGGGCGCCGGTAGCTCAGTGGTATGCGTGCTTGACTTCTCAGCTCAAGATCGTGAGTTCAAAACCCGACCGAGGTCTTTAGTTTATTTTATCTGGGAGGTAAAATAAACTTAAGTACGTCGTCCTTCGGATGACACGTTAAGCGATGGTCCCAAGCCTGTACGATGTCAGGTACTCGTTAAAGACCCCTGCCCTAGATGAATAAAAATTTAGGGTAGACAAAATTTAGGACTCCCACAGTAGAGTCGGGCTCATGTCCACCAGAGTGACGAAAGAGCGCTCTGGTAGTATGCGATATTACCTCATAGTTAAAGTCCGGGCATGAGTCATAATAACCAACTATAGAATTCCACTTAAAATCGACTGGAGTTTCTGGCTTCTCTTCTACGGTATAACTAATTTTTTGTATGCTAGTAGAGTTGCTTAAATTGATTGTTTTTTTCATGTTGTCTGCAGGATGAAACGTTCTCATTTTAGATTTATTGCAAAAAAAAAAATTGTATCTGCAAAGGCTTCCTTGATGAGATTTCGAAATAAATCCAATGTGCTAAAAAAATTTCACAGTATCAAGGAATGCACTTTCAATATGTTTTTAGTTTCGTAATCGAACAATTGTGAATTTGACATGTTTTCGAAGGTTATTTAGTAATTCTTGGGGTATCGAGGGACAGTCGAGTTTCGATGTATTTTATATCATCATCAAGACCTACAAACGGAGTCAATATTAGATTAATATGTATGAGGATGACTTATTGATTTAGCCAAATCGGAAAAGGTGGGAGTTAATTAAAGAACACAATATCTGCCGATGTTAATATATGTGTCGACTCGAAATTTCAAATAAGGATTGAGAAGTCCATAAGACGGCCATTGTTTTTCATTCAGGCAAATTGGTCGAAGGAGAGTGGAAACTTGTTGAGTTATAATTAATTCGAGTTGGGGAAGTACGTTGGCGGTGATTATTTACCGACTACTTTCTTGATGTGGTTGGCGGCACATATATCTGAAATTCGGTAGTTAGATTCATCGATTTATATCTATTGTAATATGGTCGATACTAACCAGAACATCAGGCATAGATTTGTTGGACATTCATAATACTTTCTCTATGCTATCTGAATCAATGAAAAAATCAAAAAAATTTAACCTCTAAGATGGAAATGAGTATCATATGTGATAGTAAGATGTTGTGGGACGAGATTTCTAATAGAAATAAAAGACGTCTTCCCACTGTTTTATTTTACACCAGAACCGGTTTTCGACGCAACAACGTCATCATCAGTGGTTCATCTATCATAGAATAACAAAAAATACAAATAATAAAAAGTATAAATAATTCATAAAGCATCAGGGTACAGAGTAAGAAAATAAAATTAACTTACCACACCCACACAGCACAGCGGTTGGAAGACAACTGGCATAGCTCTAAGTGGTGGGGATAGCCAGGTTCACTCACTCTCTCAACTTGCAAAAACCATTCATTCTAATATCTACCATTCATTCTAATAAATACAATAAGTTTGTACATAATAGTAACATAAAATTTATTCACCATACAGCCAAAGAAATTATTGTTGTCATAAAATATACATAAAAAATTAAAATCAATACATAAATAAATACAATGTTAAAAATATTATCACAGACTTGAAATAAAATACACAATAAATATCATTATAAAAAAACGGTCGAAAACCGGTTCTGGTGTAAAATAAAACAGTGGGAAAACAACGTCTTTTATTTCTATTGGAAATGAGTATGTTCTTATAGGAAGGTAATTTATCTATTTCAATATATTTTTATAGGAAGGTAATTTATCTATTTCAATATATTTGTATAGGAAGGTAATTTATCTATTATATTTTTATCAATATATTTTTAATTATAACATATTTTCTTTATGTTTTAGAGGCCTGATCTCAAAGTAGTCCTTATGAGTGCCACACTGAATGCAGAGAAATTTTCCAAATACTTTTTCAACTGTCCAACCGTTCATATTCCCGGCTTCACATTCCCCGTTGAAGAATTCTACCTGGAAGATGTTATTAAAATGACACGGTATATTGTGTTTTTTGTATATTTTTATTTAACTTGGTTTGATGGGAAGAGAATTTTAAAGCATTATATCTCAGAATCCAAGAGTGTTATAAAGTTGACATTTTGGACACAATTTTGACTCACCTTGCATATACATATATTTTTAGGCTGTTTATCTGAATTCCCCGAAAACGGTCATTAGAGAAGTTACCTATTGAATTGTTCTTCATGAAATTCTTGAGTTTTTTTTCCCTAACATTTGAGATATTAATGCCGGCGAAGCTACAGTGCAAAGATAAGATAAAAGCTCTATGGGGGAAAAAAACTTTATTTTTTTGTATACAATTTTTTAATGTATGCAAAAGCTGGCGTTTCTATTAAAAAAAAAAAAAAAAATCAATCCAAAACATGTTCCTTTTGAAATTTCTCGACACGATTTTTTCAGATCTGAGGTAGACAGGACCTCGAGGGGAGGTTTTTGAGTGGTATCAGAACAGATAATCGAATCTGAACTGTTCTGTTTGTATTTGTGAACGAAATTATTTTACAAATAGTTACACTAACAGAAACAAATAGTAGGTGAATAATGGAGACAGAGAGAACTCTCACTTTTTAGTCAACAGAGACTAAAAAGTAGAAAATAACAATTTATTTTTTCAAAAAGTTTTACACTTTTATTGTATACTTATTCAAAAGTAGAAATTCAATTTCTGCTTTTACAAAATATTAATCGAAATTGACAATTTTGGCCTGAAGAATTTTTTTTTGTCAATTTCCTATATTCGGTATTGTATTTTGAAATAATATTTATAATCATTGTATTTTTTTGTATGTTTAGTTTTAGGTTTCAACGCAGGCTCAATAAGAAAGAAGAAATGTTGAGGAGGAAAGAGAGGGAACAATTTATCGATCCTTACATGAGGTACACTTGTTATAGATTATTATATTAAATTGAAAGTTCTCATACTTTTGAACCAAATAGACAATACTGCATTATGTGTTTCTACCAAACGAGGGGTGTTCCCTGGCATTCATTATGACTAATGTTTGAATGAAATTAGAAATTCATATTAAAATGTGGATTGTGTTTAATAGGTATCACGTCTAAATATCTAAACCAAAATATCAAATGACAAAATATCTAATTTAAACATATCATGGTGTATAATATCTAAAACTTAAATATCATTTTCTGTTATATCGATTTAATAATATTGTTCGGTAAAATAACTATCATGACTCACTTAGTTCGAAACGGAATGTTTATGCCTAGTTTTTCTCTTTACAATTACATATATTCAATTCATGGCCTGCGTAATGGTAAAGTTTTGCTCCTCGTATATGTTTTAGCTCCTAACAAATTATCTCTTTTGTACACAAAGGTCCTTAAGAAATTAAAAGAGTTGAAGCCTGATCTGAAGCCAAAGTCTTTGAACAAGCTTTTCATTTATTTCTGCATTCAAAGTGTGTTTTGAGAATCTGGACTGTTTCACTAAATGGACCGACGCGACGGGAGGGTCACAATTTTATTTCTTCGGATACTTCAACTGGATTTACTCGATAAACTGCAATTTTGTACTGTGCATTTTAAATCTTAGTCATTAATTTTTTTTAATGGGCATTCAAATTTCTTACCGAGTGTTCTGAACTTTCTTACTGCGCCTTATTAACCGTGTTTTTGGATTAACTTACTAGGCAATACATTTTTAGTTATTGGGTTAACATTTTATTTAAAGTGTTGCATTTTACTATGCAACTGTACCCTAGGATCGTGCTAATATTAAATTATAATAATGTATTGTAATATTACTTATTTTATTTATTCATTATATATTTGCCATTATAAAAATCATTCGACGTTTGTTTATTTTTTAGTTAGGAATTTTGTCGTTGCATAAATTTTTTTTAACGTTTGTTATTTTCTAGTTTGATATTTTGGATTTGATCTTTGGACATGGAGCCGTTTAATAATATAGCCCTTTAGTGCTTTAGGCTGCTTAATTATCCCATTTAGTTCCAGCTTTAAAATGTTTTGTGGAAAAAATATATATTTTTTTATTGTAGCCAGTCTAACAAAATACAAATGAGAGAGATAGGGTGTGGCGGAGGATAGTAGGTGATAGCCTTCCCGCACACTACCTACCTGCTTTCTTCTCTTTAGTTCTAGTCTAAGGTACCTACTGATTTTCAGTCAAATCGGACAAAAGAGATTGGATGTTAAGGGAGAATGGAAACTTGATCCGTAATTCTAGTTGGGGAAGTACAGTGCCGAAGATTTTCTGACTTTTTTTTTTATATACTTTACTCTTTTTACATTTTATTGCTTTTTTTAATTAAAAACATTTTTTAATTTATTTTTTAAATTTTTTTTATTTATTTATTTATTTATTTATTTTAAATTTAAATGTTACTTTTAATGTTTTCAATTTTGTGTGTAGCACCAACTTGTGCTAATCCAATAAAATGTTTTTTTTTTTTTTTTTTTTTTACATTTCATTGCTGATTTTCACAAGAGTATTTAATAATTCAGATCCTATTCAATTTTTTTATTTTTTTTTTAAAGAAAATTACAAAGAAATGGAGAGTATCCGGCATACGTGTTAGATCAGCTTGCACTGCCCGAGTCAGAAGACATCAGTCTGGAGCTGATGATGGGACTGCTGGAGCACATTTGTAGAACGGCAAAAGACAACGGAGCCATCCTCGTATTCCTCCCAGGCTGGGACCGCATCTCCAAACTAAACAGGCTCATGACAGAGAGCGGCAACTTCCCACCTCGTAAGTTGTTCGGATTTTTTGTTAGAAAAAAAAAAAATAAATAAAAATAGCTCTAACCCTTTTTGTGGGAAGGAAGATGAAAGAAGGGAGGATTACTAAAAAAAGCATATCACACCACCGGAGGGCTAGATTTTATTTCGCGTTCTGTGATTAGATTACGTATGATGAAGAAAATGGAAGAAAAAATTGTGGGTAGCAAGACTACACTCAGGAGCTAAAACTCTGGTAGTGAGGGTAAGAGATTTATGTTTCCATTAAAATCAAGAGGACTGCAATCGACCTGGTCGACTTTCATTCAAGGTCAAGTTTTAAAATTACGACAGTATAAAGGATTGGAAAAAGTTATTTATTATTTACCTACGTTTATTTTAAAACGTAATTAACGAGACTGAATAAAACTCAATACACTTACAAGTATTTATATTTAGTTTCGAATTACAAAATATTATTATGGAAAGGTACAATTTGATTTTTCCACGTCTACAGTTACGAAGCGCAGTTCTACATTGTGCAACATACCAGGCTAACTCTCGTGATACCTTTCGCCTTCCACCACCGGAGTTACTTCTCTTGCTGTGTTGTCTTCTTCGTGGCAAGATGTACATTAGTAAAAAAATAAAAAAATAAATGAAAGTATGTGAAGATGCTCGGACTGAATTCGAACTCCCTACCTTCACCTTTCAAGACGGGCGCTCTCCCAGTGAGCCACGAAACATGCATGCTGTATGGATCCCCAGGCGGCATTTTATGGTGGCTCATTGATGTTCTGAGGTGGCATTTCCTTCGACGCTCGTAGCGAGTTGGTTGTTGTGCGAGGAAGGTCTCTAACCTCGGAGGTACTTGGATGAGATAATTGAGGAACATGTAGTGCCATTTGCGCCTTACATCGGTGAGAGATTCTTACTAATGCAGGATACTGCCAGGCCTCATAGAGCACGTATTGTGCATGACTATCTGAATGAGGTTGGACTTGAGTGGTTGTTGTGGCCATCACGGTGTCCTGATTTAAATCCAATAGAATACGTTTGGGACCAACTTAAGCAACATGTACGACGGCGGTACCGGGGTCCTAGCACCCTTGTAGAGTTAGAAAGGGCTGTTGTCGAAGAATGGGAAAACCTTCCTCAGGATTCGATCAAAAATCCTTTTCAGGGGATGCAAAGGCGTTTAACCGACGTGATTCGTGCCAGAGGTGGAAACACTCGGTATTAAACAATAAAAATGATGTTTTGTTTAAAAGTTTTTTTTGTCGAAGTTTGTCTTTTTAATTTTTTTTTTCATTCATGTATTTTTCCCTAATTTTCAAATGACTTATTTTTTCAACCAATAATATTTTTGATATACAAAATATGAATAAACCTTATTTCATTAAAAACTTTGAGATGGTGCGTTAATTTTGTCCATCAGTTTATTTTGCTAACCTTCGTTAAGTTATCTTATTGTTTGTTTCAGATAAATATCTAATTATCCCATTGCATTCAATGATGCCAACTATTTCCCAGAAGTCTGTGTTTGACAGACCTCCACCTGGTGAGAAGGCAGTTTAACTTTACTTTTCACATGTTGTGGCGTTAGTTTATATCATCATGAAACTAATATTTCCTCTTTAACCAGGTAAAAGGAAAATTGTAATTGCAACAAATATAGCAGAAACTTCAATTACAATTGATGACATTGTTTATGTTGTTGATTGTGGCAAAATTAAAATTAAAACTTTCGATGTTGAAAGTAATCTGTCTACCTTGAAAGAAGAGTGGGTGAGTTTAGCAAACGCGAAACAGCGAAAAGGAAGGGCTGGCAGGTAAGATGTCATTGTTATATGTTAAGCTGAATGTGTGGCTGTTTGTTTGTGCGAAATCAAGAGAAAACGACAACGTACATTCACGAAATTTCCGAGTTCAAAGAAATAAATATATTATGTCTTTTTACAAGGAAAGGGTAGGCTCACATTTTTTTTTTCAACGTAATTTTTATAAATAGAAATTGTATTACTAAAAATGTGTTTTATTGCTAACTTTTGATCTCTAACCAATAAACGTGTGAATCACGGATTACGTCAATTAGTACTATTAGATTTTATTCGTGCTTCATGTTGATAAAAGAGTCAAGCAATGTCATCCCAAAGCGAATGTAAACTGCTCACAAAGTGAAGTGGACCACTCATTTTTTCAAACATTTTTTTATGGTTATTAATTGTTTGTCATTAAAAACTTACTCATTCAATAGTAATGTTTATTGTGTTTAAAATGAAGTCACATGAACGAGTGTTAAAATAATACAATTTATGCATGAAGTAAAAAAAAAAAAAGTCAATTCCAGAGTTAAATTTAATTTGTTTCAATTATAAATTTTTAGACATTTTTTTTGTTAAAGTTCTTTAGTAGGGTGTTGGGCCTCCTCTGCTTCGAATTAAAGATTCACATCGCTGTTTCATACTCCTTATAAGGCTCAATACGAAATGTTGGCGCAAAGAAGACCATTCCTCAATTAATGCATCTGCAAGTTCATCCAAGTTATCCGGGAAAGGCGAACGCATGTGCAACTGGCGTTGGAGTTTATCCCAAACATGCTCAATAGGATTCATGTCGGGTGAAGAAGCAAGCCAATTGATGCGCGTGATTTCTCGTTCGTCTAAATAACGTTCAACCACCTTGGCTCTGTGAGATCGAGCATTATCGTCAACAAGAATGAAATTTTCCCCAATTTCTTGGGATAAAGTGACAATTACAGGCCTGATGACAGGCACTAAGTCTGAAAACATTTTGAGTTATGGACAATTTTAATATTCAAACCCCTTTCTTAATTTTGCCACAAATTATTTTGGTATGACCAATTACTTTAGGTGAAAAGTATATGCTTGGGAATAGTATGTTTCTTTACATGTTTTATTCATTCAAAATAGATTTAAAAAAATATATAATGATAAAAATGTCAAGACTTGGTGCCTTTCTATTGTAAGCCCGCGATATATATATATACATAATAGATTTTTAAAAACTTTTTTCTTAAGAATATATGTAATAGAGCGCTGGTAGCGTGCTCGCCGTCTGAGCTCAAGATATCGGGTTCGAAAGCCCGGTCGAGGTCCTTAGGTTTTTTATCTTGAAGGTGAAAAATCCTTGAGCACTCCCTCCTTCGGATGGGATTTTAAATGTTGGGTCCCGAGCCTGTACAATTTCAGGTAGTCGTTGAGACCCTAAATGAATACCTGGGTAGGCAAAATTTAGGACTCCCAGAGTAGAGTCTGCCCACGAGAGCGACGAAAGAGCGCTCTGGCAGTAGATATGACCTCGTAGTTAAAGCCCTGGGATGAGTCATTATATAACTAAATAATAATGAATATATATATATCCCGACCCCTTCAACCCTCCTCTCATCCCGCCTATATCCTTCACTCTCGCTCTGTCAGGCTATACAAAAGTTAATTGGCTATTTAATTTATTTTCAACAGTTGAAGAAATCATTAATAATGATATTTTTCTGCAGAGTGCAGGAAGGTGTTTGTTATCATCTGTTCACAAGAGCCCGGGAGATGATGTTGGATAGCTACCAGCTTCCGGAGATGCTTCGGACACGGCTCGAAGAGGTCATTCTTCAGGCGAAAATACTTCAGTTGGGGAAAATCACTCCTTTCCTTGAAAAAGTGTTAGATCCGCCTGACCCACGGGCTGTGGAACTTTCTCTCAAGGTACTTTAAATATACATAATTATAAGAGGTTGGGCATCCTTCGGGTACCGAACTATCTAAACTGCGCATAAATTACACTGTTCAACTACGATCCTGCTCCTGAACGGAAATATGGCATTCTCTATGTGTTTTAAAGTAAATGATGGCAAACATCACTAGGGAGTAGTGGCTAAGTTTGCTTCCAACCAAAGTATGCTTAATAATATAGTAAATAATCGCTTCGGAATGTAAATTTTTATTATTTTTTTCTTCCGTTAAGGAAATAAATGAATCATTAAATTTTATAACATAGAGCATAAAATGAACAATTCTTCAGATATGTGTATAGTTTGAGAGATGCTTTTGTTGTATTTTTCAGTTACTTCGAGAGATGAACGCCTTGGACGATGCAGAACACCTGACCCCTCTCGGCTATCACCTGGCCAACCTGCCGATAGACCCCCAGCCTGGCAAGATGATCCTCCTGGCGGCCATGTTCTGTTGTCTGGACACTGTCACCTCTGTAGCTGCCTCTCTCAGCTTCAAGGACCCCTTCGTCATACCACTTGTGAGTTAGTAGCCTGCCAACCTCTTCACTCTGTTTATACAGCTCTTTTCTAACAGCTGGGAGTGTTCACTTCGTTGTTTAGAATAACATTCAATAATCTTGTACTCCTCGCTTACCTACAAAAAAAAAAGAATATATATATATACAATTATATGTAATTTTAATTATGCAATAAAAACAGCGAAATATTCACATATGCAAATATATTTGGCAAAATATGCAATTAAAAACTAAAAATATGCGAAAGGCTGCAAAGGAAAAAAGTACCTATAGGATAAAATAAACTACAGGAGTAATAGAAAATCTTTATAGACATAAAATTTATTAAATAAAAAATAAAGTAAAAAATATAGTTACATAAAAAATGATTTGAACAGAGAAAAACTTATTCGTCTAAAACACTTTTACAATTACACACAATAACCTTTTTTTACATTTTCAAACAAAAAGGATCGCCTGTCTGGCCTCAAAATTGATTTGTATCGGCTGAATGAGCGCTCCTCATCAATTGAAGTAACTGGCGCATAATTGAAAACCCCAATATCCATTGGGCTCAATTCAACGCCTGACTCTTTGCTCACCGCCTTCACTGCTTTTCACCCAAACGTTTAAAACTGAACTGATCGACTTAGAAAAGAATAAGAAAGAAGGGGGGAAATTGGCATAAAAACAGTTCCGAGAATAAATTATTAAAGTAAACAGTCAGAATAAAAATTTTGCAATATGAACACAATGAGAAACATTGGAGTTTCTGGAATGCACTCATCTCAATAAAAGGCGCGTATACCTAGCCAAACAGAAGCAAATTTAGTGAGAAAAATGTGGAAAAAAAAGTGGGAATAATTTTTATTATTCGTCAGTTCACAAAAAAAAAAAAAAAAAATGGCTTAAAAACAAATTAAAATAGGTATGTATTTACTTTACAGAGTCTATCCTTTAGCTGCGGAAAAAACTCAAAAATATAAATACAAATATACGAATAAAGTTCAGTTATGCAAAATAAAAGTAGCTTAAATTGATTATATGGGCCAAAACATAAAGATAATGTTTAAACAGAATGCTGAAGTTAATAGAAAAAAATATATAAATGCATATAAATGACAGCCCTACTCATCATATTTCTGACGGATTACAAAAATTTTCCTATAGCTGAGGAATTCATAATAAGTTAAAATGGGCTTTCTTTCAGCTGAGTCGTATCTCAACTGGTGATCCACTTCAAAGGACGAAGGTCTTGAAGGTCAAAACCTTTCCGTTCCAATACAAAACATATTAAGATTTTTTTTTTTAAGTATTTGGTATATTGTTGTATAGGGTAAAGAACGAGATGTGGACCGAAGGAGGAAAGAGCTGGACAATGGTCTGAAGAGTGACCACCTGCTTACCGCTGAGGTGGTGTCTCAGTGGGAGCGAGCCGAATCCAATGGACGAGGCCGGGAGTACGCTAACCAAAATTACCTCGCATCTCATACTGTGGAGCTCCTCAGGTAGATTCTAACAAATGAACCTTAGCATGGCCCACCTTTCTCCATCTCTGAATTTTTTCAGTCACCTTTCGTGTTTTTCTAATAACCTAATGAAGAATGCAGACCAATTTCTAGGCTAATCGGATAACACATATATGTGCTTCAAGAGCGTTGAAATTTGGCTGTTTCAAATAATTTTACAAAATAAAAAAAATAAATAAAACTATTTATCTGCTGTTAGAGGAAAATTGATGGAACATTTTTTCTACGAAATTTTGTTCCCTACGATTTTTAATCAACAGTTTTGTGGTAGACTCGATCATTACTGTGATTGGAGAACTAGTAGACGAGTCCTGCGAAATCACCTGGGTCCTGGATAACCATATCCGTGCGACTGTAAGGTATGGAGATTTTAAGAAGCCAAATAATTAACTAACTTGAGTAACGTGATTAGGAAACATTTCTGTGATGTCAGAGAAGAATAGTTTGTCAGAAAATCGAGCTTTTCCGAAGAAGAAAAAATAATATGTCCCCCTCCAGATCTTACTTGAGTTTCATGGAAATTGATCATTGGGAAATTGGTCTAAAATGTCGTCAAATAGCGTGAAATCTGATCTTCCGACGTTACGACTCTTTATTTATCGAAATAATACACGAATATGGACGAATTTTACTGGTGCGGCTTCACCATTTTTGCAATCTACTTCTTAATTGGCAGTGATCTAAAAATTTAGGTTATAAATAATTTAAATACTATTAAAGGGTGAACTTCCATGATGTGAATAAAATCCGTGAGGATTAGGATCACAAATAATAGTATAAGTTGGACTTGTCGAATAAAAACAGTATTTTCTCCTCATTCTATCTAACTTATTGTAACTTCTTATAGTTTAATATAAATTTATTGTATTTCCTTGCAAATAACTCCCTTGTCTGGGTATTTTCACAATGTGATTATTGTTATTATTGCAGAGACATGAAACAGCAATTCGCCCGGCACCTGCACGACATGAAGTACATTTCTTCACCAGATGTCAAAAATCGAAAGGCGAACATTAATGCGAACCGACCAGGACTTGTAAAGGCAGTGGTATGCGCAGGACTCTATCCAAATGTTGCTATTATAAAGTAAGTAACAGTTAGTACTTGTAAAGGCAGTGGTATGCGCAGGACTCTATCCAAATGTTGCTATTATAAAGTAAGTAACAGTTAGTATTTGTGTTAATACTTTTAAAGTTAGTTAGTTTATGACTCATGCCCTGGCTTTAACAACGAGGTCATATCGTCTACTACCAGAGCGCTCTTTTGTCACTCTGGTGGACATGAGCCCGACTCTACTGTGGGAGTCCTAAATGTTGCCTACTCTAAATTTTTATTCATCTGGGGTAGGGGTCTTTAACGAGACCTGACATCGTACAGGCTCGGGACCATCGCTTAACGTCCCATCCGAAGGACGGCGTGCTTAAGTTTATTTTACCTCCCAGATAAAATAAACTAAGGGCGTCGGCCGGGTTTTGAACCCACGATCTTGAGCTCAGAAGGCAAGCACGCATATCACTGAGCTACCGGCGCTACTGAGTTCTGGCGCACTTACTACTTTATAAATACAAGGGCGCCGGTAAATGAGGGGTAACGTGCTTGCCTAATATGCTCAAACTCACGGGTTTGAAGACGGGGCGAAGCCCTCAGGTTTTTTATTTGGAAGATGAAAAACCTTCAGCACTCCGTCCTTCGGATGGTACGTTAAGCGATGGTTCCGAATCTGTACGATGTTAGGTGAATAAATATAGGTAGGCAAAATTTAGAACTCCTTATTCAGTAGAATCGAACTCATATTCCCCAGAGCGATGAAAGAGCGATCTAATAGTTTATAAAAAAAATGTATATAAGATGGGAGGTGTCTTTCGAAACGTTTAACGATATTATGTATCAAATCTATGACTTGAAATATGAGACATATTACCTGCATTATAAAATGACTATATTTGAAAATGTACTCACTTATGGCACCAAATGAAAAAAAAGGGGGGGAGCGTTTCAGCTGTTTCTTTGTCTCTAGCTTTGTCTATAGCGTTTCTAAGTCCTTTAAGAAATTTTTATATGACATATTTTTCTGTTTTTTCAGGAAGGCCAAAAGAAGTATGAAAACGGGCCTAGGATCGGTGAGTCTGTTCACGCCTGAAGACGGTCGGGTCCAACTACATCCCAAGTCGGTCAACAATCAAGAGTTTCATTTCACTTCAAAATTTCTTGTCTACTATGAAAAAATGAAAAGTACAGGGATTTTCCTTCACGACACGACCATGGTATCGCCGTGGGCCCTTATCTTCTTCTGCCACAGTTTCCAGGTGGAGACCTCTGAGGATAATAAGGACATCAAAATTATCATTGTTAACGATGTGATTAGATTCAGTTGTTCCACACATGTTGCCAACTTAGTAAAGGTGATTTTTCAATTTCCCTTAGGGATTATTATGTAATCGATTTTTTTTTTTTTGCCATTTTTATCACAAGAGTAACAAAATAAAACCATTTTTGGAAAATGGTGAGTATATGTATTGGGTTGTTGTAAAAGGAAATGCGGTTTTCTGTTTTCTTCAAAATAATATAAAGACGATATTTGGGACAGTGCCAGACGACTGACTTGGAACAAGCATGTTACGCAGTCTCGACGGAACATGAAAGAACAATTTGGACTATTGGACAAGCGTTATCAGACCTATTGGGTCTGGTGTCTAGGAGTTCTGCTAAGTTATCAGACCTATCTCGGGGTCTGGTGTCCAGGGGTTCTGCTAACCTCACTCAAGACATTCAAAAGCATATTCTTGGAACAGTCACACAATTACTATGTTTCGAACATAAAATTACCCCGCGATCTCGACAGATATACCGCTCCAAATGCTGTAGGCTGAAATTTCTTTTGGAAATAGTTTAAAGTAATGTTTAAAATGATAACGCGTAGTTTTTTCCATCACTTCACATCTTTTGTAGAAAGGATCCAGAACAAGACCATTTTAAACACATGTTTTTTTTATACCGAGTTATCACTCGGTATCACTCAGGATATCTGTTCGTTCATACACTTTCAGTGCCTGTAATGACCACATCTTATATATTCTTATATATATACATTTTATTATATTTTAAATATATGTTTTAGGATCTGCGGGATGGTCTGGACTGGCTTCTTGAGTATAAAATTTCCCATCCTGGACTATCAGATTTGTCGGATTCTCACAGCGACTCAATAGAATCTCGGCTTTTGAAGTCAGTACATATTCACATCATTCTACTAATTAAAAACACGGTCAAAACATATTGTTCACTTAGATAATATTCACTATGGGGCCATAGGCTAGAGCGTAGGGCTTGGGTCGCATGGTCTCACCATGGTTTGCGGGTTCGAATCCCGTCCGGGAGTGAGTTTTATTTCGTAGATAGAACTCCCTCCCGGGGCCATGAATGTCGTAAATAACTAGATAACACATTGACTTGACTAATATGCACCGCACATAAAGCCAAAAAAAACATAGAAGTGAGAAAATTAAGTATTTCACCCCCAAAAAAAAACGCATTAGAAAGTGTTAGGTGAAAAATTGCTCTAAATTAGCACTGAAACAATAGAAATCTTCTTCCCATGAACTGAAAGGAACCTAATATCATTTTCATAAAGTTAAATTATTAAGAACATTTATGTTTTCCCTCGCATTTTATTTTAAAAAATATATATATATTGTAAATTTATAGGGTTTTGTTAGACAAAAAAAAAACTTGTGGTTTGGGTCGTGTCATCACTATAAGTTGAAGTTGTATATTTCTTCTAGCCTCATATGGTTGTTTGGAACAGGATGGTATCCTGTAGATAGTCCCTTCGCTAATAACCATTACAGTTGATGTGAACAAGGAAACAAAATTCCCTTAACCTGTAGGTAGACACGGAGCACATTTAAGGGTCTTATTTGTGGGTTTAATAAAATTATTATTTAAATTACACATTAAAAAAAATGTAATAACTTATATTAACATATTGTTTTCTATCATTGATTATAATTTAAACCAATTGGGACACATTTTGAATTTTTTTAAGAAATGAAAAACATAACATTTTCAAAACCCGTCTTTTATTTTTTATGTTTATTTTTATTTTTTTTATGATGGCTTTATTGAGACTTTGTCTTTCCACTGACATCGATGAAATGGAACTGTGGAAATGTCAAAAATAAAACAGAAAAAACTAGTAGTATTGTCTAAACACTGTCGAATATAATTTTATACAATTATTTTTGTTGTTTATTTATAAATTTTATTGAAATATTGCACTTAATTGTTATAATGATTATGATTTAATATTTGTTGCAGAGCGATCATAGAGCTGGTTACTATTGAAGACGAAATGTTTGACGATGACGATGATCTTGACAATGGTTTCGACTATTAAAAAATAATTGAAAAGATATTTTATTTATTAAACTTAAATTTAGAAGAAAAATATTTTTAAAAAACATTATTGAATGTATTTATTATTTATTTTACTTTAGGAAATTTAATAAAATTCTAAAAACCAATTTAATGCCCCACACTTTTGGTTCATTCATTGGCTTTCGTCGGTATAGTCCTCATCTTGGATAAATTCACATATTTAATAAAATTAATAATTTAATGATCATTTTGAAAACACGCCAAAACATTCTAACTAGATATAAAATCCAAGTTAGACACCTCATAAAGACAGGAACGAAGCGTTAAAGATAATAATTCATACACTAATTTATGAAAACATTTCAAAAATGTATTTAATTAAACAACTAATGACAGAAATAGTTACTTTATGGTTGAAAATTTAAAATTAATTGGTAACGTTTTTTTGAGGTTCTGGGTACTCATATAAAATTTGATGTCGGTGAATTCATTCTATCGTGTTCACAGAGCATCGTATTATTAGTTATTTCCTTTTTTATTTTGGGTCGGAAAACATGAAATTGCTGTTGTTCCACCCCCTCCTCTAATGTCTTCTTTTCAATCATTCATGTTAGAATTTTTTTTTAAATTATAAGTGTCATTATTATAAACCATGTTTTCTTATTTGTGTCTTTCTTTTTTTATATTAACCTATCCTCTGAAAACATTGAAGAGAGCGATTTCAATGGGACCCCCCCCCCCCCCCCCCCCCCCCCCCCCTGTTTTCACCCAAACGGGATTGAAGTTACAGACATGAAACGAACACCACTTTTCACTATTTTTTATGATAACTTTAAATCCATCATTGAACCAAATTACACAAAAATGATATTGATCGGATAAGAATTTTTGAAGATATATGAGGAGACCCAAAGATTCAATAAGATCAGAGTTCTCCTAAACCAAGAAGAATGGCCGATTTAAAATTAGAATAAATGATGAAAAATGGTATTTTTTTCATGATTGTAAGTGTAAGATCTGGGAGAAACATGAGTATCATATTGAAATTTGGACCCCTTTGAATATATATCTAGGAATATTTATCCTATCAATATTATTGTTGTGTCATTTTTCTTTTCAACAATGTAGTTTAATAATTTTAAAATAAAAAAAGCGAACCATTGAAGAAGAAGAAAAGTTTAGTTGGGGGGGTATTTAACGTCAGGATAAAAAAATAGTGAAATGTGGTATTTGTTTCATGTTTGTAACTACAATCGTCTGTGTGAAAACAGTGTGTAACATTGAAGTTAAGTGTACCCCTGTATGTACAAGTATTTAATTTTTGTTTTGTATAAATGTTAATAAAACGATTTAAATTTTTAAAGAGTCAATTATCATTACTAATCCTCATCCCTTTCTCTTGACAGATCGTTGTACGCCAACCAACTGGATTATCTCATTTTGCTCTTTGAATTAGTTCAAAATGAAGTGTGTAATTAAGGAAACACTGTCGATGCGATAGAGTGGATTTTAGAGATGGAACTGGGCAGCAACCCTACGTCTGCGTCAAAAACAGGGCCGGCCTTGGGTAGACTGCAGCCTAGCGCGGTAAATGGGGGCCATGAAAACTGCACATTATTTTTACATTAAAAAAATGTAATTATTACATAATTGTTTCTAATTTTTTTAAATGCGTCACTATTTAAGGTAAGGGGAACACTATTATTATGCACTCCAACATATAAATTCCGTGTTGACAATTTGGTCTACGTTCTTAGCTGACTTTGACTCTACTGGGTTCCCGGACACTCGGGGATCCAGGGAAACGAAGAGGCAGACCGACTAGCCAAGGAAGGTTAAAGTAAGCCTTTTATGGGGCCAGAGCCAGTGCTGGGAATATCTCTGGAGACATACCGAACCCGATTTAAAGAATGTACTATGGATCTTTTGGAGCGTACTTGGAGAGAAAAGATCACATGCAGGCATTCGAAGATGTTCCTGGGAGGGGAGTCCAGAATTCTGAAAGACGGGATTCTGAACCTCAAAAGGAACGAGCTTAGGCAACTGACTGGAGTTCTCACAGGACATGGTCCGTTCAATAGACACCTACACACTGTGGGAGTCAAGGACAGTCATACCTGCGATAGATGTGGGGAAGAAGACGAAACGGCGTCACACTTCCTGGGCATCTGCTCGGGACATGCGCGAACGAGATTCCACATCTTTGGTGGAGATGTAATCGCAGAGGAGGACTTTAGAAGATTGGACTATGAGAGCATTCTCAGGTTCATTAAGGAGCACTTCATGAAGGGCTTGGTTTAGGTAGTATAAACATACAGGTAATATAATAAGGGGGAAGCCCAGCGCTTCCAGGGAAGAGATAAGAGCACTGGATGCTTAGGTCCCTAGGTGTAAAACACCAGCCCACCACATATATATAGCTGACTTTCAAAAAGTACTAGTTACGTATTAACTTCCATGAAACCATCTTAATAAGTAAGAAAGACCCAATGCTGTTTTTGACTAACATAGACTAACCCGTTCATGATATCAAGACCATCGTTAGAGCGTTCAACACAGTTATACGTTGAAACAGGTTTCAAATCCTTTCTACTATCATGGCCAAGAAAATTGTGTTCAAAATACTGAAAATTTAAAAAATACATTTTTGGCAAGAGAAAACCAAAGAGCGTCACTTCCTGTGGAATTGCTCAGATCAAATTGAAATAAGTAATACTTACAAAATAAGGAACAACATAACTGTGAAAGAGGAATTTCATAAGAATGAAAGTTTTTTGGAAGGTGAGTAATACTTTCATAGCTTTACGAAGTATAGGAGAAGTTACTAGAAAATCTGTTGTACATGTCCTGCCTGTGTGCGTGTTTTTGAACACGATTACTCCCGATAGATTGAATGTAATGACACGAAATTTCATATGTAAATCTGAAACCCCAATAAGGACGACAACAATCGAGTCCTTTAGAGAAGAAAGGAACCACAGAAGGGAACATGAACCTTAACTGTAGAACTGTAATGAAGTGTTGACACGCAATTGTAGATGTGGATACAATAAGGACCACATCTGTCAGTTTCTTTGAAAATTGAAGGGAAGGGGATCAAAAGGGGGGGGGGGGGGGCTGATTACAATAACTAGATGTATTAACTACGAGGTCATATCGCCTACTACCAGAGCGCTCTATTGGGCATATGCCCGACTTTACTATGGGAGCCCTAAATTTTTATTCCGTAGGGTAGGGATCTTTAACGAGTACCCAATATAGTACAGGCTCGGGACCATCGCTCAACGACCAATTCGACGAACGGAGTGCTCAAGGTTTTTTCGCCTCCCAGACAAAAAACGTATAGGCCTCTGCCGGGTTTCGAACCCGCGATCTTGAGCTCAATAAGCAGGCACGCTACCGGCGCCTTCTTTCTTCTCCTCATTCTATCGGGAGTCAGTTATTTTTGGAATTAGGGGGAAACATGCCGATGTAAACTCAACTTCGAATTTATGACCGGTTATATAACTTCTTCTATAGCTGGGAAAGTAGCCTAATCCGAAACCCTTTAAAATATCTTCACTAACAAAAAAAAAGAGCTGAGTTTTTTGTTTTTTTTTAACAAGAAGCTGCATGGGAAATGTGGGTTGGTTTAAAAATAGGAAGCCAAATGTTGAACATGATTTTATTTTTTTTTCCCTTTAAATTGCTGTTTTTTTTTTAATGCAAAAATTTCATTTCAGAAAACAGGACGAAATAAAAATAGCCAAGTTGGCGGGGAAAGCTGGTTGGACGAGTGCAGGCGGAGTGCAGCCTGTTCTATATCAAGAATAGCCCAGGACTGGAGAAAACTAGGTAGGTAGGTGGAGCGGATCAGCATCTAGATGCAACCAACATGCACTCAGGAGATTTACCTAACTGCACTCTCCGTCTCGGAT
The DNA here is from genome assembly GCA_963662175.1 of Aradus depressus. NCBI lineage: Eukaryota > Metazoa > Arthropoda > Insecta > Hemiptera > Aradidae > Aradus > Aradus depressus. Next base: position 9,916,002 of record OY759215.1, read on the forward strand.
CAACTTACTTGCAAATATAGCTCTACTTTATTTTTAGAAAAAATAACGGTACAAATATACTGATGAAAACCTATTCAGAATTACTTCCGTTGAGAAATGCGGACTTAAAATAAATAAAACACATTACGTTAATATCCTCATTTTTGACTCAATCTAGCATCGAATACCTCAATTTTAGCCCTAAAAACAGGTTACAAATTTGATAGTTTAGAACAATTAAAAATAAATAAAAACACTAAACATAATAGTTGTATAAAGAAATTTATTTTAACTACCCTCCTTTGTTAAGATTTTAAAACCAGCTCTATACCCTCATATTTAGTTATTGTGGTTCAACAACGAGGTCATATCGCCTACTACCAGAGCGCTCTTTTGTCACACTGGTGGACATGAGCCCGACTCTACTGTGGTAGTCCTACATTTTGCATACTCAAGGTTTGTGAGAGCGAGATGGTGCAGGGATCACTTGGGCTACCGTCGTCTCCTCTACCTCCATTAAATTGGAGGAATGAGGCTGGTGTTTCGGGGCATCTCCAGCTAAATTTATTTATTTATATTATTTTATATTTTATTTTTATTATTATTACTCTTGTATATTTCTTACTCATTGTGTAGGTATATATTATTTATTATTTTGTAGATATATACCATTTTATAGAGACATTTTTATTTATTTTTGTAATTTATATATTTTTTTCTTTATTTATCTTACTTTCCTTACCTCGTACATATTGCAATTATAATTTTACATTATTTAATTTTGCATCATTGTCGTAAAATTTACTCATGGTTTTATTTTACCGATTGTAAATCTGCTCAGTAAAAGAGAGAGAGAAAAAAGAATTTAATAGTTTTATCATTGTAATTTTAGTTTAACCACTCTTACTGAATCATAATGAACTGCTATGAGGATTTAAATTTTGTCCGCTTTTTAGAAAGGGGAGGTTTTAAATAATCTATAAAAATTATAATAACATTAAATAGAATAGTTTTAATAATGATAGAGGACGTGGCGACTGAGACACGCCGAGAGATGTGCTACTCGAAGCACTTACCACCACGGATCAGAAAGGGAGGGCGCGTGACACCTACTAAGATCGCTCTGTGTCCACCATAGCATCCACAGCATCTGGCATTCAACCACAGCCACTATGAATCCAACCACAATTGGTGGTGCCGCTTAAAAAGCAGCCACCTCCCAATAGTACCATTTGGCAAAGCCTTAAGGTCCTGAATGGTTACGGACTCGAGATAAATCCCTACGGTTTTCCACCAACAGGTTCAGCAGCTGGGAGAGCGTAAACTTAATAGTTTATTTTTTTACTTATTTTCAGTGTAGCCATTTTGTTGGGTTGGATCGAGGTAATTCCAACTACCGAACGAACTCTACTAAAGACTGCGGTTCTTCTCTCTTGAAAATAAATAACACATTTTTATGGTTGAACTTTATAAAATACGGTCCGAAATATGGTTCTCATTAGGTATTTAAAAAAACCCTGCTATTCTTGAGCTTCATCTTTTAGGGTTTCTTAGGTCAATGGCCGAAACCCTACGTGATTCGGCTGGTTCCCACGCTAACTGTATTCTGCAAAATGTTTCTGTCCAAAATGTGTTCACATTTTGCCTAGATGCAACTTTTTTTTTTCCCCCAGGTATACCTAGTATATAAAGAAAGTACTAATGCAATCGGTCAGAAATTCCAAGTAGAGTGTTCACCAAAATTTTATATTTTCCATTTCCCAGATTTCAAAATTGAAAAAAAAAAAAAAAAAATTCTCAGCATATAGTGTGTCTGTGAACACAACTGTGTTGTAATAAATCAAAAAAATTAAATTAATTCAAAAACCCATAAGGACGGCACCTATAAATTTTCTGCGAAATTGGCGGATGGAAAGAGCGGGTCTCGACTCGAAAACCAGAATAGCTGCCGATGTAATGAATGTATCGACATAAAAATTTGCAGCAGAATTCAGTATTCCCTATGTAAGTCAACTATTGATTTTTAGCCTAAATTGTCGATTGGTTTTGGAGGGAGAGCGAAAAATTATTTGATTAATTCGTCCTGGGAAAATACATTAACAGTGAATCATCGACGACTTTTTTTTTCAGTATTCAGTATTTTATTTATTATTATAAAACGTATTCATATTTTTAACAGTTTATTTATGTTTCCATTTCCATTCTATTACAAAAATAATTAATTTTTGATTTGCACAGATTAGCCTGTAATAAATGGGTTTATAAATCCCACTCCTAACTTGGTGGGTCCTCTAGAAATAGTTCCAATTACTGGCCTGTCCTCGTACCGAGGCTCCAATCAGTGTTTCTACTTCCCCAACTATCCAAGGATAGAGCAAGTTATGCCATTGGTCAGAAATTCGATGTCGATTTTTCACTGTAATTTCCAAGCCACTGATTCCAAAAATGTTGCTGTTTGTCAATGTGGATGTGTCTGTGAACACAATCACTATGTTTATCCAAACCTTTATAAGAACGACACCTACTGATTTTCACCCAATAGGTTTGAGAGGTAATTTGCTCTGGGGAAGTAGATTGTCTGTGATTAACCAATGAATTTTTTTGTTGTGTAGAGATGTTGTGAGGTGGTGAGGGTACATCTGGACGGTCCGTTATATGATATGATCCACTCACCTACTTTGGATCAAACTCCCAACACAGAGTCAACATCCAAAACACAATCTTTCTTCTTTTTTGTAAACATTAGGTTCTTCCGCCCAAAACCGGTAGTCAGCCTGTTACAGTTTATTGCCTTTTTTTTTTTTTTTAATATTAAACTGGCGCCTCTTATTATCTGCACACAAATCGTCTCACTTATATGTATTTAGGTAGATTTAAATATATTCACTTTGTGACTGAGCTCGATATTCTTGTAAGTTAATGCATCTGGCTAAAAAAAAAAAAAGAATAATAAAAAAATAGGTTGAGCAGTTTCCGGTAGCATTATTTATGTACTGTATAGTCCAGGAAAAATGATATTCACATTTTTTATCATGTCAGAAATAAAATGTAATTTATATTATAATGTTTTTCTGTTTTAGTTAAACTCGATAGTATACATTAATTACCAGATCAGGGGTAGCGAAAAAAAAAATGTTAACCGTTAACCGATTAGGATGTCCTATGAAGGCTTATATCGAATAGATATAAAATACACACTGTCATAGTCGAGGACAGTCCTACCTGTGATAGATGTGAGGAAGAAGACGAGACGGCGGCACACTTCCTGGGCATTTGCTAGGGATACGAGTGAACCTTGATTCCACATCTTTGGAAAATATGTAATCACAGAGGAGGAATTTAGAAGTTAAGTCCACAGGAGCACTCTCAGGTTCTTTAAGGAGACTGGGACTTCATGAAGGACTTGGTTTAGGTAGTATAAACATACAGATAACAAAATAAGGGGGAAGCCCAGCCCTTCCAGGGAAGGGGATAAGAGCATTAGATGCTTAGGTGTCCCTAGGTGTAAAACACCAGCCCACCATATATATTATATATATATATATATATATATATATATAATATTATGTATATATAATATATATATAATATATAATCCACACATATATATATAGATATGAAATATATTCTTTTCGAAATATTATATTCAATATGGCGGCCATGGGAGGCCATACTTCGTTTGTCCTCTCTCCCTTCGGATTTTGAAGTCCAATACACTTTAAAATGTGAAAAAAATACAGTGCGCGTACTTCAAAACAGATATGATACATCCTTCATAGGGCGAGATTTTAAATCGCAATATCAAATATATAGCCATAAAGGGGGGTTAGCTCACTCCTGTATCATCTTGGTGAGGGTGGTTAACACGGAGTGGGGGTAACATAAAAAAAGAAATAAAATGCCCTGGATAGATTCGAATCTGCAACCTTCACTGTCACTCACAACCACTAAGTTAGTCTGAGGTCTGAAAAACTAAAAAGGATAGGCGACATAAAATTTTGCCAATATAGGATAATATTCCAGGGTTTCGTCAAAGCATGAATTTTCTATTAAACCTTCAGATAGAACGTTAAGCGAAGGTCCCGAGCTTGCGAGATGTCAAATACTCGTTAAATATCCCTACCCTAAATAAATTAAACCTGCGTAGGTCAAATTTAGGTCTACTACAGTTGAGTCGGGACCAAGCGCTCTGGTAGTTATTAAAGCCCGGGCATCTTAACAACAACACAAACAAACAATTCTAATATCAACGCTACAATTAGAACTTACTGCGGGTTATATGACATAATCTGCTAATAAAAACCATCAATTTAGTTCGTAACAAATAGTACAATGTTGTATATAATACAATTTTCCGTAGAAATTGAACAAAGAACTTGTTTAACTAGCATATTGTCTAATTCCACAAAAATATACATCTAAATAAATTGGTTTTGTCTGACGATGGCATAAGCCGAAACCGGTACAATTTATTCTTTACTTTATGCATTCATTTTTGTAAAATTAGACAATATAAAAGTTAAACAAATACTTTGTTTTTATTTATTTTATTAGTTTTCCACTATATCGACACAGATCGCAGAAATTTATTTGGAAATAAGAATAATATATAAACACTGAAACAACCACTCATCCAAAATCCGCTGAATTTCTATCCTGAGTAGTCATTACAGGAAGGACATTGCAGGACATGTCCACCTCATCTACGAGCTTTTTTTTTTTTTAAATTTCCCTTATTTATTTTAAGAAAACCAAACTTGTTTCAAAACGTTTTCACCAAACATTATGCTCCATTTGTTAATGTTTAAAAAGCCACTTTGTATTCCGGGAAGGTTCCTGTTTAGTAAATAGTGGTGTACAGAAAGAGGCCGAAATAACAACATAGACTCTGAAAGATGAAGAAAGAGAGATATATATTATAGTTTTAGGGCGACAAACTTCCCTTGGTTATCATCGCCTAAAAGTATAATAAGATGGCAATTACGAAGTGAGAGTGAAAAAAAAAATAAAAAAATATACATACGCTATATATATTATATGTATACATACCCACAATACATACATATACCTACGCACTTACACAATACAACATAATATACATATGATACTTAACATTTTTTGCAGAGATATTGTGTACTTAATAAAAAATAAAGAAAAACGTATGTTTTTTAAAAATGTTGTCTATTTCACAAATTATTTATAAAATATGAGAGTACCTACGGTATTGCTACCATCTTCAACCAGGGCTTAACATTTGTAAATAGGACTTTGTTAAATCGTGGCTGAAGATGGTAGCAATATCGAAAGTACTCTCATAGTACTCTCATCGTTGTCTATTTCACAAATTATTTATAAAATATGAGAATACCTACGGTATTGCTACCATCTTCAACCAGGGCTTAACATTTGTAAATAGGACTTTGTTAAATCGTGGCTGAAGATGGTAGCAATATCGAAAGTACTCTCATATATTATATATACCTATATATACTATATATACATATAATATTTGAGACTTTTTCATGGGTCATGGAACCTGTATATATATATTATACAGTCTGTTTATTTTGTCTATATATATATAAGACAAAATAAACAATAAATGTCTTTAAATGAGGAAGAATATATCAAACAGGTAACTAAGAAATTAAGAAAAAACAATAATAAAAATAATAAAGTGAAATGAAATTTTAACGACACCTTCCACACAGAGAAGTATATCGGTGATGTATCAACTTGATGAGCCGACGGAGTGACACACCTAGGAGAGGTTTCGCCGAGAGGCATTATAGTCCTGATTCGACAGCTCGAGATTCTCAGTAGTGATGGGTAAAACCGCTATTTCTGTGTTGTGGCTACCACCTGTTATAATAAGATAGTACTTCTAACTTTAATATCAGCAAGCAAATTTCCCCAATTTCCGTGCCCCCCAACAAGTCGCGCTCCACCTGACATCATCTGAGAAGGGGAGGATTAGAGGGGGCTTTACTCACAAATCCTAATAATAACAACTATAATAATAACTATAAAGACCCCAAAGCAGTAGCTTGTAATTTGGCCGAACTTCGGGCCGCTGCCTTCCGTAACCTTGGAGAGACAAAATACTCTGCAGTTGCATGTAGTTTGGCCGGCATGTAACCTTGTTTATATAGTTTTTCTCTTATTTTGACCTCAGAAGTAAGTTCTTCATTTTTTAAGTTTGAAGTTCGGATGTTCCGCTGATTAGAGAAGCGGAACGGGGGATGGCTGATGACTGGATAACCTGCTGCTGCGGCTGATGCTGATGGCAGTATCTGATGATGATGATGGTACAGGCAGCCGTGCCTGGTCCGTTAGGCTATTTGGGACCCGCCACTTTTCGTTAAACCAGTTCCCAGCACCGTTACACGGTCCATATCCTTCCTCTCTTCTTCTGGACCCTCCCCCCCTCTCCACCCCCCTCTCCTCCCCCCTAGCTCTGACCTATATTTTCTGCCGGCCAGGAAATGAGATCCTCCTGCTTATAAAAAAAAAATGAGTACAAACGTGGGATAATGACGCGTGAGGTCAGGGACGAAGCATTCCAGTATACACCTGGCGAGGTAATTCAAAGTTACGCTGAAGCTTCCACTAATTGGATCGATGGCACTTACACGCCATGTCTGTCGAAGGAGGTTCACTCGTTCGGTTTTCATTATATATGGCCTGAGTAATAATTGAGTTAATTTTGTACTGTACGAGTAAATTCGGGAAATATACCATTTTACCCGGTTCCCATGAAAGAGGTGAGAGATACAGTGGTGAAAATTGTAGAATATTTTTGGGAAGGCGCACATTGAAATGAAAACCATATTTGCCACTATGATTTGCCCAGGAAATACAATAGCCTCGAGTAACATCGGTGTATTAGCATGTAGTTACTTTGTCAGGTAGTAATTAGCATCTGTAATGAGACACTTATGTAGAACCCTAAGAGATCTTATTGTCTCGTTGGAAGCCTTCAAAATAGTGTGTCACTCATTATGCTTATTTAAAAAAATAAAGACAACTTAATCCCCCTCCTTACTTCAGCTGCCTCCTAAAGAAATGTTTCCAAAATGAAGTAGTTTTCGTGCTTCTTCTCTCTGTGATGTTTGATGATCCATATTTTCGGCAAATCGTGCAGAGATACAGACTGTTTCCAACTATATTTTGGGCTGATTTCACGCCCCGGTCGTTCACAATATTATTACCGGAACAATGGACAAAATGGACACCTGTGGATTATTTTCGGATGAAGCCTATGTAACATGAAAACTATGTTGGTAATGATTAATAGAATCGACAGTATCTTTTCAATGTAGAAGGAATTCGAGGTTCTGTCGTGTAAATGAAAATTCGATATTTGGCCAACATTTCGGAAATTATTTATTTCCTTCTTCAGGGCCTTATAATGACTTGAGTGGATGTGTGTGGTGAGAGTTTGTGTGATCACACAGAAGGACAAGTATCCAGTGGATTTCATTGAAGATACGAAAACTATAATAGCTATTTTCAACTAGTATCATCATCTTCCATTGTCTTCTGGGCATTGAATGATAAACAGGTAGTGGACACCTCCAGGAACATGCTCAGTTTTATATTTCTTTTCTTTGTGAATAAAGCCCTTAGATTTTTTATCTGGGAGGTGAAAAAACCTTAGACGTCCTTCGGATGGGACGTTAAGCGATGGTCTCGAGCCTGTGCGATGTCAGGTACTCGTAAAGACCCCTAACCAAGGTGAATAAACCTGGGTAGGCAAAATTTAGGATTCCTATTGTAGAGTAGTAGAGTTGGGCTCATATCCAGTAGAGTGATGAAAGAGCGCTCTGGTAGTAGCGATATGACCTTTAAGCTCGGGGATGGGTCACAATAACTAACTCCACATGGACATCCGCTAACTTTATGCAGCACGTGCTTGCAAGGATGTTTTTTGAGCATTAAGAGCCAAAGCGGCTGCCAAAATAGTGTCGGAATATCTATTTCCAACGGATGATCACACAAACTCTCAACACTTTCACCACACACATTCACTCAAGTCATTATAAGGCCCTGAAGAAGGAAATAAATCGTTTCTGAAACGTTAGCCAAATATTGAATTTTCATTTACACGACAGAACTTCGAATTTCTTCTACATATGTTGGTAATATTTCACTGGAAGGCAGTTGAGGGAGAATAACATTTTTTCTCACAAGAGTATTGAGTGGCACACTATTATGAGAGCTTCAACAAGTGTCGGATTACAGTTGCCAATTACCACCTGACGAAGTAGCTACCTGCTAATAAACTTATGTTACTTGAAGGTAACCGGGTAGCGCACAGTATTCTTATAAGGTTGATTTCCTATCCTCCAGAATATTTGAAACAACGGGTATTCTCAGATCAACGTTTTCCGTGCCATCTCCGTGAGTGAGTTTGTGGATGTTGGGTGTCAATCTCGAGAAGAATGCCTCAATACATTAACTGTAGGGGCGGCTTCTTTCTAAAGCTACCCTCCCCCTCAATAATAATAATTTACCTGGGAATGTGTGCTATCCCCCCCCCTATGTTATCCCAAAAGTACCGTTACTATTGCCTCGTTCATCATTCCTTATTCATTTAGTTCTTATATCTGACCATCAGTTTTTTTTTCCTTTTCTCTCTCTCTTTTTAAGGTTGTGTATAGATCAAACTAAATTAAAACAAGCCAACTTCAGATGAAATAATTTTAATTACTATTTTATTATTCATACAAAACTAAATATATTAGAGTATTCACATCAGGTCAGTCTCCGTTCAGTTCAGTCAGTCGCACAGCAAAAAATATCGGATCTACCATTTACCTTTTTCAGTCAAATGGAATATAATCGGGGAACAATGTTTCTCGGAGATTGAGACTTAGCTGATGCGAAGTCATGCATTTTAATCTATTTTCTATTTACACTCAAACTATTATCCTTATAATTATCAACTTACACCTTAGGTAGAATTAGATAATTAGACAACACATTTCAGAGTTCATTAAACATATTGGCGCCTCTCAAAGAGGTTTGCTGGTATATTTGCAGCTTCTCGTTGAATTATCAGAACGTCACATTCCTCTATTAAATGCCGCACTGTTAAAGCGTATCCACAGAATCGGCATCGGGATTGTTCTGCTTTAACTAGGAGGTGGCCATGAGTGAGTCTTGTATGACCGATGGCAAGTCTGGTCAGGGTGATCTTCTCCCGGACAGCTCCTGTGGGAAACAGAAGCCCAGAGGTGAGGTCTCAGACGCCGAAGTTGAGTGTCTTGTCGCATCCACTCGTTACACCACCGGCTAACCACTGCAGATACTGCAGAATTAGTTAGTTCTTTTGACTCATGTCCGGGCTTCAACTACGAACTTAACTACTGGTCATACTACTCCTTCGTCGCTCTGGTGGACACCTACCCTAAATTGTCTTTAACGAGTACAGTTAGTTAATGGAGGCGCCGGTAGCTCAGGATCGCTGGGCGAAATTCAATCGTTTTGCGTACATAACGAACTTATACAAGATATATTTGTCAACGTCAAATAGCATAATATCTCCTTTCACTTAAAGTCAGCATATATTAAAATTAATTAAACATTATCTTATTTTATTGGATTCCCACGTTGAATACGGTTACAGTAACGCTACCTGACACTCTGAAATGACGATCCAGTAATCCAGTCAAAACTGGTATTTTTTAATTAATTTCAGCATATACCGGCTTTACCTGTAATGGCTAGGCTTTACGTGAAATTACGTGTTATGCAATTTGACGCCTATGTACTTATATATTCACACACATTTAAAGATTTTGTAAAACTTAATACGGGAATATTGAAGAAATGACTGATACGAGTATTTTAATGGTTTCAGAAGTTCTTTCTACTATTCGTGAAATACCGAGGCCCTTCGGTTTTTTTTTTTTATCAGGAAGGTAAAAAATTCTTGAACCTTGCCGTTCCTCGGATGGGAAGTTAAATAATGGCTGTCAATGTCAGATATTTGTTAAAGACACCTATCCTAGTTGAATAAACTTGGATCAGCAAAATTTAGGACATTCGCAGTAGTTTCGGGCTTATGTCCACCAGAGCGAAAAAACGCTAAGCAATGTGACCTCAATAATAGCCCGGGCATGAGTCGCAATATCTTTAGTAGATATCGGTGAAGAAATGAATACTTAATACTAGTAAGTAGGTCCCTGTTCTATGATTCATATCATTAAAAATACCTTGATGGTAATTGTAATAGCATGGAAAGAAGTATGTGAAAAAATGGTAAATAAATGTTATCAGTATTGTTTCTTTATTTCAATTAGCATTATCATACTCTGATATTATATCAAATAGCTTTTTATTATTGGCAAATCTTCAAATAGAACGGCTTTATTTTTGTTTATTTCAATTAAGTTACAATAACCTGTACATGAAAATATAACTTAAAAATTAGCGACATGAACCATTTATCTATCGATATTCTTTTCTATAACAAATTTATTTCTGTTTGTCTCCCATTGACACTGCTATATATGATAATTAAATTTGCAAATAACTAAAAGATACTTTCCCCGAGAACTGACTAAGGATAAGCCATTCTTCGACAGTACATTCGTGACGTTGCAATCTACAATGATTCACACGAACATGAGGCATGTCGTCATGAAAACAAATTTTCAGACTTCGGAAGCCTTTACTAGCTAGCCCCCTCCCCATTTTTGTATTTGTTCAATTTCCCCAACTATTTGAAGTATAAAGTGAGTTACGTAATCGGTCTGAAATTCAATTTCCTGTGTGTCTATGAACACTATAACTCCTGATAGAATGAATGTATCGACTATGTGAGGGTTCAGATGTCAACTATTGATTTTTAGCCAATAAAGTCGATTGATGTTACAGTGAGTGTGAAAACTTAATTGATGAATTGATAGGGGGAAGTAGATTGCCGGTGATACTGATTTTTATTTGACGAGCAGACTAGAACAACAATTTACGTCAATGTGATTCCATTTGAGTGAGCCATCATTGTGTGTGGATGACATTGAATGGGTACAACAGAGCTGAGCAGAGTGACATTGAAACATCACTTAACCTAATCCATCCACTGATTGAATGATGGACGATCTCATCCCCTCCAACAGCTATGGCAATTCACAAGATACCAGTGGATCTTAAGGTCGGGGTGTACCGACAGACTCTAAGGGAAGTGTGAGTTGCCTCGCAAGCATAAAACAACCATGTTTTATTCAGATTTTATGTATACAAAATTATAGAACGTAAGGACGAGATAAACATAGCATAGATATTTATTTTCGACCGACTTCAGTAGGTGTTTAAATGAAAATGAAGTGAAAAGGTTAGAAACTGTAGATAAAAACATGCTGTATGCAATCAAAATTCACTATAAAAAAATATGCACAATGAAGATGTATAAATATATGTTAAAAAATGTGACACGCTATGTTTTATATAAAAAATAATGGTTCATAGCATAACAAAATGGAGAATATTGTAATTTGTTGTACTTGAAAATGTCCAGATGGACGAAATATCGTATATCTAAATGAAGAAAAAATAAATTAATAGAAGGAGACCAAAAGGGCCAATATTTGGGAATTATTGAAATACGTACATCAAATGAAAAATAATCTTTATTCTGGGACATACGTCCCCTAAGAATGATAACATAAAGTACCAACCAGTTGAGAAGAATAAAAACAAAAGAAAAGAGGTCTCTAGGAATAAATATTAAATGTTAAAAACAGGCAATGAGTAAAACAAAATAATAAACTAGTGAAAAAATAATGAAGAGAAGAAAAAAAAAAAAAAATTGAGAAACTAGTATGAATAATAATGTGAAACATGATAACAATAATGAATTATATATGAATTGTAAAAATCTGGACTGATGAAACAGAAGAGTAACAATCTGTCCAGTGGAGTGAGAGACTTATAGAAAGAAGAGAACTATCTCATAGGAGTCAGCCTTAGGATTCAGAGGTTTGCTGAGTTAGGAGATAATGGAAAAGTAGGGACTTGTGGTAAGGTTGTTGTCCTGTGGAAAGGGAAGGAAAGATCAGAGGGACGGGATCTAGTGACTTTCTGGTGGATATGGGATTTAAATTGGAGCATTTGGAAGATGTAGGAGGCCTTTTGGGAAGACATGGTTTGATAGAGAAAGGAGCCTAGGAAATATTGCCGACGAGAGGATGGGATTACGATCCTTACGGGGTTATGAATATGTATATAAAAGTCAGCGGCAATGTACTTTTCCAGAATGAATTAATCAATTAACTTGTCGCTCTCCCGATAAAACCAATCGTCCTTTGGGGCAAATAATCAATAGTTGATTAACATAGGAGCTTCTAAATTTTTACTAAATTGTGTTTCGATACATTCATTAGATCCGCAGTTATTGGATTATTTGAGTCGACCCCCTTCCTTGAACGCCCCTTCCAATCGGTCGATTTCACGGAAAATTAATACGTGTAATACTTATGGTTTTTGAATTTAAACATAAGGTTCTTGTTGTCACGATCATTTTAGAGGCAATTATTTGGGGTTTTTGAGATTGAGCTCCCTCTCAGATCCCTCAGTTCGGCTCAATTGGTTGAAAATCAATATACGTCATACTCAGATATATAAAATTTCGTTAAAAATTCATTCTATCTGGAGTAATCTTGTTCACAGAAACATGAAACATGTCGAAAAACATGAAATTCTGGGGAAACCTCAACATCGCATTTTAGACCAATTACATAACTTCCCCTATACTTCTTACTACTGCAAGATATAAATATAAAAAAAAATTTCAACATTCATTCTTTCAGGAGTTATCGTGTTCATAGACATACACACGTACAAACAGGACATGTTTTTTTTTGTTTTGTTTTTTGGAGTCAGGGGAGGAAAAACATAAATGTTATTCGAAGCAGCGCTTCTCGGAATTAATTTCAACTATCCTACAAATGTTGAACTTTGTTAATATTTTGTTTCCAACAAATTATTTTTAGCATTTTTTATTTTGCAAAAGGCGTTCTTATCATCTATAACTTTGTGCGAAGTTTCATTTATAAAAACTTTATAAGAACAAGAATTTATAAAGAACTTGTTTAACTTTTATATTGTCTAATTCCACAAAAACATATACATAAAGTGGTTTTGGCTGACGATGGTGTAAGCCGAAACCGGTACACTTTATTCATATATGTATTCATTTTTGTGGAATTAGACAATAAAAAAGTTTAACAAGTACCTACTTTGTTTTTATTTATTTTATTAGTTTTCCACTAGATCGACACAGATCGGAGAAATTTATTCGCACATATGAATAATATATAAACACTGAAACAACCATTCATTCAAAATCCGCTGAATTTCTGTCCTGAGTCTTGGGTGGGTGCCATTGGTTAGGAGGACATGTCCATCTCCATCTAACAGCCCTATTTACATTATATATACATATATATAAATGTATGTTATATGTATATATTGTTAACCTAATTTTTTATATTCTTATTCTTATTATTATTATATTATTTAATATTTTTATTATTATCATTGTAATTATTTTCTCATTGTATACATAGTTATTATTTTGTACATATTCTTCATGACTTCACGGAGACATTTTTATTATTATTTTTTATTTTATTTTTTTCTCTCTTGTATTTACTTATCATTGTACATAAATTGTTCCATTACCTATTGTCAACAAACTTATGGTCTGTACCGATGGTAAATATGCATAATAAAATATTTTAAATAAATAAAAAAAAACATTTACATACATATCGTATATATACTTATATATTAAATCGAATATATTAGGGGGGACAGATATACGGACTAGTTAACAGGCTTACATTTACGGTCTTCGACCTACGGAACCCTAAGAAGTAACTTTGATCTGAAATGTCGATGTATCGATTGGCGATACTGATTTTTTTATAAGTTCTCGTCTGGGGTTGACTAAGGTCAGTGTCTTGGCTGGTTATTGATTATTAATGCCATTTACGGCCAATGTCCAGAAGATTGGACACTCCAATTTTATGTATTTTTATTTCATCAGGCTGTACAAAGTATAGGAGAAGTTATGTTATCCTTCAGAAATTCGCTTTTTCTAAAATGAAAAAAATTAATTTCCTGTTGTCATTGTCTCTATGTGTTTATGGTGAATGTTTGATTGTAAACACGATAACTCCCGATAGAATGAATATACCGTCACGAAATTTACCAGTAAATCCAAAATCCCATATAGAAGCGACAACTAGCAATTTTGCGCCAAGTCGGCCAAAGACAGGGGACTCAACCGAAAAACCCCCGATAACTACCGAAATACTGAATGTATCGACACGAAATTCCAGGACCCATAAGAACAACACGTGTCCGCATCTTTAAAACGATGTGCTACTCAATATTTCTAATGACCCCTCATCGGTAGTGTCTCCTATGAAAATTTCAAGGGGGATGCTGGAACAGTGACTGCGCCATGTTGTCATGACGAACATAACTTTTTATAAATCTCCCTTCCACCTCCCCACTCAACTTAAAATAATTTGTATTCTGGTGGATGGTCTGATTTTCATCAATAATTGACCTACAATAAAAATTATTTCAAAACTGTCAATGTTTGCATATTTTTTCCATTCACCTTTTTTAGAATTTCGGGGAATTTGACTCCCCATTGCCCATCTGTGGCTACTCCTATGTCCAGGATTAACACAGCTCTCCCGAACAAGTGGCCGTGTCCCATGGCGGAAGGGACGCCGGGGGAAGTGTACAGAGGTGCAGAGGTCCAAAACTTCTTAACGCCAGTCTCCAGAGTGAACAAGTCTCGAGACATGTTTTATTTTTTGTCTCACACTGTTCACAAGTTGTGTTAACATAACCTTGACTGAGGAACATCCATTTGTCTACACCTTTGTCTTTAACTCAGACGACAACCTACCTCAAGTATACTCTTACATGAGGTTAACTTCTTGTCTTGCAAATTTTACGTCGCTGTTATTAACGACGGGATATTTAGTAACTTGTATAATTTAGAAGTTGTATTGATTTTAAAACATATATTTACTGAGGGCGCCGGTAGCTCAGTGGTATGCGTGCTTGCCGTCTGAGCTCAAGATCGTGGGTTCGAAACCCGGCCGAGGCCCTTTAGTTTATTTTATCTGGGAGGTAAAATAAACTTAAGCATTCCGTCCGTCGGATGGGACGTTAAGCGATGGTCCCGAGCCTGTACGATTTCAGGTACTCGTTAAAGACCCCTGCTCTATGAATAAAAATTTAGGGTAGGCAACATTTAGGACTCCCAGAGTAGAGTCGGGCTCATGTCCACCAGAGTGACGAAAGAGCGCTCTGGTAGTAGGCGATATGATATACTCTCATAACCCTTCAATTTGATATCCTAGTGAACTATGTAACAACAAATGTATGTACACGCCGCAGGATCCTCTAACTGTGCTCGGTGTGTAGCTGACTCTAAAACTTAGATACGTTCCAAATTGTTGTGTGGTAGCTACAGGGATACCCACAGATAAACCGACCAATGACCTAAATATGTAGAAAATACAACAAACTGTGTGTCTGTTACACGATAACTCTCGATAGATTGATGATATCAATTCGACGTTGTACTATTTGTGCATCCAATTTCTATTTACTTTTGTAAACGTACTACGAATTTCGTTTGCCCCTCCTTCCTCGCTACGCCATGAACCGCCCGCCCTACTTCTCATCGATATTTATTTGGTGGAGGAGCCATGCTCGTTATTAAGATTGGAGACCATCTCACCCAAGGGGCCTAACACATTTTTTAGAAGAAACACTAATTAACTTTGATAATTGGCAGACTTTGGTGTTCCCATTAGGCTTTCACATGTTCACATCAATATTTTTCACATATCGAAACTGACCATTAAAATAAAATTTACTGTGTATACTAAAGAATTTATGAGTTTGCCAAATTCGTTCTGCTTTTTGTTGATTTTTTTTTTTTTTTTTTTTTTTTTTTTTTTTTTTTTTTTTAATTTGCTTAAATAACTGATTTCCCAGATTGGATGTCTCAACGACAAGGAAGATAATTTTAGACTTTAGAATTGGAGTCAAACACTTCTCAGATAAATTCTCACACAGGAAATATCATAAATTTTCAGTTGCCTCTTCTAAGAAATAAGTGTTAGGAGAGAGAAAAAAAAATGGAGTAATAAAAATAACAATGTTGGAGAAGAACAAACACTTGATTTAACAGTATTTATTGTCTCTGGTGGGGTCATTGGCTTCTGAATCAGTCAGTATGTTTGATAGCAACTTACCACGTGACCTATCTACTTACCACGTGACCTATCTACTTACCACGTGACCTATCTACTTACCACGTGACCTATCTACTTACCACGTGACCTATCTACTTACCACGTGACCTATCTACTTACCACGTGACCTATCTACTTACCACGTGACCTATCTACTTACCACGTGACCTATCTACTTACCACGTGACCTATCTACTTACCACGTGACCTATCTACTTACCACGTGACCTATCTACTTACCACGTGACCTATCTACTTACCACGTGACCTATCTACTTACCACGTGACCTATCTACTTACCACGTGACCTATCTACTTACCACGTGACCTATCTACTTACCACGTGACCTATCTACTGATAATGACTATTACTGAACATATATAAATTATATAGTTTCTATTATTTCCTGGGTCATTTATTATCTGTCCATTCAATTACTTAATAACGAAGTTATGTATCATCAATTTATGTCTTGCAGTGAAAAAGGGCCCTGAGATGCAAATGTGGGTTTGATCTTTCTGTAAATGCGTGCTAGTATTTAGGTTAGTTTTGGAGGAAAATAATACTTTTTTGATCGTGGCTTTATTATAATTATTTTTGCCTTACTCTCAGCGGTGTCTGCTCGACATAACCAGCCGCGTCTCCACCTCTAGCAGTCCAATACTGTCGCCTTCCAGTTGACCACATGGAAATCATAGCTTCGCCGACTCTTCCCACTCGAGTCTTCTTCCTGCCACTCTGCTCTGTAGCTAGACACTGTTGATAGACTCGACAGTATCCTTACAGTGTTGAGGGAAGTTAAGGTTCTGTCATGTAAACATTTTAAAAAATCAGTATTTGGACAAAGTTTCGGAAACTGTTTATTTCCATCTTCGTGGCCTTATTATGAGTCTAGCAGTGAAGGTGGCTCGTGTCTCTCTGAGTCTCACTCTCGGTTCACCATCAGACACAAACACAAACCGTCTTCACTGCACACATCCACTCAAGTCATTATAAGGCCCTCAAGAAGGAAATAGATAATTTCCGGAACAGAACCTCGATTTTCCTCAACATTCTGGACATTTTTCTATAAGATCGCGGGTTTGAAATCCTGCCGAGGCCATTCAGTTTTTTTATCTGGAAGGTGAAAAACCTTGAGCACGCCGTCCTACGGTGGGGACGTTAAGCGATGATCCCAAACCTATATAATGTCAAGTACTCTATAAAAAACCCTGTCAGGGTAGGAAAAATTTAAAACTCCCACAGTAGAGTCGGGCTCATGTCCACTAAAGAGACGAAAGAGCGCTCTGGTAGTAAGCCTTATCGCTCATTTGCTGCAACAACCACTAAATAAAAAATGGGCGTTTTTGAGTTAAGGGCATAGGAAGAACCATTCTCACATATACTTTTAACGGGTAGAACGACACATCTGAGCTTCAACTGCTCGCCGAGAAAGCGCAGTTTATGTCACTGTTGTGTGTCATCAAGTTATTACACGTCAAAAGTTTGAATTGCTCCTCCTGGTAAATCACAGTTTTTGAGTTGTGACGCTGTTGCAGCAAATGAGCGATATGACCTCGTAGCTAAACCTCGGCCGTGAGTCTCGATAACTTACTACAAAAGCCTTGTAATATAAAAGTATAGAACTGGCGGATAAACTCTGGAGATACCACTTTTACTTTGTTACTTATAGAGTCACGATGTAGTTTTTACGAGAGGGGGCAAAAATGATGTAAGAATCGGTTAAACTGAACATTTTTTCTTTTTTTATTTCTTTTAACGGGTGCTCCAGGAAATCCCCCGGCCCGATATGGTCGGGGGAGAGGTACATATGTTATATTATATTTGGACATTTACATTTTTATATAATATTTATTTAACTATTTTTTCCGATGATTAAAATGTTCAGATTAGCCGATACTTATATAATTGTGGACCCCTCTCGCTGTACGACGCTTGTAACGATCCTGTCCTTTGGAGTATTTTATGGAGGATTCAGAAGCTACTATGCATACAACCGGTGATTCATCAACGACTTTTTCCATAGATTTTCCGTTTCCACAATGTTAGAATCATCAACGATAATATAGTTTTTTTTTAATGAAGAACTCTTTTTTTCCTTAGAACTGAATATTTTCGCGTGGTTGGAGCAAGCTTCCGGTCAGACCAGATGGCTATTTCGTCACTTCCGTTTGTCGGAACTGGGCCAAACTTGGAGGCAGATGCTCCCTTCAGGTTTCCGTTGTTCGGAGTCCGCACAATGGAACTTTTATGATGTGTGTATTTTTTGAGGAAAATTGATGAAGGTTATCGGAATATCTTTAGAAGAAACATAAACCAAACTAGCGCCAATTAATAAACTAAATTCTTGCTTCCTGTCTGAAACCAACCTACCAATATGGTTGATAATCAATGGGTGTCTTACGTAGGGATTTCAGAATCCTCAAACTAAATTCCATGTCGAAGCATCCATTTCATCAACAGTTTATTAAGGTTATGAGTTGAGCCTCGCTTTTATGCTCCCCCTCCCCCCCCTACCCTTCAGACGATTACGTTGGAGTTCGGCAACTGTCATCCTTATGAGTTTTGATATATAAAATTTCGTGTTGAAACATTCATGACATCGACAGTTATTGGGTTTTGTGTTAAGCCCTCCTTAATTTCCCTTCTCTTTAACTTCCCTTCTCTAAAAACGTTAACAAAAAGTCGTGGCTGAAGATGGTAGCAATACCGAAAGCACCCCCATATATTATATATATTTTGTGAAATAAACAATATTGAGCTTGTATTAGCCAAATCGGCATCTAAAAATGTACAACTAGAGATGATGTAGGGTATAAGGCCCCTCCAGAAACATTCACAAAGAGAAAGCTGAAGAATGAAGCGGTTCTAAACTGGAAGCAGAGATGGAGGAGCACCAATAAGAGACTACCGCTGAAGAAATTCATCCCCCCCCCCCCCCCCCCCCCCACCCTATCAAGGACAGGCTCAAGAATAGTAGATTTACCCCTAATATGAAATTAACCAGCTTTCTGACCGAACATGGAGGTAGCAGGGCTTACCTGCATAGATTTGGCCTAGCCACTGAGGACTGGTGCCCCTGTGACGGCCTCACTCCCCAGACCTAGCTGCATCTCCTCGATGGATGAGGCGCCGAACAGGACAGTGAGCGATCCCTCAATTGAAACTGTTCAGTTCGTTCATTGAGAAGCTGAATATTTTCGCCAATGTTATAGACTTTGTGAAAATCCAGAATCTGGACGAGCTCTAGGACGTGCGATGTTGGATTGTTATTTTCATAATATGGTTTTGTTGTGGTTACTATTTTTCTTCAGGTTTATATTTATTATTATTTATTTATTCATTTTTTAATACTTGTTACTTTGTTTATTGATATTGAAAAAAAAAAAAAACTGTTATGTTCTTCATTTCACAGATTCATATACATAAGTAATATTTAAATTTTCTACAGCAACATGTAATATGCAAATGTGGAACATGTGGAAAATAAATGCTTCCTGTTCTAGGGTTACTAGGCAAGGAAAAAACAATATTTTTAAACTTATAAGATAGATAAACATGCGTGGATGGTAATATAATATAAAACTACAAATAATAATACAATAAAAAATAAAGAGTTTGGTGGCTAGAAACCAAATAAAACTGGAGTATATCGTATAGCTCGGGAAATTAAAAATACACAAGTAACATTTCGAACGGATGCAAAGTAAAAATAATTTTAGGGATTCGTTACTGCAGGTATCCCCCCTAATGTTGGTTTTTTGAAATTACTTCAGTTGTTTACCTATTCTATTAGGGCAATTTCTCTAGATTACGATTTGTGTTTTAAGCCATTTTTTCATCCTACGTGGGGGAAAAAACTGATTTTTCTCTCTAGTTTATTATATTTTGGAATGGAAGTGCCACGTGAGTATCTTAGGCATGTTTTGTGTGAGAGTTTAAAAGAGGCGAGAATGCGGCTTCCACGTACTGAAAAGTGGTGGTATTTATGGAGAAGGGCGGATTCGTGAGAGGCAGTGGCTTAACACATGCGAAACGCCAATGCTGCGGGCTAGTAGAGGCCTCCATCCATGGATGTTGTTACTGTCCGTTGTACGGAAGGAATCATCCATTGACATTTTTACTTCCCTAGCTATACAAAGTATAGAGAAAGTTACGTAATCTGTCAGAAATTCGATCTTGAGTTTTAAATGAAATTTCATGTTTTCCGACCCTCTGATTGGGCCTTGGAAGAAAAACGTTCTTTTCTGGTCAATAGGCTTTATTCCACCAGGACTATCCGAGATATCACGTTCCAAGAGAGTCCTAACAATAATTACATTACTTGAGTGGGGGACGTATAAGTGAGCCATCGTACTCTCCCGCCAGAACATCTTCAGATATTCAACAGTTCCGGAGTACTGTTTTCTAATTGCAGTGGATGCATTTATTAGAAGAAGTAAAAAGGGCAATAGTTTTGCTTTTCGGATCAAAACGCGAGTTTTTTTAAAATGGAATTGAAAATTTCGAAGTAAGATTGAAAATTTTTGTAGAATCTGGAGGAAAATAAATCAATGATTAAAAATTAACTTTAATTTAAAAATAACATTTTTGTAAATTAAAAAAAAAAAATTTAAAAATAAAAAGTAAGTTTTTTATTATTTTATATTCCAGATCGAAAAAATCGACGTTTCTTGTGGGATCGCATGATATATAAGGCCCCATATAAATTATTCTCACCTGCATTACCTAGACCAGAAGACAATTTTAATCCGAATTCAACTGAGGCACTTCTTGTCGCTTAACCTCAATCTTACTGTGGACGTAGCTGGTCCAAGACACCGACCGGTACACCGGTTCCAAAACCGAGCAAAGGGTTAAGTCAAGTGTGCCATCCCAAACCGGCATCCGAAATGAAACGTGGTAGGGGCAGCGGTGAGGTGGGGGCGACTAGGGGAGGGGGGGAGGGGAGTTTGGGGGGGCCAGTCCGTCGCGGGACCTCCACTCGAAAGGATGGTTCAGCTCTGACCTTACCCGTCATTCCTCCCGCGAACATTCGTTATCGCATTTGTGTCGAAGTTTTTTCTTGATTTTTTTTTTTTTTTTTTTTCTTTTTGTTTTCATTTTAAATCATCCCGAAAAAAATACAAACTATTAGTTTTTTTTTTAAGAAACTTTTTTTTTCTGTTTTCAACCAAAGACCCCTTCCCCAAAGGTCGAAAAAAAAAAAAAAAAAAAAAAAAAAACTTTTTCGCACAATAGACTTTTATAGTAATATGATCATTTCTAAGGACCTGTTCCTGCTTGGGGACCAGGATTATCTGCGGCTTCCCAAGGACGAAAAGAGGGCCATGGCTCGACCCACAACCACCAAAAATCTCAGGTTAGACAAAAAAAATTTTTTTGTATTGAAGGAATTTAGAGTCTATCGATGGCGTTTGAAATCCTTTTCTTACTTAATCCATTTATTTGTTAAATAGGCGAAAATCGAAATATGAAACATACAGACGTTCACAGGATCATTCCCTTAGTGTGGGGGTCGGAAGTAAATAGCCGTTACAGACCAGAGGTTGAGCGAAAATGAGCCCTATTTTAGATCGTCGCCTTTAAACAATTTTTCGGGCATATATAATATTATTTGGAAATCAGGAATTAAAAATGTTTAAGCTATTGAGTAGAGAGGACACCCATGATTGGATGTTCAGTGTGATGCCCTTTATATCGAAAATTACGAAATTTTTGATGGAATATTATCGCTCCTGGTAGATAGCTAATTTATGGGGATTTTTTAACCTATTTTGTTACCATAGCATTTGAATTTCGCCTTTGTCTGTAGTTATGAGTTATGTGAAAATAAAAAAAAAAAATATATATATATAGAAATATTTTCAAGCTGTTTTCTATTTGAAAAATTAGTTGTGGTGTTTGCATAAGCTGTGAAAAATAGTGGAAGAATGTGTATTGAGGTAGATTTGGTTGTGTTGTGCAGTGTGAGTGTGGGCCCCATTGGGGGGGGGGGATATAGTCCCCCCCCAATTGGTGGAGGTGGTAGGCTCCATGTCAACGACCCTAGAGCACTGTTCACAAATAGCCTCACTCGCTGTATGTGGCAGTCATTCCCCGGCTGATAACTCGCCATCCTGATAACGAGAGTACCAACTATCAACATATATTTTCGTCCAAGTCCAATTGCATCGTTTTATTTTTATTTATTTTTTTTTTTTTTTTTTTTGCGGGGGAGAGGAGGAGTTGATAGAATTTTTCTAAATATTGTGAAAATAAAGAAAATTATATTCAAATTTTTGGGGTCAATTACATCTATTTATTTAATTTTGATTATTTTTCTAAACTTTTACATTTCACTTCCAAATTAAATATTCTTGTATGTTCACAGAATCATGTTAATTAAAAAAAAAAAAAGTGTTAACATGAAAAATTTATTTGATGATTTATACACAACTTACTTAGCCCTGAGCCCCACTGAGGTGAAAAACCTTGAGAAACCGCCGTCTTTCGTATGGGACGTTAAGAGGATGGTCCCGAGCCTGTACGATGTCAGCTACTCGTTAAAGACCACTACCCTAGGTGAATAAAAATTTAGGACTTCCGTAGTAAAGTCAGGCTCATGTCCACCAGAGCGACAAAAGAGCGCTTTGGTAGTAGGCGATCTGACGTCGAAGTTAAAGCCCGGGATTCGTTGTATCTTAATTTTGCAATTTGAGAAATAAAAAAAATTAATAAAAAAATATATATTTACATATATCTATTTTTAGTTACGAAGTAACTTTGAAGTCTGATGAAAGAATGAGATGGTTCTCAAGTATACTCGTTAATACGGATCCTGACTGCGGCGTAGAGACCGTGGGGGGGTCGCCCCACCTCTGAAATGTTCAAGGTCAACTTTTTATCTGCCCATATCCGGATAAATAAAATTAAAAGATGCTTCTCTCCCTTCCCATTTCTAAAAGAATAGTAAACAAAAATATACAGATTGAGTAAGAATTTTTCCCCTCCTTAAAAAAAGCACGTTTTTTCAATAATTTCACGTAGTCATAAAATTAAGTTGGGAACTTTTTATGAAAATAATTTTATTATTTAAACATTGTCATTAAATAACACACTTTTACAGCTTTTCGGTCGCCCATTAATGTTTATTTTTTTACAAGTTAGTTCATGTTTCCCCTATTCTAATATTTTCAGTACTTACTTATTTCAGTGTCCATAGTAGTTCTTATTTGTACTTGTTTTGTGATAATGTGTAGGTGCTTCACATTTTTCGTTCTCTCTAAATGTAACTCACAACTGAAAGAATCCGTTTCTGAGAGTCGCTTTCGATGAAAATCAATCGGTGTCGCTCTTAGACGACTATAAAATTTCGTGTCGATACATTCATTACGACAGTTGTTAGAGTTTTTATGCTAAGCCACCCCTTTTGGCCGATTTGTCTGAAAATCAGGACGCGTCGTCCTTAGAAGTTTCTGGATATATATAAAATTTCGTGTCGATACATTCAATCCATCGGGATTTATCCTGTTCACAGACAAACACTTAGACACACGAAAGTTATTTTTTTTTTTTTGGAATCAGGAGGGTTGGAAAACTTGAAATTCCGTTGAAACCTCTCCATTGAATTTCTGACCGATTCCATAACTTCCTCTATACTTCGTATAGCTGACCAATTTCGCCCCCCAACAACAAACCATGAATATTACCATTTATTGTATAAGAGTGGAGATCATGAGATCAAATTCCAGCCTGGAGTTGAGCTGCATTGTATTTCAGTTCTAGAGAGTTAAGTAATTTTTCCCCAGCGAAGTATAGAGAAAATTATGTAATCGGTAAAAAATTTGATGCGGAGTTTCAACGGAATTTCATGTTTTCCGACCAGATTCCAATTATAAAAAAACATTTCTGTGTGTGTCCTTGAACACGATAACTCCCGATAGAATAATATATCACCACGAAATTTTATAAGTGAATCCAGAATTTTCTAACGACGACACCTATTGATTTTCAGCCAAATCCCTCAAAGGGAAGGGGTTATTAGGGGATATGCTCATCTGAAATACCCCAAAAACGGCCGAGGTACTGAATGTTTCTACATGAAATTTCATATTTGAATGCCTGTCAAATTTCAGCTATATCGGCCGAAGGGAAGAAAGGGAGTTCAGAGGAGGGGGCTTGATTCACAAAGCTTAATAACTGCCGATGTAATGCATTTATTCACACAAAATTTAAGAATATTGAGCATACGGTCGACTTCGTTATGGAAGGGGAGAGAAAAGGTAATTGAATAATTCGTTTTGGGGATGTACACTGCCGGTGATTCACCGACAACTTTCTTTCATGAAGTTAGAATATAATTGCTAGAGATGCAGTAACAAATTATGGACTAAGTGGTGTTTTAACTTCAAATTCACGTGGAGTTTCGCACTTTGTTAAGTATAGCGACGAAATATACTTATATAGTAACATATCGAATTAAGTGATTGCCAAGCACAAGACTGGGGCTAGGGCCTGTAGGCCATGTTCCACATGTCTTGTAAGATGTTTAGGATTTAAAAAAAAATATATTGGTTTTTGAAAGAATTATTTTATAGGAAAAAAAAAGTTCTCTCTACATTTTTATTGACCTCCTTTCATTTCAGTTCTATTAAGATTGAAATTTTACGTTGCAACAACTGGAAAATTGCTCTATAAAACTGTAAATTCAAAGCCCTATGAGGTGAACACCAATTAGTTTTTAGCGGAATCAGCCGAAGGGGAGAGGGATGAGTGGGGGACTCAACTCGAAAATCTAAATATCTGCCGATGTAATGAATGTATCGACACAAAATTTAGTGTGGGGATTCAGAAGCCATTATGTAAGTCAAATATTTAGTTTTAGTCCAAAAAGGTCGATTAACTTTGGAGAGAAATAGAAAACGTTATTGAGTTGGTTATTATGACTCATGCCCGGGCTTTTAACTACAAGGTCATATCGCCTATTACCAGAGCCCTCTTTCTTCACTTTTTGACATGAGCCTGACTTTACTGTGGGTTTTCTAAATTTTACCTACTCTAAATTTTTATTAATCTAGGATATGGGTCTTTAACGAGTACCTAACATCGTATAGGCTCGGGACCATGGCTTAACCTCCCATCCGAAGGACGGCGTGCTTAAGTTTATTTTACCTTCTAGATAAAATAAACTAAGGGTCTCGGCCGGGTTTCGAACCCACGATATGAGCTCAGTAAGCTAGCACGCATACCACTGAGCTACCGGCGCTAGTCTTTAAATATTTGCTGAGAGGTTTTATGTATTCCCATTGTAGCAGGAGAACATTACCATCTAATGGCCCCCTTTTCGAAATTTTAAATGATCTCTCTCAATTTGATGTTTAAGGGGTTCCAATCTCCTTTTTAGGGTGACACTTAAGTACGCTTGCGCGGCTAACAAAGAGAGTGAAGTTTTTGTTTGACATCGACACTAGGTATAAGACAAGAAGTCAAGTATAAAGTGAAAGAGATGTCTACCAAGCGACGTAGGTCTCTTTCTGTGTTGGGCCCTGTAAGTTCCATATTAACCTCCCCGCCAAAATTTCAATATCTATTTATGGAATGAATGTATCAACATGTATTCTTAGACACACGGCTCACATGGAAACTTCACATCAACACAAAACTTACACAAGCATACACCCGTTTAAAACATCTCTATCCACTCATTAACCGCATCACACCCCTCAAACACTCTTGCACACTGCTCCTGTACAAAGCGTTACTTCTCCCATTGTTAACATACGCCTGTCCAATATGGCATGGCGCCAGTCCTTCACTCACAACACGACTACAAACATTTCAGAACAAAATTCTTCGTGTGTCTCTGAATGCACCATGGTTTATCCGAAACAGCCAACTCCATGAGGAACTGGGAGTTCCTCGGGTCGCAGCCTATTTAAGGTCCTTAGTAGATAACTACCACGGAAGACTAGGCCTGTGTTCTGGAGCAGCCCACTACAATCTTGGCCAGCTTACTCTCCACAGAAGGCTCAAACCAAGATTATACCAAGACATTATTGTTAATTAATTTCATTTTATATTTTCCATTTTATACTTTGTGTGAAGAACCAAGATGTTCTGGTCCAAATAAAGTGTGTTGTTGTTGTATCAACACAAAACTTTTTATGCATGTTCAATAGTCCCGGAGTAAGTCGTTCATTAGCAGATTAGTATTTAAATAAGCAGGGGATGAGAAGGAACTTCATAAATCTTGATTGACAGAAATTCTACATGTGGCTCAAGTATCTGATTGAAACATTGATTTTCAGTCATATTGGCCGAAGAGGAGGATAGTTTACAAGGAGAAGAAAAACTTATGGATTGATAATACCTACTTTGAGCTAGGAAAATATAAAGACTAATGTTTCCTGATTCTTTCCCATTTTTTCAATTAGTTTTTTCGAGGATCGAAAGCTGTAGGGCTGGTCTGGTGAAAGTGAGGCTAGGCTGAGTTACCTCTCTGTCGAGGTGTGTGGTGCCCTCTTTGTCCCTCACGCTGGATGTGGACATATCCACATTCCCTGTCCTGACTCCCTCCACTGGAGTTAGCACTTCAGACATCACACTCCACCCCTTGCAACAATCTCAACGAGCATTAACCCCCCCCCCCCCCCCCCCCCCCCCGCGCATTGTACACTTTTTCTATGTACTAGCTTTTCCACAATCAGAGGAAGTTGTGTAATTGATAAATGTAAGTCTTCCACCGAAATTTAAACTCTTTCGATCTTCTTTCACACAATTAAGCCGCTTGATGTCTCTGGAACTGGGAGAAGGGAGATAAAACGGATGTGTGCTAGTAGGGTCCAGCTGTATGAAGAGTGAAGGGGCCCCTCCTGGCTCCCTAACCTATAAACATACCTAGAATATATAAACCTATAAACTTTAGCTCTCCTCCCAACCACTTGATGTCTCTAGAGATGGGAGAAGGGAGATAAAACGGATGTATGCCAGTGGGGTCCAGCTGTATGAAGAGTGAAGGGGCTGGCCTCGATTCTAGCTCCTCTAGACTTCCCAACCTATAAACATACCTAGAACATATAAACCTATAAACTTTAGCTCTCTTCCCAACAGCTAGATGTCTCTGGAGCTAGGAGAAGGGAGATAAAACGGATGTGTGCCAGTGGGGTCCAGCTGTATGAAGAGTGAAGGGGCCGGCCTCGATCCAAGCCCCTCCTGGCTCCCTAACCTATAAACATACCTAGAACGTATAAACCTATAAACTTTAACTTTCTTTCCAACAGCTAGATGTCTCTGGAGCTAGGAGAAGGGTGATAAAACGGATGTGTGCCAGTGGGGTCCAGCTGTATGAAGAGTGAAGGGGCCGGCCTCGTTCCAAGCCCCTCCTGGCTCCCTAACCTATAAACATACCTAGAACGTATAAACCTATAAACTTCAGCTCTCCTCCCAACAGCTAGATGTCTCTGGAGCTAGGAGAAGGGAGATAAAACGGATGTGTGCCAGTGGGGTCCAGCTGTATGAAGAGTGAAGGGGCCGGCCTCGATCCAAGCCCCTCCTGGCTCCCTAACCTATAAACATACCTAGAACGTATAAACCTATAAACTTCAGCTCTCCTCCCAACAGCTAGATGTCTCTGGAGCTAGGAGAAGGGAGATAAAACAGTTCTGTGCCAGTCGGGTGATATAAACAGTTTTTAGTTTTTCGCCCCTTCGGAAATACTAATAATTATAGTTCTGTTGTAATAATCTGTTGCAAAAAGTGGCCAAATAAAAAATGTTTCATTACGAAAACCTTTTTGCATACTCCGTCTGTGGGTAGAAGATGGATTTTATTTGCACCAATTCTCGACAAACGTTTTTATCTGCAATATTTAAGTTCGTAAGTGGAATTTTAATGTGTGATAAAAAGTTAAAACTCAAAATGAGACAGATTCTTCTCTAAGAAATAAAAATAGTAACCCTTTTTTGTGGTCAATCTGGAATGCTAAAAAAATTCCCGATTGGGAATGTCTTATTTTCTTTAGTATATTACGACTCGTCCTGTGGATTTGATGCGGAGGGAGCAACACTGTCTAAAACATAAGAGTAATGATCCGATATCCGTTCTCATGATGTGACAACTTCCGTATCACAAAACTCTATTTTAAAAATAAGTCTTTACTAACATCTTTTACATGACGGAACTTCAACTCACTTGTCACTGGAAGAAAGAAGAAGAAAAAAAAAGTTTCAGTTATAAAAATATCAGTGTTTAAAAAGTATTGGATCACTGTTAACTAAAACTGTCACAGCTACTGTTAACATGCTACAAAAACTGTTCTAAATATACCTGTTATCTTTACGCATACACAACATACGTTCCTTATGATATTCTTTCTGATATAACGCTAACCTATCTTAGATCTTCTTGCAAGTAAAGAGGGTAGAGGGAATTCTCTTCAACGCCTTTTCATCGAAACGTTTTTTGACTTCTCCAATTATGCGAAGTTATGTAATCGGTTAGAAATTCGAGTTCGAGATTTCACCGGAGTTAGGTTAGCTTAGGTTTTATGACTCATGCCCGGGCTTTAACTACGAGGTCATATCGCCTACTACCAGAGCGCTCTTTCGTCAATCTGGTGGACATGAGCCCGACTCTACTGTGGGAGTCCTAAATTTTGCCTACCCTAAATTTTTTATTCATCTAGGGTAGGGGTCTTTAACGAGTACCTGACATCGTACAGGCTCGGGACCATCGCTTAACGTCCCATCCGAAGGACGGCGTGCTGAAGTTTATTTTACCTCCCAGATAAAATAAACTAAGGGCCTCGGTCGGGCTACGAACCCACAACCTTGAGCTCAGAAGTCAAGCACGCATACCACTGAACTACCGGCGCCCTCAACCGGAGTTTCATGTTTTCCGATACACTGATTCCAAAAATGAAAAAAAAATCTTGTGTTTGTGTTCGTTTGTGAACACAATAACTTCCTTTAGAATGAATTGTATCGATACAAAATTTTATATGTGCATATAAAACCCGCATAAGAACGACATCAAATCGGCTTAAAGGAAGGATTAATGGAGTGGAGTTAACACAAAAGCTCTACTAACTGCCGATGTAATGAATGTATCGACATGAAATTTCTTGTGTAAATTTAAAGCTCTTTAAGGACAACACCTATTAATTTTCAAGGAGGGCTCTACTCAAAAACCCGAATAACTGCTGACGCAATGAATCATGATGCATCAGCAGTTGCAATGAATGTATAAGCACAAAATTTAGTATGAGAATTCAGAAGCCCCTATATAAGCCAACTATTGTTTTTTTTAGCCCAAACGGTCAATTAGTTTTGGAGGAAAGGTACCAAGTGGAAAGGTTGTAATTAGGAAGGTTGTAATTATTTATGGAATGAATGTATCAACATGTATTCTTAGACACACGGCTCACATGGAAACTTCACATCAACACAAAACTTACACAAGCATACACCCGTTTAAAACATCTCTATCCACTCATTAACCGCATCACACCCCTCAAACACTCTTGCACACTGCTCCTGTACAAAGCGTTACTTCTCCCATTGTTAACATACGCCTGTCCAATATGGCATGGCGCCAGTCCTTCACTCACAACACGACTACAAACATTTCAGAACAAAATTCTTCGTGTGTCTCTGAATGCACCATGGTTTATCCGAAACAGCCAACTCCATGAGGAACTGGGAGTTCCTCGGGTCGCAGCCTATTTAAGGTCCTTAGTAGATAACTACCACGGAAGACTAGGCCTGTGTTCTGGAGCAGCCCACTACAATCTTGGCCAGCTTACTCTCCACAGAAGGCTCAAACCAAGATTATACCAAGACATTATTGTTAATTAATTTCATTTTATATTTTCCATTTTATACTTTGTGTGAAGAACCAAGATGTTCTGGTCCAAATAAAGTGTGTTGTTGTTGTATCAACACAAAACTTTTTATGCATGTTCAATAGTCCCGGAGTAAGTCGTTCATTAGCAGATTAGTATTTAAATAAGCAGGGGATGAGAAGGAACTTCATAAATCTTGATTGACAGAAATTCTACATGTGGCTCAAGTATCTGATTGAAACATTGATTTTCAGTCATATTGGCCGAAGAGGAGGATAGTTTACAAGGAGAAGAAAAACTTATGGATTGATAATACCTACTTTGAGCTAGGAAAATATAAAGACTAATGTTTCCTGATTCTTTCCCATTTTTTCAATTAGTTTTTTCGAGGATCGAAAGCTGTAGGGCTGGTCTGGTGAAAGTGAGGCTAGGCTGAGTTACCTCTCTGTCGAGGTGTGTGGTGCCCTCTTTGTCCCTCACGCTGGATGTGGACATATCCACATTCCCTGTCCTGACTCCCTCCACTGGAGTTAGCACTTCAGACATCACACTCCACCCCTTGCAACAATCTCAACGAGCATTAACCCCCCCCCCCCCCCCCCCCCCCGCGCATTGTACACTTTTTCTATGTACTAGCTTTTCCACAATCAGAGGAAGTTGTGTAATTGATAAATGTAAGTCTTCCACCGAAATTTAAACTCTTTCGATCTTCTTTCACACAATTAAGCCGCTTGATGTCTCTGGAACTGGGAGAAGGGAGATAAAACGGATGTGTGCTAGTAGGGTCCAGCTGTATGAAGAGTGAAGGGGCCCCTCCTGGCTCCCTAACCTATAAACATACCTAGAATATATAAACCTATAAACTTTAGCTCTCCTCCCAACCACTTGATGTCTCTAGAGATGGGAGAAGGGAGATAAAACGGATGTATGCCAGTGGGGTCCAGCTGTATGAAGAGTGAAGGGGCTGGCCTCGATTCTAGCTCCTCTAGACTTCCCAACCTATAAACATACCTAGAACATATAAACCTATAAACTTTAGCTCTCTTCCCAACAGCTAGATGTCTCTGGAGCTAGGAGAAGGGAGATAAAACGGATGTGTGCCAGTGGGGTCCAGCTGTATGAAGAGTGAAGGGGCCGGCCTCGATCCAAGCCCCTCCTGGCTCCCTAACCTATAAACATACCTAGAACGTATAAACCTATAAACTTTAACTTTCTTTCCAACAGCTAGATGTCTCTGGAGCTAGGAGAAGGGTGATAAAACGGATGTGTGCCAGTGGGGTCCAGCTGTATGAAGAGTGAAGGGGCCGGCCTCGTTCCAAGCCCCTCCTGGCTCCCTAACCTATAAACATACCTAGAACGTATAAACCTATAAACTTTAACTCTCTTCCCAACAGCTAGATGTCTCTGGAGCTAGGAGAAGGGAGATAAAACGGATGTGTGCCAGTGGGGTCCAGCTGTATGAAGAGTGAAGGGGCCGGCCTCGTTCCAAGCCCCTCCTGGCTCCCTAACCTATAAACATACCTAGAACGTATAAACCTATAAACTTCAGCTCTCCTCCCAACAGCTAGATGTCTCTGGAGCTAGGAGAAGGGAGATAAAACGGATGTGTGCCAGTGGGGTCCAGCTGTATGAAGAGTGAAGGGGCCGGCCTCGATCCAAGCCCCTCCTGGCTCCCTAACCTATAAACATACCTAGAACGTATAAACCTATAAACTTCAGCTCTCCTCCCAACAGCTAGATGTCTCTGGAGCTAGGAGAAGGGAGATAAAACAGTTCTGTGCCAGTCGGGTGATATAAACAGTTTTTAGTTTTTCGCCCCTTCGGAAATACTAATAATTATAGTTCTGTTGTAATAATCTGTTGCAAAAAGTGGCCAAATAAAAAATGTTTCATTACGAAAACCTTTTTGCATACTCCGTCTGTGGGTAGAAGATGGATTTTATTTGCACCAATTCTCGACAAACGTTTTTATCTGCAATATTTAAGTTCGTAAGTGGAATTTTAATGTGTGATAAAAAGTTAAAACTCAAAATGAGACAGATTCTTCTCTAAGAAATAAAAATAGTAACCCTTTTTTGTGGTCAATCTGGAATGCTAAAAAAATTCCCGATTGGGAATGTCTTATTTTCTTTAGTATATTACGACTCGTCCTGTGGATTTGATGCGGAGGGAGCAACACTGTCTAAAACATAAGAGTAATGATCCGATATCCGTTCTCATGATGTGACAACTTCCGTATCACAAAACTCTATTTTAAAAATAAGTCTTTACTAACATCTTTTACATGACGGAACTTCAACTCACTTGTCACTGGAAGAAAGAAGAAGAAAAAAAAAGTTTCAGTTATAAAAATATCAGTGTTTAAAAAGTATTGGATCACTGTTAACTAAAACTGTCACAGCTACTGTTAACATGCTACAAAAACTGTTCTAAATATACCTGTTATCTTTACGCATACACAACATACGTTCCTTATGATATTCTTTCTGATATAACGCTAACCTATCTTAGATCTTCTTGCAAGTAAAGAGGGTAGAGGGAATTCTCTTCAACGCCTTTTCATCGAAACGTTTTTTGACTTCTCCAATTATGCGAAGTTATGTAATCGGTTAGAAATTCGAGTTCGAGATTTCACCGGAGTTAGGTTAGCTTAGGTTTTATGACTCATGCCCGGGCTTTAACTACGAGGTCATATCGCCTACTACCAGAGCGCTCTTTCGTCAATCTGGTGGACATGAGCCCGACTCTACTGTGGGAGTCCTAAATTTTGCCTACCCTAAATTTTTTATTCATCTAGGGTAGGGGTCTTTAACGAGTACCTGACATCGTACAGGCTCGGGACCATCGCTTAACGTCCCATCCGAAGGACGGCGTGCTGAAGTTTATTTTACCTCCCAGATAAAATAAACTAAGGGCCTCGGTCGGGCTACGAACCCACAACCTTGAGCTCAGAAGTCAAGCACGCATACCACTGAACTACCGGCGCCCTCAACCGGAGTTTCATGTTTTCCGATACACTGATTCCAAAAATGAAAAAAAAATCTTGTGTTTGTGTTCGTTTGTGAACACAATAACTTCCTTTAGAATGAATTGTATCGATACAAAATTTTATATGTGCATATAAAACCCGCATAAGAACGACATCAAATCGGCTTAAAGGAAGGATTAATGGAGTGGAGTTAACACAAAAGCTCTACTAACTGCCGATGTAATGAATGTATCGACATGAAATTTCTTGTGTAAATTTAAAGCTCTTTAAGGACAACACCTATTAATTTTCAAGGAGGGCTCTACTCAAAAACCCGAATAACTGCTGACGCAATGAATCATGATGCATCAGCAGTTGCAATGAATGTATAAGCACAAAATTTAGTATGAGAATTCAGAAGCCCCTATATAAGCCAACTATTGTTTTTTTTAGCCCAAACGGTCAATTAGTTTTGGAGGAAAGGTACCAAGTGGAAAGGTTGTAATTAGGAAGAAAAAATAATGAAAAAAAAATTATAATAAAAAATAAATTAAAGTACCTAATATTGAAGAAAAAAATAAATAAAAATACTTGCACTAATTTATAAAAGTTACTTTAGCTTTATAAATCTCTGAATATAAACAAAAAAAATTGTTTGCAAGTGAAATTATTTGTAAATTAAGTTTAATTCAAATTTGATGAACGCTTAGTATTTGTGAGTTTGTCAAATTGAAGTAACCATTTTGTTGATAAAAAGAGGCTTGTTTTAAAAATATAATTAATTTAATAAATCCCAGCTTTTGCTATTTAACTAAGACAGGAGTAAATACATTTTTATAAATACCTTAGCCACAGGGTATTTACCCGCCCACTCCAGCCAGGAACAACTGTTATAAATTATTTAAAATTTGTAATTAATGAAAAGGTGTGTCGTATTTTGTATTTAAGTTGGGAGGTAGGCCCAGTTTGGGAGTTCTCCAAATGCCTTCTGTCTCATATTATTTTTATTCTAACCTTGATTGTATATAAATACAGGCTTGGATTTCCTTCCTTAGAGGTCTTTGCACCTCTCTTCAACACGGCCACCGCAGTTTAATGACCCGTTAAATTTAACTTATACATATGTATATTGTAGGGTCACTGGAACAAATGATCCGTTTATTTCGGATATTAAGGTTTCATATTGTTATGTTTTTGTGACTTACGCCCGGGCTTAACTACGAGATCATATCGTCTATTATATTGTCTTTGTGGTGAGCCTGACTCTACAGTGGTAGTTCTAAATTTTGCCTACCCAAGGGAGGGGTCTTTAACGAGCAGCTGACATCGCATAGGTTCGGGACCATCACTTAACGCTGAGACGTTAAGAGATGGGCCCCGAGAACGGCGTGCTCTCGGGTTTTTCACCTCCCAGATAAAAAACCTGAAGGTCTCGGCAGGGTTTCGAACTTGCGATCTTGAGCTCAGTAGGGTAGCACGTTACTCCTGAGCTAGCCGCCTTTCCTCTTTGTCGCAGAAATATACTCGGACATGGTACCATTTTGATTACACCACGACAACCACCAGACGACATCTTTAACTTCCTCACTTCCTCCCTCACTGGAGATTTAGTTCCTCTGTATAATCTTCTTGGTTGCCTCTAATTCGGTTCTATTTCGGTTGGCAAGGCACGTGGATTGTTATTTTTTGTTTATTTTATTTTTTTTGTCACCTAGAAGAAATAGACCGTACAAAACCGTATCAAAGACCGTACATCTCAATGAGACCGTGTCCTCCCACCCCTCTTTCTTCCTGCTCACTCATTTTTTCCTAGTTACATACCTGATAGGTTGAATGCTTACATGTTACACAGTAAATTATCGATAAATCGAGCTCCGCTAATCCGAGCTTACGTATGTATCACGATTTCAGTTATGTGTATATTCCTTCTCCAAGAAAGGGGAGTTTTGTTTTCATTACGTTTCGCGGCAGCCTATTTTCTATTACAACCTTTCTCCTCTCTTTCTCTTTTCAATTTTTCTTCAGTTGATATAACATTTCATCGCGAACATCGTTAAAAGAGAAAACAGTATGAGTAAATGGAAAATAGTTAGACAGGAATTAGAAAAATTAAATAGACCAAAATTGAAAAAGTTTAAAATCAAGCAACGGAGATGACGAGGCACAAGATTATTTATTATGAAGATCCTGATAATGATGCTTCATTGAACTTGGTGACAAACATAGTCGGCTGTTGAAGAACATGAAAAATGACTAGCCATAGAGGAACTTTCTGACGAAATGGTTCTTGCATGAACAATACAAATAATTCGACTCAGAAAGACGAGGATAAAAAAATTATAACTAAATTAAGAAAGAGCTTCTTTGGGTGGAGGACGGTTTAGATTACGTGGAGCAACAAGGAGAAATCAACTCGGCTGACGTTGAAGTAATGGAACTTGCGCGCCATCTTAAAGAGAGGTGCGTAAGCAAAATAAAATGGACGATTATTTAAAAAAGTATAAATATATATGTGTGTTAATTCTTTAATCTTTTACTTTAAATTTTAATGTGAGTTTGGATTCGAAATTTTTATAAAACTTATATTTCAATAATCTGCGTTTTTCTGTAATTCAGGGGATCCCGATCCTAACCAACTCGGATTATCCACTCTGCTGTATATGGCTACACATTGATCTTTTTTTTTTTTTTTCACCTTTATTACATAATTTCCAACTATGAAATATATCACAACAAGGAAATATAATCACAAAGAAAAACAGAAATACCACTTGAGTCTCTTGATGAGACGGCTGGTCATTACCACCGCCTCCTCAGGGGTCCTCCTCAGGCAGGAGGTCACGCGGCCAACGACGATTCAGTCGCCGAGGAGGCCCGCCCGGCAAGGACCGGACCGACATGGCTTCCACCAGTGTATTCGGATGTGACGTGAACTTGTTGTGCAAATTTGTGTATAATTGTTGTCTAACTTCGTGTAAGAATGGTATGTTCAGGTCATGATGTAATGTTATGTTTGATACGTAGTAAGGGCATTGTGTGATTGTTCGGAGGATTTTATTTTGAATGGCTTGAATTCTTTTTGTGTGTGAGGGCTTAGCTGAACCCCAGAGCTGAACGCCATACGTCCAGATAGGCCTGATAACGGTCTTGTAGACACCCAGTTTGTGGTTGAGGTGAAGTTGAGATCGCTTGTCTAGTAGTCTTTTGAGTAGTCCAAATCGCCGTTTCATTTTCTGTCGAGTCTGTGTAACATGTTTATTCCATGTCAGTCGTCTGTCAAGATAGAGTCCTAAGTATCGTACGTCTTTGTCATGTTTTAGAGGGACATTATTCAGCCATACAGTTGGGCAGTCACCGCGCCTCAAGGCGAATGTAACATGAAGGGATTTGATCTCATTTATTTTCACCTTCCACAGACGCAACCAACCCTCTAGAAGGTGTAAGTGCTCCTGCAGAGATTTGGATGCGTCCCCAGCCGATTTATTAGTAGCTAAAATTGCTATGTCATCGGCGTAGGTGGCTAACACCGTCTCAGGCGATGTTGGGATGCTGGATGTGCTTGCAACATAGAGAAGTGGACCCAGAATGCTCCCCTGTGGGACACCAGCTCTTATGGGTTGAACGTCAGAGTGGACACTGCCCTGTCTGACCTGGAAAAAACGATCATCCAGGTAAGAGCGGAGAAGACGATAATAACCGTCAGGGATCACATGTTTCAGCTTATACAGCAGCCCAACATGCCAGACACGGTCGAAAGCTTGACTCACATCCAAAAATGCTGCGGAGCAATAACACTTCCTTTCCAAAGCAGAGGAAATCTCATCAACTAATCTGTGACATTGTTGAAGTGTTGAGTGTTTCTGTCGGAATCCGAACTGATGATTCGGAATAAGGTCGTGTTCTTCGAAGAGAGGTAATAGGCGGCTAAGAAGAATTTTTTCAAAGAGTTTAGAAGAAGTGGGAAGAAGACTTATGGGGCGGTATGAAGAGAGTAAGTGTTTAGGTTTATCTGGTTTCGGAACTAAAGTAATGATAGAAAATTTCCAAAGAACTGGGAAGTAGGAAAGGCGAAGGATGCAATTGTAAATGTAGGTAAGAAAGATGACAGCTTTGCGCGGAAGATTTTTCAACACTCTGGAAGTAATGAGATCATAGCCAGGGCTCTTCTTGTTGGGAAGCTGAAGGATAGCCTGCTGCACCTCAGACGGAGTGATGGGTTTCGGCGGTAAACTCAGTTGTAGAGGTGTGTTGAGGAAATCGTGTATGTGTTTATGAAGTGGATGATGAATGTCATGGGGTGTAAAAGTGTCTGTTAAGTGTTGAGAAAATAATTGTGCTTTTTCCTCGTCCGATTTAGCCCATGTTCCGTCCGGGTTTTGAATGGGAAAGGAGGAGGAAGAAAAGTTCAGTAGACGTCTGGTTGCTCTCCACAGAGATCCATCGTCAGTGGCTAGTGTGTCAGTGTAAAGTGAAAACGTTTCTGCTTTGTATTGTGCTATAGCTGTTTTGAGTTCGTGTGTGAGTCTATTGAGTCGTGTTTTGATGGATGGGTATCTATGTATTTGCCACTGACGACGACATCTGCGTTTCTCAACCAGCAGCCTTCTAATGTGCTGTGGTACGTTGTGTGTGTGTATGTGGACAGGCTGAGCGGAGGTGCTACTGCTCCATGCCGCCTCCTGAAGTGTTGTTGTGAAAGAGTTCACTGCATCATCCAGGTCATGAGGTGCTTTCAGGGTGACTGACAGATTAAGTCTGTCTGTCACAATATCTCTAAATCTGTCCCAATCAATGAGCCCTGAAGTGAGGGAGGGTCGGGGTGTCTTCTGAATAGGTTGGGAGTCTAGGGTAAAAATTACTGGAGAATGGTCTGATGTTAAGTCGGGAATTATTTCTAATGATGTGTAGGGGAAGAATTTCGAAGCTACAAAAAAGTCTAGGATATCGGGAAGTTTTCTTCTGTTAGTTGGCCAATATGTGGGTTCTCGGGGGGAATAGACTCTGTATCGTCTGTCCGTCAATACGTAGTTAAGTGTCTGTCCTCGCGGGTTGTTGACCCTACATCCCCACTCCAGGTGCTTAGCATTGTAGTCTCCACCGGCCATGAAGTCATCACCCAGAGTGTCGAAGTAGTTGGTGAAGTGTTGCGGGGTAATGTTGTGGCGTGGAGGACAGTAAACTGAAGCAAGTGTGAAATTGTGAGAAGCTGATGAGATTTCGACCGCTGTCGATTGAAGGTGAGGTTCGCAGAAGGAAGGCAGAAAGTGATGCACCAAACCTCTCCTGACAAGCACCGCCGTTCCTGCATGGCCTGTCCCGTCGGGATGGTCCGTCCGGTAAGTCGTGTATCCGTCTATGTGAAATCGGGTCAAATCTGTAAAGTGAGTTTCAGTTATTAAAGCGACATCAATTCGCCTCTCCCGAAGTACGTAAGTCAGTTCACCTGAATGTCTAACAAGACCATTAGCATTCCATAGGAGCACTATCAGGGACCTGCCTGTGAAGGGATTAGACATGTGTGAGGGTTAACTTTTGGATAAGCGAAGTGAGCAAGGAAAATAGAGGGGTGACCAAGTTTTGAATTTGAGAAATGAAGGATGAAAGAAGATCGTTGATACCTTGGAATGAGTTTGGCTCGGTCCCTGACTGTACTGGGTCAGCCCGGGGTTGCTGCATCCGCACCCTCTTGAGGGGAGGCGGGGGTGGGGAGGTGACGTGTGCATAAGATAGTGGGGGTTGTATGGTGTTGGTGGAGAAATGGGGCCGGGTAGCTGGCCGGGCAGCCTCCCGAGGACCTCCCACAGACCCACTTACCTGAGGAGGCGGGGCGGTGACCAGCCGGCTCCCCGCATTGGTCACTGGTGCTGGTACTGGGGCCGCACGTCGACTGCCAGGGTTGCTCCGCCGACTTCTGAGATCCCGGTAGACAGTGCACCCCTTATAGTTGGCGGGATGCTGGCCTTGACAGAGCGCGCATGTTGGGGGCTCCTTAAGACTCCTGGGGCACTCCGGGGATGGATGCTGCTCTCCGCACCGCACGCAACGCACCATGTTATTGCAGTAGGTCCGAGAATGCCCGTAGGCCATGCACCTCTTGCACTGTATAATTTCCCGTTTCTTCTTGGGTTCCTCCACTTTAATCCTTGTATATAACAAGGAGCCTAAGTTAAAAATGTCCTTATTGTTCACTCCAGGCTCTAGGTCAACAAAAAAAAGAGGAAGAGCCTTCTTCGTGCCCGCCTGTAGAACGTTTGTGACGTTCCTTACAATGAAACCTTTCTCCCGCAATCCTTCCTTTATTTCGATAAGGCTCGCAGAAGGGTGTAGGTGTCTTATCACAACCCGGAAAGCCCTATCCTGTTCCAATTGATAGGTATGAAACTCGTACCCCCTCTCTCGGAACAGCGTGACCGTCATTCGGTATGCTTCCGCTGTGTCAAGGTAGATGATTAACGAGCCTGCCGTAGATTTGCATTGAAATTTATCTTTTATGATGCCATTCAGTTGTTGGCATAACTCCCGAAAATTGACATTAGTCTTCAGGTAAATAGGAGGTGGTTTGCACTCCTCAGAAGGCAAGTTCTCCAGTGGACTATACGTGTTGCTGGTACTCACCTGGAGATCCTTGAGTACCTTCACCTTATGCATATCACCTGATGGGGGTGTGTTTTTTCTTTTTATTGGCACTTGATGCCACTCCATCTCCGAGGTGCTTGGGATGTTCAAATCGCTGTCAGTTACTGCATCCATGTCCTGGATGTAGAACTCCCAGCAACGAACAAAATTAAAAAGAAATGAAAATAATATTTACAAACAAAACATAGAACACAATTATAAAAACAAACGAAAAGAAACAAACAAAATAACAAGTAATTAAGAACAAAACGTATTTTTAAATTAAGAAAAGAAAGTAAGGTTAAATTTAATGTTTATCGTACTAGATCACCAGCTGTTCTCCACATTGATCTATTTTTATTTATTTATTTTCAAGTTATTAATTTTGTTTATTTACCTGGTCTATTCCAATATCAATCTTTTCTAAGCCAACTAACCTGTATCCAATCTTACTTTTTGTTAGTTAGTTATTGTGACTACGAGGTCATATCGCCTACTACCAGTGCGTTCTTTCGTCGCTCTGGTAGACATGAACCCGACTCTACTATAGGAGTCCTAAATTTTACCTACCTAGAGTGTGAGGTCTTTAACGAGTACCTGACATCGCACCGGCTTGGGACCATCACCTAACGTTGGGTCGTTAAGGGATGGGTCCAAAGGACGGCGTGCTCACGGTTTTTTCACCTCCCGGGGGCTTCGGCCGGGTTTCGAACTCGCGATCTTGAGCTCAGTAGCCTCTCTACTCCTGAACTACTGGCGACCCTTTCCTCTTTGTTGCAGTCTCTCAATGAGTTGGCCTTGTTTGTGGATCTGTGTTCTTTGTTAAAGTTTTTGAATTTTCTGTTTTTACATTTGTTCAATGCTCCTTATTGTGTATTTTCAGATTGATAAGATTTGCTTGTGTTGTAAAATGTTTTCTCCTTAAAGAAAAATTCAGTTGAAGAGATTTTTGAGTGTAAGTATGTTCAAAGTAGAGAATAAACACTTATCGGGACGTGTGAAGTTGTATTTAATCTAATGTCAAAAAAATGTTAATTACAAATGTTACAATCCAAATACTGCGTAGATACAATTGAATTGAAAATCAAGAATGTTCGAAAGATTCCACAGATAGTTGTAACGCCTTGGGTGGCCTGTAGTAAAGACCAGATACGCGCAAGGAAAGGCGTATATAGGGGAGGGCCTTTGAAATATTCAGAACTATAAAAACTACGCCCTCCCTCCGACTACCATCCTATATACCCCACTGGGTATAACGTTAAATTGAAGCCTTGGATGATAAGCTAACGATAGTTCAGATATGTGTAGTTTTCTTTTTTCCTATTTCCATCCAGTAGTATTAGGGAATATATTTAAGTGCATGCTCCTTATGTATATTACATACTTAGTTTTGAATTTTACATAGTATAATCAATTTATAGTTCATCAAAATTAATCTTCTGTACAAAGTCTAAAAATTGTTTATAAAAACGTCGCACTAATATAATTGTTGAAAATCACCACAAATCTCACCAGGGAACTTCTTAGGCCCTCCAGTAGTTTACATGTGTAGCTAAACAACCTCTACACACTAAATACTCGCTGTAGTTAGTACACTCGATACTGTCCATCAATGTATGTGTATCTTCAATACACAATGAGCTGACTCAAATAGTGAGGTGCTTGTTTTGAGAAGCCCAATGACGC
Organism: Aradus depressus; assembly: GCA_963662175.1. Taxonomy (NCBI): domain Eukaryota; kingdom Metazoa; phylum Arthropoda; class Insecta; order Hemiptera; family Aradidae; genus Aradus; species Aradus depressus. Next base: position 9,957,371 of record OY759215.1, read on the forward strand.
GAGTAAGTGAGAAGTAACGAGTCAAATAGCTGACAAATAGAAGAAGAGCAGAGGGGAGTGGCTTCCTCTTCCTGTCACGTCTTAACACAAATCTAAAAATGGCCATTTGAAAACTTGAATTCCATGAATGGTATATCGAGAAGAGATTTTCATAAAACTGAACATAGGATGCGGGTCTTCACAGCTCCTTCGGGAAAAAACCTACCCTTCCTTTGAAGACAAAAAACAAACAAAAGAAACACTACAATGGAACCCCGATTATACGAATTCTGGAAAATCCCAAAATCATTTTTGTGTTCGGGAATTCATCCAGAGAACAAGGAAATCCTATTGCAGAAAATCTACTCTGTGGAAATCCTCTCTTCAAGAGAGATCTGAGGAAACACAGATATCCTGGATTTAGAGCTGGAGAAGACATTGAACATTGTGAGAACTTTAAACACAGAAATTACTTGTAAGCCAGGTTTATGTTTAAGGCAAAAGGTGATGATAGTCAGGAAACCAGATTTTTTGTTTTTAGTTTTGAAAAATGCATTGGGTGAAGAATCGCTTTTGGAAGTATGAAATGTGAAAAAAATTCATTGTGTGGTCTGAAAATTCTTTGTTATCAAGAAACGCAGATTGTTATTTTGGAAAATAACTTTGCCCTGAAGAGAACGACATATTTTTCGTTCATGTATGTTAAACAACCACTGAGAAATTAGACACTTATTGACTTTCAACCAGATCAATGAATAATTCGCACTGGGGAAGTACACTTCCGGTGATTCACCTTATACTTCATACATTTTTTTTTTTTCATTTGAAAATGCGCATTGCTAAAAATAGAATACTGATAGGGCTTGGCCCATTTCCTCAACATTGGTTATCAAAGAGTCGGCTTGTATAGTTCCAAACTGTGTTTCAAGCTAGTTTTATTTTTTAAATGTTTCACCTCCCAAAAAAAAAAGTCGGTGAGTTACCGGCAATGTACTTCCCCAGGACGAATTAATCAACTATATTTTCACTCTCCAAAATCAATTCACAAATTTGTTCGAAAATCAAACATTCATTCTGTGGGGAGTTATCGTGTTCTCAGGCACACAAACAGGATTTTTTTTTTTATTTGTGGAATCAGGGCGTTCGGAAAACTTGAAATTCAAGATCGAATTTCTGGGAAAGTAAAGACAACTAAAGTTTTCATTTTATGGAGGATTTCTTATATATTCCTAATATCCAAATGCTGTTTAAAAATTAAATATAAAATAAAAATTACCATTTATAAATTAAATCTTATGAGGATTTATGTCTGTCAGTTTAGAATTTCCTCCCTATATTCTGTCATTTCATGTCATTTAGAATCCATTTTAAATAGCTTTTTTAATGAGGGGTGCTGGTAGCTTAGTGGTTTGTGTGCTTGCTTACTGTGCTCAAGATCGCGGCCAAGGCCCTTATGTCTGTACAATGTCAGGTACTCGTTAAGACCCCTACCCTAGGTGAAAAATTTAAGATAGGCAAAATTTAGGACTCCCATATAGTGGAGTTGGACTCATGTCCACCAGAGTGCAGCGAGGCGAAACAGCGGGCATGAGTCATAATAACCAACCAACCAAAAGCTTTTTTAAAATTGTTGTCTATCTGTATGTATGTTTGTCCATAAACTTTTTCAAACTAGTATAGTCAATCTTGAACTCTAGGTTGTCGATCTTAGTATCGATATAAAGTATAGTCGATCTTGAACTCTAGGTTGTCGATCCTAGTATCGATATAAATTATTATCAATCTTGAACTGTAGGTTGTCGCATTGAAAAACATTTATTTGGAGGGGTGTTTTTAAGATTGAGATGGGATGAGGGGGTGGGGGGGGGGGGGGGGGGTTCAAATAATTTTTTTTTTTTTTAAGCAGTGGGTGAAAGGGAAGAAGCTCATTATTACTTATCCGAGCATCGCACGTAATCAGCTTCATGTATAAGATAATACAATGCAAATTAACTCCCGGGAAACGCCGGGTGGATCTGCTAGTATAAAATTAAACGTTGTCCTTCGCAACATACAATTATGTCATTTGCAACCCATGCAATTTTGATTCTAAATCTTCAACAGATCAGAAACAGTCAATTGCTGTTTTCATTGTTGATTTAATATGAATATTATTCAAACCAGGATGCAAATAACTACTATTGAGCTCTGTTTGGCATAATTATTCCAAGAATACACATGTACAGAAATAATCCAGACAGATTAGCGTCGTTCAGGCCGAAGACTGTATATTGAAAAACCGTTTTTCAATATACAGTCTTCGACCTGAATGACGCTAATCTGTCTGGATTATTTCTGTACATGTGTATTCTTGGAATAATTATGACCAAATTTTATTTTAAAGTTTTCCGTACTTATAAGACTTAACTGCACAGGAGGGACAGGGAAAACCCTATGGGGGCAGAAAAAGAGGACATTTTGGATTGTAAAAATATACAATATTTTTGAAAAGCCATTTGTTTTTCTTTATATTTTTAAAAGTAAATAGTCAAATGCAGGGATGGATTTAGAGTAGAGCGGGGGTTGGTTAGTGAGCTATTGAATAGGAGGGCGTCCTAGCATGGCGGCCACCTTGAAACTTGTTCATTAATCAGACTCCAACTTGCCAAAATGGAGTCACTGCAAACATTTGTCTTATGGAGGGGGGAGGAGCAATGTCTGGCGACCCATCACCTCTCTCGTCCAGCCAAGAACAGCCAACATCTCCAAAGTAACTTGTGAAATAATGTCATGGGCCGATAATGTCATTAAAAAACCTGATGTGGGATATTACGTTGGTTTTTATTTTCTTATACCTTTTGCAGAAGAAAGTATTGTATTCGTGCGAAAATCTGAGATCGAGTTTTAAACGGAATTTCAAGTTTCAAGGTGAATATGTTTTGACCATTGTCTGTTTGTGTATGTGATTGGAACATTGTGACCGCTCCAAATCAATAACGATTGTAGCTATGAACTTGAAATGAAGATGTCAGACATGTTAACTTAGATCTCATTAAATTTTGAATGGAAATCGGACGAGAAATAAAACCACCTTCCTTCGGGGCCTAACTAAATTTTACGAGATACCGCTAAGGGGTCATTCATAAATTACGTAAGGCATTTAGGGGGGGGGGGGGGAGGGGGATAAGCTCAATATTACTAATTCTTACTATAGGGGAGGGGGGTAAAGAATTTGATCTTATGTAAGTTTTGAATTTAAAATCTACTACTTTCGCGCTAAGAAATGGCGCTATTGGATAGCGCCATCTGTACTTAGTTCTCAAATTCAGTATTGAACCCTACACAAATCATATGGTCTCAGTACTTCTAGACATTTTTTTATTCTATTGTCTCGCTGACTAGGGATTTCCCTATTGCTTGAATTTTGAAAAATAATTGTCATTTTAGTATCATTTATTTATTATACCTGACATGTCTGGATATTTACTTACACTATTATTTAAAGCTTGGGCACAAGCTGCTCAAACTGTCTTTTATTTTATCAATACGATAATTTCTTACGAAAATTTCTTATTGCGGGGTAGGGGGGGGGGGGGGGGGGGGTTAAAAAATAGCTTTAAAAAAGCCTTACGTAATTTAAGAATGGCCCCTAATCAAACATCTTTTCAAAGAAAAATTGTAGATAAAAATAAAATGCACATATTATATGCAATACTTTTTACGAAGGTCTCCCGCTTTGCGAGATACATGCCGTAAACCATCCTAAAATGTCGTTTTGAAACCATGTTTTTAGACGTTTGCTTATTTTACATGAAAACGGCTAGTCTTATCGAACAATTGATCGTTACTGTTTCTTATTAAATTTCCAACTAACGAAATTCCCTCAGATTTGAGATAGTACCAATAGGAACAATTACTACGTTTCCATGGCACTTCAAAACTGTTTTGGTTTTCAAAACCCGATGGAAACGTTGATTTCGAAACAGTTTTGGTTCGAGGTTAAGACAGGAAATTTTTGCTTTTGAGTTGAAAACTGTTTTGAAAAAATACTATGGAAACGGGGGTAAGTTAAAAACAGTTTTGAGGCATGCGCAGCAACCACTCTTGTCTTTCAAAAGATTGTTGCATTAATTGCATAAATAGCATTTGTTCCCTTTTCTGATTCATTAGAAACTGAAGCACTTCATTTCTCATAACACAAACAGATAGGACCAACTGCGTAATGAGAAGCACTACTATTAGCTTTTTTAACCGTTCCATTACAAAAATTAAAAACCAATTATAATTATTTATATTACAGAAAATAGTTGAAACTATAAAAAATAGATTAATAAACTTTTTAAAACAAAATAAGCACAAAAAAATTTAAAAAGAACAAACAAGTAGCATAACCTATTCGAGATAACAGGGCAAGGAGTTTATACCTTTCAAAACTGTTTTGAAAACATTTTTCAAAACTCATCATGGAAACACTTTTGGTTTGAACCAAAATTATTTTTCAAAAATGTTTTGAAGTGTCATGGAAACGTGGTAAATGTTATAGCACTTGAAAGAACGAACAATAAATTTCTGTAGGAATGTTTAAATTGTAAGGTATAGCAACAAACTTTATACCAACCACCCCGGAAAGGAGGCTCATCTCAAAAATTCTTATAACTGCCGATGTAGGTACTGAATTTATTGACACAAAATTGAATATAAGCATTCAGAAGCCACTATATAAGTCAACTATTGATTTTTAGCCCAAACGATCGTGGAGCTGCACGGAACTTTCCCATAGAGCTCTCATTAGAGTTAAATTTAATTAACAACACCCTCTATTCAAGGAGTGGGTATTTAATTTAATGAAAATATCTCCTTTGGGGATAAAAGCTAATTAAAATAAGAGTCGCTAATTAACTAGCTAAATGAAATATTTTGTCCTTGTTTTGAAGGATTATCGATTTTGTTTAAACCTAAAAAAAAAGAAGAAAATGTTTAAATTTTGGGAATGGGTTTCGTTGGTGGGCCATCTTCCAAGCATTTTTTTTTGTTTTCTTCAACGTGGAGATGGTAAAAACCTGAAATGAGTAAGAAATTCAAGTTTTTCCTCGTGTGAGCCGAAGGTCAGATTTAGGAGATAATCGTTTGGGGCTTAGTTGTTAGTGTCGCTGGTGAAATGTCTGATAAATGGTTAAGGAACAACCTCCATATACTCCGTTCGTGGAGAGATCGACATGAGAAATGAGAGCTCACAGGGCATAACGCCCTCCCACACCCTATTATTAACTAACCAAATCGCTGGGAAACCATTTTTCATTTTTATTATACAATGGTTGTCCCTACTCTACACTTGAATTAACCTGTTTTCGGGTTTGTGGTTGTTTATAGAGATTTCTAATAAAATTGTTTTCTTTCTTTGCAGCTCTTTTTTTCTCACACTTCTTTTTTAACTTATTTTGTCTATACTCGTTTCGGCAAAAACATACAGGACTTTTTTTTTTCAATTTTTGGAAACAAGGGTCCGAAAACCTCTTGACTCCACTGCTACATCCATAAGACATTTTATTTTATTTGGTTTTAAAAGAGGGTGCGCTTTGCATTGCAGCAACATGACCCAGTCAACGTTCAGTCAAAGCTCGGGGATCAAGGGGTTACTGAGGGACTGGGATTGGCCATCGGCGGAACTATTGTGGCGTTCGTCACCAGCCCATCTTACATTGCCTGTTTCTGCTCCCGCCAGGTGCCGACGAATCGACAGAACATCGGATAGTCTCTTTCCGTCACCATCTGCCGTAGATCCAATCCCAAATACGATCTTGTCCTATGAATCAACTCCGCCCTAGCGGACATTCGAGGACCACATGTTCTGCAGTCTCGATACCGCCGCACGAACAGTTCGGGGTTCCTGTGAAAGAAGACAATAGTAGATTTGGGGTTATGGTAAAATATTCTAAATTAATAGTCACAATATTCTAATTACATACAATTCACACTGGGAGGTGAAAAAAACCTTGAGCACGCCGTCCTTTTGATGGGAGGTTATGAGATTAGGGATCGACCCTAGCCTGTACAATGTCAAGTATTTGTTAAAGACCCCTCCCCTAGGTGAATAAATCTGGGTAGGCAAAATTTAGGACTGACACTGTAGAATTGGACTCATGTCCACCAGAACGACGTTAGAGAGCTCTGGTAGTAGGCGATATGACCTCGTAGTCAGTAATCAAGCCTGGGGAGTTGACATGAGTTACAATAACTAACAAAATACAAAAATCATATGTTCATAGTGTATCTGGTTACATTTTGTGCTATTGTAGAATTGACATAGCCATTTTGAAACGAATTGGCTGCCTTCAACATAACATCTTTTTTTAATTTTATTTCTTACCTTTGTTTGATTAATGAGTCAACCGTCATATCAAAAAAATAACAAATCACAAAAATATTATTTTTATATGCCTGAAATGAGACTTTTTCTTACATGAATGCTGGAATCACAGCTTGCCAATGAATTTCATTTTCAGGAAATTTGACTCGCAGATCTTTACTTAATTAATTGAATGCTCTGTTATTCCTATCTGGAATGCATTTATTCTAATGAAGACGGAGGGAGAAAGGAATACGTCTTTTGTGATGTAGGAGAATAACTAACCACATTCGATTTTCCAAAAATTTGTTCAATAATAATTAAGGGAATGTTTCTAACCAAGAGGTCATCTTAGTTATTTCGGTAAGATAAGTATGAAAGCAGTCTATTATGCAACCTTGAGCATATGTCGTCCTTCAAATGGTACGTTAAACGATAGCCACGAGTCAGGTACTCGTTAGAGGTGAATAGAAATATACGGAAGGTAATATTTAGGACTACCACAGTCGAGCTCATGTCAACCAAAGGGACAGAGCGGGTAGTAGGCGATATGACCTCGTTGTTAAAGCTAACGAACTTCTATACTATGCTGATAACTATGCACGCTAATTATTTACTTATTCGATAATGTTTTTCCCCCCTCTCTATTTTTATTGTATATATATATATATTTTTTTTAAATATTTAAATATTTCATCAAGCATTTATTTATTTTTATTTTATTATATATTTTTATTTTTCTTCTTTCTCCCCACACTTCTCTATGTAGCCTCTACTGTCTAAAATTAATTTTATTTCAAACCTTGTCTGGGCATCCTCCCCTCTTTTATAATCAACCATCACAGTATTATGCTCTGTCGATTTTATTAATCTATTTATTTTTTTCTTATTTACCTATATACTTTTTTTTTACATATTCTATTTTATTTGTATAGTACATGCTTTTATTTATTTTTTTCTTCATAGTTAAGCTGTTAATTTTATGTTATTTCATGTCTATCTTTTGTATATTTATATATTTTAATTTCTAGTTTTCTCCAATTTAGAACTAATTTATTTATTTCATTCTACGACGTACTGATACTATATTTCATTTTTTCCTTTTCTTTATGACATTGTATGTATTTATTCTTAGGGGACCTCGGTCCCAGAATAATAAAATTACTTTTCATGCATGTATATACATGTTGGCTGTCTTCTATCTAGCCGAGTGCCGAGGTCTCTGAAGGACTTGTTTACCCTCTCTACCTTGGTAGATGTGTTGTGGTTTTGAGAAACTCAAGATTCCTCTAAAAGCCTGTTTTGCAAGGTTATTTATCCTATTTTTTCCTTTTCCTTGCCATGGCTATAAATCATGTTAATACAACCAGCTTTATTGTATTCTTTTTATTGTATTTTGAGCCATTAGAACCTAATTTATTCAGGTGGCGCCCAAACCTTTATTTTATTTATTTTTTTGAAAATTTGATTTGCTTTATTAAAAGTTGATGTTAATTTTACTTGGCCAGCAGTACGAGGTAGAGAGGAAGACAAAAACTACGTGATGAATTTTAACTGAAATTTCATGTTTTGCAACTACATGAATCAGAAAAAAAGTCGTCGGCCAATCACCAACAATGTTTTTCCCCAGCATGAATTATTCAACTAAATTTTCTTTTTCCCTTTAACGCCAATCGATAGCTTTGGCTTAAAATGAACGGTTGACTTACAAAAAGACTTCTGAATCCTCCTACTAAATTTCATGTCGTTCATTCTAAACGTAAACTCCGTTTTCACAGACCGGCAGGAAATTTTATTCTCATTTTTGGAATCAGGTGTTCGGAAAATATGACATTGTGATGAAAACGCAACATCAAGTTTCTAATCCATTACATAACTCACCAAAAAAGTCGAATTCAAAAGCATAGCAGGAAATTACGATTAAAAAAATATGGTTCTCATTTTTTCTCTTCGTTCGAATGGCCTAGGTCCAGGGGTCTATCCCTCCAGTCCATGTATTATTAAAATATGGTGGCAGTTTCTGGAGGTGCTTGGAAACGACATTTCAGGACGGTTTTCGGAAAGTATCTCGAAAATTGGTCATAAATATAATCGGTTTCTTATAAAATGTACTTAGGCCCCAAAATAAAGTGGTCTTAGTTTTCGTCAGATTTCGACCAAAATCTAATCAGACCTAGGTCAGCACATGCGTCAGCACTTCTCCATTCCGAATTTCACGTTCGTAGCTTCAATCGTTTCTGTCTTAGAGCGCTCACACCTTCCATTGCATACACATACTCACAGACAGACGCTATCATCGCGAAAATGGACGAAACGTATTCAGATGACCGTTGAAAACTCGATCATAGATTTTCGCACGATTACAATAACTGCAGGTATAAGAAAGTAACAATATGTCATAAAATTGTAAGTGTGGTTTAAAACATCCGTAAGTTTCCCCCCTACTGATTTCCAGACACATCGGAGAAAGAAAATTGCTGGTGGTTCATCGACGAGCTTTACTTTCCCAGCTATATGAAGTATAGGGAAAGTTATGTAATAGGTCAGAAGTTCGTTTTCAACAGGATTTCTTGTATTCCAGATTCCAAAAATGAAAAAAAGAAACTCTGTCTGTTTGTAAGTCTGTGAACTCGATTACACCCGATAGAATGAATGTATCGAAGTAAAATTAATATATTAATAAAAAAGCCCTCCTACATCTTCCGAACGCTCCAATTTAAATCCCATATCCACCAGAAAGTCACTAGATCCCGTCCCTCTGATCTTTACCTCCCTTCCCACAGGACAACAACTCCTTCCTTATCCAGGCTAACTCCCTCTGGAACTCTCTCCCTCTCCAGATTCGCCATGCTCCTACTCTCCTTTCATTTAAGTCTCTACTTTCCCATTATCTCCTAACTCAACAAACCTCTGATTCCTAAGGCTGGCTCCTATGAGATAGTTCTTCCTATAAGTCTCTCACTCCACTGGACAGATTGTTACTCTTCTGTTTCATCAGTCCAGATTTTTACAATTCATATATAATTCATTATTGTTATCATGTTTCACATTATTATTCATACTAGTTTCTCAATTTTTTTTTTTTTTTCTTCTCTTCATTATTTTTTCACTAGTTCATTATTTTGTTTTACTCATTGCCTGTTTTTAACATTTAATATTTATTCCTAGAGACCTCTTCTATTTTATTGTTATTCTTCTCAACTGGTTGGTACTTGTATACTCTTGTTTATTATTTATGTTATTATTCTTAGGGGACGTATGTCCCACAATAAAGATTATTTTTCATTTTCATTTTCAAATGATTTGATGTAAGAGCGAAAAGTTAATTGTTTAATTCGTTGTGGGGAAGTACATTGGCTGTGATCCACCGACGAACGACGAGTGTTACTTCCACCTGTAGAAAGTAGGGCTGCAGGGCTGCAGACTACCAGGCAGACGTTGGTATTTAGCGAAGTGGTGGAGTGTAGGTGGGTGACGTCATGTCCTTGGGGTGTGCCACTCACCCCTCAATTTCGGGGTACTTGGTCCTCCTCCCCCCATCACGTGACTCACTCACCACTAAAATATATCTACAGCCTCCTACCATTCTCACCACGAACTCATCTTAAATAGTACCATTTATATGAGAGAAAAGAGTCCTGGTTGAATCACCATCTTGTACTTCGAGGGCGCCGGTAGCTCAGTGGTATGCGTGCTTGCCTTCTGAGCTCTAGGTTGTGGGTTCGAAACCCGGCCGAGGCCCTTAGTTTATTTTATCTGGGAGGTAAAATAAACTTAAGCACGCCGTCCTTCGGATGGGACGTTAAGTGATGGTCTCGAGCCTATACGATGTCAGGTACTCGTTAAAGACCCCTGCCCTAGGTGAATAAAAATTTAGGGTAGGCAAAATTTAGGACTCCCAGAGTAGAGTCGGGCTCATGTCCACCAGAGTGACGAAAGAGCGCTCTGGTAGTAGGCGATATGACCTCGTAGTTAAAGCCCGGGCATGAGTCATAAAACCTATCCTAACCATCTTGTACTTCCCTAGTGCGAATTGATCAGCTATGTTTGTGCCCTGCCTCTGATACCAGTGGCTGCAAATCAGTAGACTCTTTTAATGCTCATTTCTACATTCATAATTTTTACAGTTCTTAAAAGTTTCTCTGTTAAAATAACAAAAAATATATACATATATATTTTAAATTTCAAAACTGCCCTAAAGACAATCGATCGAATATCTTTCATCTTCTTTAAAAACCGTAACTAAGTCTAGTTAATGGAAATTACAGAATTAGTTTTGCCCAAACTATTTAAATATCTCTAAATTTTTTTATTTTGAAAATTGTTTTTGCACATTTTTGGACGTTGAACTTGGTAAAAGTTTGGAGCTAGTACAGAATTTTATGATGCCACATAGCCTATTTGAAAAGCTCAGCAAATTCCGTGCATATATGTTCAACCGTCATCTCTCGTGAAGGTCAAATATACGTACATTAGACATATATGCAGTCATACATACAGAAGGGCAGTATACAATCATACATATTAAACGTAACTACAGACAAAGAAATTAAACTGATACTTTTTAAAGGCTGTGTGATGTAACATGAAACGAATTTCAGAAACAGAAAAATCATTCCGACTATATACATACATATATATACTTAGTTATTGTGACTCATGCCCGGACTTTAACTACGAGGTCATATAGCCTACTACCAGAGCGCTCTTCGTCACCCTGGTGGACTTGAGCCCGATTCTACTTATGAGAGTCCTAAATTTTACCTATCCTAAATTTTTATTCACCTAGGGTAGGGATATTTAACGAGTACCTGATATGTCTTAACGTTCCATCCCGAAGGACGGCGTGCTCAGGGTTTTTTCGCTTCCCAGATAAAAAACCTAAAAGCCTCGATCGGTTTCGAACCCTCGATTTTGAGCTCAACGAGTTAGTCTACTAGCTATATATGTGTTTGGCATAAGAAAGTCTTGTAATGGCCACATCACATATATATATTTTATTTTTATAATTTTTCTTAGAAACTACCAATAATAAAATAATATTTTATAATTCATTGCTGCGCTACAATTTAAACATTATTTTGAAATACTTCCTATGGAAATTTATTTTCCAATGTTTGAGTCACTTCTCACTTTTGTCATATTGATCATATCTCAAATCTGAGGACTTATTTGAGTGATTGGAAATTTTATAGAAACATTATTGGTAAGAATCAATTTTTCGATAGGACTAACCGTTTTCGTTTAAAAAGATACGTTATATATACAGATTACAGATACATTTGGCAAATACTCAGATGAACATTGCCTCTTATAAGAGTGCAATAACCTGGAAAAAAAAAATTAGAAGAAGAGCAAAAAATGTGGGGAAGGATGGTAGGGGTAGGGATGGGGTGGGGGAAGGGGGGGGGGGGGGGGTGCGGGCTAGGTGGGTGTCCTTCGAACGATACCGAAAGCGGACTTGGCTGAGAGTGAATTTTCGGCAAGCTGTTCCTCTGCCGAATTCCTGGTATGCCGTTAAGACAGGTTTGGGGCGGCCGTGGTGTGGGTTGTCCACAAGGACATCCCCCCCTCCCCCCCCCCCCCTTTGCTAACTTGAATTTTTGGCGCCTTCTTCTTTGTCTCTTCTTCTATACACTCATTTTCTTCTTTTTTTTCGAGATCTTCCCTCTTTACTTTCTTACATCATCATAATATCATACAAAATAAGCAATATAGCAACTAAATATATATCAATAATTAATAATTATATCAATAATTAAATATAAAAATATATCAATAATTTTAAAATAATAAATATGGACTTGCTCTTTAATATAAATAGTGCAAGCAACCAGGATAAAAAAAAACACTTCAAAAATTATATAAAATAAGACATGACCCCTGATAAAGGACAATAGTAAAATTTTTGTAACCATAACACAAAAATAAAACATGAATGAAAAAAAATAAATAAAATAAAAAATATACATACATCTTACATGCAACAAATTATATTATATTCAATTCAAGCCAACAGTAAAAAATAAGAATAAATTGTAGATCTTCAGTAGGCTAGCACGCTTCTGTAGATATAAATAGATTAGGTTAGGTTTTCTGACTCATGCCCTGGCTTTAATTATGAAGTCATATCGCCTACTACCAGAGCGTTTTTTCGTCACTCTGGTGGACATGAGCCCGACTCTACTGTGGGAGTCTTAACTTTTGCCTACCCTAAATTTTTATTCATCTAGGGCAGGGGTCTTTAACGAGTGTCTGACACCGTACAGGCTCGGGACCATCGCTTAACGTCCTTCTACCTCCCAGATAAAATAAACTAAGGGCCTAAACGGGTTTCGAACCCACAATCTTGAGCTCAGAAGACAAGCACGCATACCACTGAGCTACCGGCGCCCTCAAAATATAAATAGATTATAAATGTTTATAATGCATTTTGTACTACTATATTATAGTAGTAATATTTACTAATGGCTGCCTTAATAAAAAAATAAAATGATAATACTTATAAGAATCCGCTTTAAAACTATCCGTGTTATTAGATTTAATAAGCTATTCTTTTTTTCTAGGTCTTGCTTGGAAGTAAAGCTTAGAAGTTTACATGTAATGCTTTTTTTGCACTTCAGTAATGGCACATCATTTTGAAGGTCTCGACAACATACTTCGGAAAAAATAACTTTCTATGGTAGGACTTCAATGAACGTTATGGATTTCATTTAAAATGTATTTACTCTGGATATAACATTAGACATTATTTCAACCAAAAATTACCTTAGTGGGTATACCATAAAATCAAGTTACTTTAGACCGAATATCTTTTTTGGTGTTGTAAATTGATTTGCAATGCTTAACTTCGCGAATAGTCTTATTCGATATGAAATTTTAGTTATTTATGAACAAATATCCCAAAACCATGGAACCACCCTATTGAGGCCCAGAAATGGCGCGTCCCTCAGTTCCCAAAGTTGAACAGCGAAAAGCTACCTGGACCATTGATTTTACAAAGCCATGTAAGAGGAACAAATTCTTGTAACAATTTATGGTCTTCAATTTTGGTTGAGTGTATGTTTCCCATTAGACGTACCGTTTTCGAGAAAATTAAGGAAAATTTTCCACAGGGCAGTTATCGGCATCATTTTTAAAATATTTCATGTCAGTTCATGCCCCCGTATAACACCCGAAAGATTATTCCAATTTTTTTCAAACTTTACACAAAATACTAACTTGTAAAGAGCAAAATCAAGTTCCTTAACCAGAAAGGTCCGACCACCGGAAGATTTAAGCTCGTCTACGTGCATCAGATGCAGAGATATGGCGTTCAGAAAATGTTTGTCCGCGCGATGACTCTCGCACTACTAAATAAATTTTGGTGCAATTTACAGGATATGTATGAACGTATCCTATATAGAGTCTGGCGTTCCATTGGTTCTTAGTGGAAAGTGATATTCTCATTTTCAATAAGAACGGTCGATATAAATCTCGGTATTTCTTTCTGGAACGATAAAAATCAGCTAGCTAAAGTGCCTATCGTTGTTGAGTTTTGCATTATAGCCAGTATGACTTGCCATGAGCAAATATGAACAAAAATCAATTGTGAATACCATGGAAATCGTGTAAACTGCGTGCACGTACTCTCTTTCGGTTGGGGTTTTGCCTGAAGCTCTGGGTAGCGGTGACCGTACAGGTGAAGTATATAAATCTTCCTTCTTGTTCTTTTAACTTTCTCAAGCCTTCAGAATAAGGAAGTATTCTAATCGGGAGAAAAAAGAAAAAAAAAACATGTTTCAAGGTCCCCTCAACACGATTTGAACATTTTCTCAATTTGTGTGTTCATTTGGATGAAACTTTGTGAGCGCTCTAACTCAGAAACGATTGTAGCAATGAACTTAAAATTTGAGATGAAGATGTCACTTATGCTATCGTAGATTTGAATAGATTTAGGCCGAAATCGGACGAGAATTGAGACATTTTACTTTGGCGCCATTTAGTACATTTTACAAGACTGCATATATTCAAGTAACGGCAGGTTTGACATTTTAAAATTACAGCTCGAAACCTATTTTTTGTGCGTGATTTACGCGAAAACGGATACTCCTTTCGAAAAATTGGTCCTTATGAAAAATGTTTATTATGGAAGTTCCAACTATCAAAACGAGAGAAGTGAGATAGGACCGACCAATATGAACATAGTTATAGCACTGCAAAGAAATTTACAATAAATTTCCTTCTGAAATATTTTTAAGTAAAGTTTAAATTGTAATGTATAGCAAGGAATTTTAAAATATATATATATATCGTGGGTTCGAAACGCGGCCGAGGCACTTAGTTTATTTTATCTGGGAGGTAAAATAAACTTAAGCACCTCGTCCTTCGGATGGGACGTTAAGCGATGGTCCCGAGCCTGTACGATGTCAGGTACTCGTTAAAGACCCCTGCCCCCTACGTGAATAAAAATTTAGGGTAGACAAAATTTAGGACTCCCACAGTTAGTGTCGGGCTCATGTCCACCAGAGTGACAAAAGAGCGCTCTGCTAGAAGGCGATATGACCTCGTAGTTAAAGCCCAGGCATGAGTCATAATAACTAACTATATTTTTATTATCGGTAGTTTTTAAAAAGGATAAAAAATAAAAATATTTGTGGTGTATAATAAGGACTCTCTTATACCAACCACTTTTGCACAGATCCCTCTCCCTCCCACATTTTATACTGACATTACTGGGTTTATGAAAGTCACTGACGCTGTACAATGAAACTGTCATATACCCAGTATCAAGTGAATTGTAACAGGAGGGACAGTGATCTCTACACAAGTCACTGTGGTTCTTATAACAGGAGGGACAGTGATCTCTACACAAGTCACTGTGGTTCTTATAACAGGAGGGACAGTGATCTCTACACAAGTCACTGTGGTTCTTATAACAGGAGGGACAGTGATCTCTACACAAGTCACTGTGGTTCTTATAACAGGAGGGACAGTGATCTCTACACAAGTCACTGTGGTTCTTATAACAGGAGGGACAGTGATCTCTACACAAGTCACTGTGGTTCTTATAACAGGAGGGACAGTGATCTCTACACAAGTCACTGTGGTTCTTATAACAGGAGGGACAGTGATCTCTACACAAGTCACTGTGGTTCTTATAACAGGAGGGACAGTGATCTCTACACAAGTCACTGTGGTTCTTATAACAGGAGGGACAGTGATCTCTACACAAGTCACTGTGGTTCTTATAACAGGAGGGACAGTGATCTCTACACAAGTCACTGTGGTTCTTATAACAGGAGGGACAGTGATCTCTACACAAGTCACTGTGGTTCTTATAACAGGAGGGACAGTGATCTCTACACAAGTCACTGTGGTTCTTATAACAGGAGGGACAGTGATCTCTACACAAGTCACTGTGGTTCTTATAACAATCTTCTGTTATTACACGTTTTTATTATTGATGAAGTGGCTTATTTTCTTTAATTTTTTCTTCTCCAAATATTTGTACATATTTGATAATTATCACTATGGAGTATAGTTTCATATTTAGAATACTAGTAAAGAAGACTGAATGGACTGCACTTTACTTTTTTTTATTTTATAATTATAGTTTATTTTTTTTTCAATATTTTTATTTGGATTCTTATTATATTATTATTATTTATTTATTTAATTTTTTTATGTATGTATTTATTATATACCTATATTTTTTAAATTTAATTTTTTATATTCTTATTCTTATTATTATTATTATTATTATTATTATTTTACCCATTTTATTATTATCGTTGCGATTATTTTCTCATTGTATACATAGTTATTATTTATTACTTGGCGGTAGGCAGATGTGGTGGAATAACTTGTTAAATAACTAATTAGATTTATCATCGTGGTTATAAATAAAAAAAAAAAAAAAAATTATGTTGGACTGATAAATCTAATTACTTATTTAGTTATTATTTTGTACATATTCTTCATAACCACGGATACATTTTTATTATTATTATTTTTTTCTTTATGCTTTTTTTTTTTCTTTTTAATTATTATTTGTTTTATTTTTTTCTCTTGTATTTAGTTATCATTGTACATAAATTGTTCCATTACCTATTGTCAACATATTTACTTATGGTCTGTACCGATTGTAAATATGCATAATAAAATATTTCATACTTGTCAACCCCCTCGTGTAAAACTGACGAATACTCTCAAATAGTCATTTGATTCTCTCACAAATAGTCTCACAATAGTCATAAAATTTAGGAAAAACAATCTGATAAGACCATAACAGGACACTGTTATATCCACCATGTTTTTACAGATCACTCCCTCCCCATTCCCCTTTCTCTCCCTTTCAAATACATTTCTCCCTTTTTTTAAATCTGACATTACTGGGTCTAAGAAATCCAGGCTCAGAGGTAGCTACTGAGGTCAAGATCGGAGGTGAAAAAACCTTGAGCTCGCCGTCCTTCGGAAGGGACGTTAAGAGATGTTCCCGAACCTGTACAATGTCAGGTCCTCGTTAAAGACCGCTACCCTAGGTGAATAAACCTGACAACCTACTGTTGAGTCGGGCTCATGTCCAACCAGACATATGAGCGCTCTTGTAGTAAGCTATTATGAAAAAAAAACGCTGTTGAAATGACTTTCAGTTTGAAATAAGGGGGAAGTGACTGTGAGAGAGGGGAGGGGAGAGGGAGTGATCTGTAAAAATGTAATGAATACAAAAAATCACATCAGGCATTTTTGTGAAGTTCCAGATCGGGTTGGAGGTACGTATGATGGCACTATATAGTACAATAATTGTGCTAAAGATTGGGTACCAGTCGCACAATTAGTACAAAGACAGACCAGTTTGGTTCTATGGAAGTGGTCTGTGCATTGACTGTTGTTACACACAGTCAGTATATTGCTTCCTTGTTAACACCAAGCGTTAACTCTATAAGTGGGACCTACTTGGACGGGTCAGTTACCACTTGACCGAGGTCAGTGCATATAAATCCACTCCAACATGATCATTTTCATATCACCTGAGATTACATTTCTTAAAATCAATTTTATACTATTGCAGAGATATCTTACTATTATGTAGAGATTTTTTTTATACCTAGTTATTGTGTTTATTTGAATGAACAGTTTTGTATGTAGAGTGAGTGAACATAGCTATCCCCACCCCTTTGAGTTTTTATTTTGTTACTCTGTACACTGATGGTTTAATAATTATACTTTTCATTATTTGTATATTTATTATATCATAGATGTACCACTGCTGATGACGCTGTTGCGTTGAAAACCGGTTCTGGTCAAAAATAAAATAGTGGGAAGACAACATCTTTATATTTCTTGGTGGTAGGCGGATGTTCTGGACATACTTGTTAAATAGGTAATACAGATGTATCAGTTCAACATATTTTATTTTTTACCACAACTAGTTTCATCAGTCAAACTGACATCTTCAGGTGGTATAATATTAAATGTTAAAACACAATGCAATTACATAAATTGTTTTTAACATTTAATATTAATGATTGACATGAGCTGTAAATGCTCGTAAATTCAAGACTAATTTGGTTTATGTATGTTCAGATTCACCACCTGAAGATGTCAGTTTGACTGATGAAACTAGTTGTGGTAAAAAATAAATCTATGTTGGACTGATACATCTGCATTACTTAGTTGACAACATCTTTTATTTCTATGATAAAAATAATGAGGGCTGAGAGGGAGGGAGGGCGAGAACAGCTGGATACATGGGCATGTACATTGCCGAGTGTATTTTTTTTTTTTAACTTTTAATATAAGTGTAATTTTCATTATTATTCTTATTTTTTCCACTGAGAGAATTGCTCTAGAGGTGTAAGGTTGAGTTTGTTGCCGTTCCAATATTAGCTCTTGTTGGTCAGGATCCATCAGAATGTTCGGGGAAAACCAGCTGAACTGTTCAAAACAGAAGTGTACTCGTTTGAGTAAATTGTAAATTTGTACTAATTCCTTTTTTTTTTTTTGTTTCAGGTGAGAAAATTATTTCAAGTATTTCTTCCTTTTCAAAAGGTAAGTCTGCTTCTGGTTCACAACGATATTTTTTTTATTACATTTCTTATGCAGTCATTGTGCCTTAATGTCTTACTAAAATATTCACCTATGATTTGCATGTTATTTTAACATTTGATTTAACGCTCCATCCGAAGGACGGCGTGCTCAAGGTTTTTTGATCTCCTTGGTAAAAAAATAACCTAGGGCTTCAGGTTGGGTTCGAACTCGCGATTTTGAGGATAGTAGATAAGCTAGCTCTGTATACCGACCCCCCCTTCATATTGTCATAGTCTTATTAAAAAAATGTTTATTAACACAATATAAAAAAAAATTTAAGAAAAGGATAATTTTACTACCCCTATTTTATACCCCTATACGAAGGATAGGGGAAGTTATATAATCGTGATTCTGGTTCCAAAAATGAAAAATAAATTTACTGTGTATTTGATTGTGTGTGTGGTATATGTGAATACGATAACTCTGATAGAATGAGTCATCAACCCGAAATTTTTTTTATTTTAATTTTCCGCGAAATCGGCCGAAGGGAAGCGGGATCAGAGGTGAGAGCTCAACTCAAAACTCCTAGTAACAGAATATATTTTTTTTACCAGAACCGGTTTTCAACGCAACAGCGTCATCATCAGTGGTACATCTATGATAGAATAAATATACAAATAATTAAAAGTATAAATCTTAGTATAAATCAGAGTACAGAGTAACAAAATAAAAACTTACTTGCCCCATCCATACAGCTTAGCGGTTAAAGGACAACTGGCATTGGCTATGTTCACTCACTCTATATACAAAAATGTTCATTCGAATACACACAATAACTATAAAATAAATCTCTACATAATAGTAAAATATCTCTGCAATAGTATAAAATTCACCATACAACCAAAGGAATTTTTATATATACTCCAAACTCCCAGACATGGTATAGTACAGTACTCTCACATTAGTTAGATGGCTCTTCTGTCTATCAGGTAAGTGAACCATATGCCATCCATGCATAATGACAAACTATGATATTTCATATAATGGGCACAAAATTAAATACTATATTATAAGAATTGAGACGTCCCTGTGTAATGCAACTATTGATTAAAACGATCCATTGTTGTTAGAAGGAGAGCGAAAAATTAGGTGTTTAATTCCTGCTGGGGAAGTACATTGCCGATGATTCTATTCAGTAATGTTTTATTTATTATCTTTATTGTGGTTGGTAGGTTGAAGGGGCGCAACCGCTGTAGCGCATATAATTCAGCTCAGGTATTCATTATATCAGTGGACAGTGCGCGAGTCGCAACTCAGTCCTGCTGCGTCTCCTCCTCAACAGACATGGTATAGTACAGTACTCTCCAATCAGTTAGATGGCTCTTCTGTCTATCAGGTAAGTGAACCATACTTGCATACCATCCGTGCATAATGACAAACTATGATACTTAACATTTTGCAGAGATATTGTGAAACAATAAAAAAGAATGAAAAACGTATGTTTTTTAAAAATATTGTACATTTCACAAAATATATTCAAATATATTTTGTGAAATAGACAATATTTCTAAAAAAACCTATGTTTTTCTTTATATTTTTCATGAGATAAATTATCTTATGATCGTATGAGATTCGATGAGCAGAGCAGACTTTCGTAACAGCTACTTCTAATATTCGAGCACAAGTAACCTAATTTGTGCTAGGTTTTATGTCTTTTATTGACTTGATGGATTTCACAATAAATTAAAAAAATGAATAAAATTTTGAATAAAAAAAAAATTTAAGTTAATTAAATCTATAATTTCAAAAATAAAATAATCTACCATATGGTTGAGTGAAGCTCTTAAAAAAATGAAAAACATATGTTATAAATAACTCTGTAAAATTTTCAAACTACGTTACTCGCACCAATCCAAAAATCCAAAAGTCTCCCGGTGTGATTCTGAAAATTAAGATTATTAAATGTTATGTCCCGATAACGATTGGCGCTTATCTCAAAGGTGTTGATTCGCAAGGCCAATGAGTTTTGAAATTTGAATTTCATTGAGAGAGATATGGGGAGTTAAGAGAAAATTAAAACATATTTACAAACAATATAACTTTAATAAAACTATTATGAATTTTGAAATTAAAAATGGCCATCTTAGAAATTATATGTACAAAAAAATGGATCCTACCTTGGTGACGTCACCTGGAACATAAAATTCCAATTAATTCTATTTTACAAAAGAAATCGGAGTCCAGGCTCTCTCCACCTCATCTCAACTCTTCATTAGTCACTTCCCACTCACTTCCACCATTCCACTCACTACTTTGTCACTTTTTTTTACACAGAAACAGGGACCAGTCCTTCACAGATTTTGCCTCTATCAGAACCCAGCGTAGACTGACTAAACTGCCTCCGCACGGAATTATGGGTAGCAAATTCGAGTTTCTTTTTTCTGTTGTCTCTTGTTTTACTTCTAAATATTAATATTTTTTGGTGTTTTCTCTCCTTTCTTCCGTTTCTTCTCTTTTCTAAATTGTCATCTTAATTTTCTGTAACTTTTCTTTTTAATTTTGCCTTCTTCATTTCTCGAAAACAGTGTTTAAAGTTTGTGGTATACACTTTCGGATCACTTGTATTATTTCAGATGGGATCCGGCCTAGTTGATTCGATGTATTTTAGAACTGAACGTTTCTTCAAAATTTACTACTGGCTTTTCTTTCTGATGTGGGCAGTTTTTCTCTTCTTTTTCTTCTTTAATCTTTTCTTAATAATTAACTGTCTTTTCCTAAAAATTTTCACAACCTTCTACCGACTCGTTTTTTAATTATTGACCTTTTCTTAATTTTGCTTATAACTTCCTGAAATTTTCTTCATTCCTTCTTCTTTTAGCTGTTTCATTTTGTTCCTGGGTGTTAAAATAGTCCTTTCTTAAAATTTGGTTTCATTTTAAAGTCGGTGGATCTGGTAATTGATGTTGAAAATGTTGGTTGATAACTGTAAGGTTAGGCCTACAGCCACCTTTTCTTCCTTTTAAAGTTGTTCTTCATCCTTAGGTTTCTTTCTTCTTTATTTTCTTTGTCCTTTTCTAAATTGGTTTAATATAAATGTATCGTTGCTTATAAATCCGTTGCCTTGGCAACGGGCTTGTTTATATTACATTTGATGAAAAAAACAATGTATGGACAGGATGCTGTAAAAAAGCCAATTCGTTGAAAATACCGAAATTATTATTACATATCCGAATACTACTGTCCCAAAATACCTTTAGATATACTCACAAAAATGCTAATCCTATAATAATTTAAGCTTTTCGATATTTCTAGTTATGAAGTGTCGATAAGTATGACTAATGCTTTCGAATGTTTGTTCGGATTAGCGAACTCGAATTAGCGAGACATTTAAAAAAAAAAGAGAACTAAAATTATATCAATGATAATTTACTAACATCTAGTAGCTTTAGTGTCAATTCTTTGTTAAATTTTGTTCATGTAATTGAATGAATTTTCCTCTGACGTCGATATTCGTTTAACCTCTCTTGAAGGAACCTGATGAACATAGCCCATTTCACAAGATCAAAAAATTTAAAGGTTTTTTCTCTTTCCTCGGCCTTGTTCTGTGGATAAGTCAAAATTTAGGTTTTTCTATCTTAACTTTTTAATATCCGATGTACAAAAATTCAATAGCCTATACATAAAAATGGTGTTGGGATTGGGGAGGTTTAGATTATAAAATTCCAGTGTAGTAAGGATCTTTATAAAATTTATTAAGTTATCTCCTCGGAAGGCTCATTGTATATGCAGAGGTGTTCTTCCACTTTGATCTTTCAGGGTCACGGCGTGAAAGGATATACTTACTTACTGCTTCCGTCATCCTGGGTCCTGGGCCACTGCTTTCCCAATGACCGTATGGAATTCGGTCGCGTAATGTCCGCCTACCGGAGTCTTGGTATTCATGGGAATCTCCTTCCATTCTTCAGCTTGTGGTGGTCGCTCCTGACCACATGGAAGCGATATGCAGATATAGTTTTCAGGCCATAGTGAAAAAGTCACTGGAGGAGTGGTGAAACTTTTTCCAAAAACATCAAGAAGACAATTTTTTTCTTCCTTTGTGCAATTTTTTCGCAAGCTCATTGCTAAGTTGAAAGCGCCTCACTTGCCCTCTAGTGGCAACCTTGTGAAGTAGGACAAGTGGTAGTGGTAGTGGTGTCTGCTCTATGGTAGCTTGGTATCTTCATTGTTCCTCTGTCCACTTCTTTAATGAACACACTCTCCCTCAGTCTCTTCTACAGACAATACATTCAGGATCATTCACCTTCCACGTGGGACACACGTGGCTCCCCCCACTCTAATGACACATTTCGGTACTTTCTCCAAATCGTCTCTTCCTCAGTTTTATTTAATAGGATTAAACAAATTTTGATACTGAACTTGATTTATAGAGCTAAGTCCTTAACAAAATTACTTGATAACGATATGAGGAGTGACATTTCTTACTCTAAACTGCAATGTAAGATTAAAATTCAACATTCGAATTGCAGTGTGACAATGGGCGCGAAAAAAACTTCATTGGACCTTAAATGCCTTGCTAATGGGGTAGCGGCGAAACCGGCAACCGAGCACAATTTTGAAAAACGGCACCTTGAAACGTGTTCTTTCCTGCACGGAAATATATGTATTTGCTTTGTTAGGTTTTGGAACTTTCTAACAAATAAGGTCAGAGTTTGCCTCCAAATTTATTTTATTATCACTTTTATGTATCGCTTACATTTTGAATTCTGTTTAACAACCCAGCTATACGAAGTATAGGGGAAGTTATGTAGTCGGTCAGAAATCGAAAGTTGCTTTCACAAGTATAGATTGCCTGATGATGAGGGCAACCTCGAAAGCCGGCTAGCAAAAATTAATAAAATCTGTGAGAGGTCAAACTACATTTTATTTTACAACCTGTGATATTAGATTAGATTTTGATCATTGCAATGGAAATTTTAGAAATATTTCTAAACTATTTTTTGGGTTCTGAGCGTTAAAGATATTTCTAGACATCTACTGAAATATCTACTCGTTCAAATACATAATAGGTATATTGCATACATAACTCTACCTTGTCACTTCGGGTCATAGATTAATAATAATAATCATGAATTAGATGAATTAGAAAAAAACAACGTGGAAATAAAAAGTTCTGCCTGAATACATGTCGTGCCAGATGTCCAGTTGAAAAAAAAAACCGTTCCCATCAATGTCAGTCAGCCTCGTCACTCGTATTTTTTTTTTTTTTTTTAAATTCTCTATTAGAGAACGAAGTATACAGTAAGTTATGTAATCGTTTAAGAATATAATGTAAAGTTTTTGACAGTAATTTCATATTTTGCGATATGGTTGGTGAATCATCGACAATATTCTTCCCCAATTAAGTTTTTAATCAATTAAGTTTTTGCTGTCCCTTCAAAACGAATCGACCGTTTGGATAAAAATTTATAGTTGACTTACAGAAGGATGCATTCATTAGATCGGCAGTTATTAGGGTTTTTGTGTCCAACCCCCTTCTCTGGTCCCTTTGGCCGATTTTGCGGAAAATTAATAGGTGCTGTCCTTATGGAGTTTTGAATTCAAAAATAAAATTTCATGTCGATACGTTCATTACATTGGCAGTAATTAAAATTTCATGTTAAGTTTCCCCCTAAGCACTTCGTCCCCTTTTACCGATTTGGCTGACAATCAATAGGTGTGGTCCATGTGGAATTTCATGTCGATACATTTATTCTATCAGGATTAAGTAACATACACATACAGTTACAACACAAATGTTTTTTTTGAATCTGGGGGGGTCGGAAATGTAACTCCGGTGAAAACACAACTTCGAATTTTTTGACCGATTACGTAACTTCCCTATACTTTGTATAGCAGGGAAGTAATAAATAAAAAAATTTAGTGATGGGTTGTGAATAGTTAGTGGTAAGACGGAAGTGAAGTGAGGTGAAGATGACTTCTGAATAGTATATAGCATTGTCTGTGGAAAGTAGGCCGATCTGTTCTCTGGAGAGAGGACCTCTTGTATATCTCCAGTAATAGCCCCGGTTAACCGTCATCCTCCGATAGGTAGTGGTAAGACGGAAGTGAAGTGAGGAGAAGATGACTTCTGAATAGTAGATAGCATTGTCTGTGGAAAGTAGGCCGATCTTCTGGAGTCCCTCTAACTGTTCTCTGGAGAGAGGGCCTCTTGTATATATCCAGTAATAGCCCCGGTTAACCGTCATCCTCCGATAGGTAGAGTGGTAAGACTGAATTGAAGTGAGGTAAAGATGACTTCTGAATAGTAGATAGCATTGTCTGTGGAAAGTAGGCCGATCTTCTGGAGTCCCTCTAACTGTTCTCTGGAGAGAGGGCCTCTTGTATATATCCAGTAATAGCCCCGGTTAACCGTCATCCTCCGATAGGTAGAGTGGTAAGACTGAATTGAAGTGAGGTAAAGATGACTTCTGAATAGTAGATAGCATTGTCTGTGGAAAGTAGGCCGATCTGTTCTCTGGAGAGGGCCTCTTGTGTATATCCAGTCATAGCCCCGGTTAACCGTCATAAGGAGCGAAATATAGAAGAAAAAAGGTGTCGGTAGCAAACTAGTTTACTGAGCTCAAAATCACAGGTTCGAAACCCGGCCGAGGCCCTTAGCTTTCTTATCTGGGAGGTGGTAAAATCTTGAGTTAAGCGATGGTCAGGAACTCGTTAAAGACCCCTGCCCTAGACGAATAAACCTAGATAGGCAAAATTTAGGACTCCCACTCTAGTAGTAGGCGATATGACCTCATAATTAAAGCCCGGGCATGAGTCACAATATACGTCCTCCATCTTGTTTTTGACTCCTACTTGAGTAAAGCGACAGACAGTCACTATACGAAGGTTTGTACAGTTTCTATTCCTTCTTCCTACCGTGAAACACACACATTTAGTTACACTTTCCTTGATAATATTCAAAAAGTGTTGTATAATGTTAAAGGGTTCCTCAACATTTTTTCTTTATTCATATATTTTTTTTTTTTTTTTTTTTTTGTTTACAACCAACTTCAGTCTGTTAGACATCTTATATATTTCTAAGACTTCTCATAAATGAAATTTCTTTCTTCTTCGTCTCTCAGTTATCATTTTGAAAGTTACATCATGACCGTTACATAATTTGGGAATTGTGGCGCATGTCAAGAACAGGATTCTGTAGCTCGGTTCAGAAAATGGTCGGTCCATGAGTTAGGTAAGTCCTGGCTGGACTGGAACTGACAGCAACTGCTTCTGGAGATCAGTTTGCTGTATTTTGTATTCTGTCAAAAACAGACTCAGGTTAACGTCATTTGCAGATGGCTAATTTTCAACAAAATGTGTTGACATTTTTCTGCCGGATTACATAACATGATAATTAGAATTTTACTATTTTCTGTATGAAACAGACAAAATGTCACCTAATAAACTGAACGTAGTTCCACATTGATATTGTCTTTACGAAACAGGCTATGATGGGAGAGGGCTCAGTGGATCTGGACTGGATTCAATTCCAATCCATTGAAAGAGATTTGAAAACATTCCTGACTGAAGATCCAAAAAAAAAAAAAGTTGTCGGTGAATCACCATCTATGTAACTTCCCCAGAACGAATGAATTGACTTTTCGCTCCCCCTCCAAAACCAGTCGATTGTTTGCGCTAATATTAAACAGTTGACTTACATAGTAGCTCCTAAATGCTCGTACTAAATTTTGTGTCGATACATTCATTACATTGACAGATATTAGAGTTTTTGAATTGACCCCCCTCTCCTAAACCACCCTTCTCTTCCGCTGATATCACTTAAATTTGACAGGTTATGACCTCGGTTTGTGTTTTGATTTCAAGTATGAAATATAATTTACATCGGCAGTTATTGGGGTTTTTGAGTTGACCCCTCCCCCTTCTCTATGGCCCCACATATAAAATTTCGTGTCGATATATTCGTTCTATCGGGAGTTATCGTGTTCACACACACAGACAGACAGATCATATTAGGAATCTAGAGGTCGGAAAACATGAAATTCAGTTGAAAACTCCGCATTGAATTTTTGACCGATTACTTCCTTTATACTTCGTATAGCTAAAAGAGTAAAAAAAAAAAACCCTGCTTTGGTTATCAATAAGCATTAGAGTCTGATAATCCGATTGGATAAGACCGGCAACCCCTTAGATTATCAAAAAACTCAGACTATTAGAATATTGGGAAATTTTATGAAAACTTCGAATGCAAACATTACATTAAAATTTTAATTAACGAAATGTAAAGTGAAGTTTCCGGTGGACATAGGCTATATATCTTCTCGCTTTATCAAAAGAGAGCTGAGCAGTGATGGTAAAAGTGAAGCGTTGGAGGAAAGATGGCCGTCGGAGCGTCATTTATTGCACACGCTGCCTAAACCATTGAACATGTATCATAATGATGTATGGAGGGATTGTTGGCAATAAAAAATGCTACAAAAAGTCCGCGCCAGCATATAACCTATCTGTAGCAGATAGACTTCAATAAGAGTTCTTATCTCTATATATAAATCTGTAGTTTTCTCCGTCCGTATGTGTGTCTGTGACAATTTGAAATAATAAATATCATGAAATAAATAATAATATCATGAAATTTCACAAATAGTATTTTTATAAGTCCGGTTCAAACGTAGTGTGCTAATAAAATTATTAAATAAATAATTAATAATAATAAAAAAATAATAAATCACATTTCCTGTATACATTTTTGGCTGGTTGTTATACTAAATTTTGATTTCTACAGTAGTTTCCGAAAAAGGTCCTAATTTAATATAAACTTTAAGATGTGAAATTTTGATGAAAGTGCACGAATATAAATAATTTTCAATTTGTAATTATTACCTTTTGATTTATTCTAAAATATAATTCTGAGATGCTTATTTATCTCATCCAAAGGTATTTTTAATTTGATTGACAGGGAAAATTAATAGAATATAATCGAAACAAAATATTGGGTTTATTAACTCTTAAACTACATTAAAAAAACTACATTGAAAAAAATAAATAAATTCGAAAAATAAAAAACTAATTATATACAAATACTAGCAGTAATACCCGGCGTTGCCCGGGGAACTTTGACTTTTCTCCCAATATCTCCTATAAGGCTATTCAGTTCCTCGACAGTACATTCATGATGTTATAATTTTCAATTATTCATACGGAATAAGGCTTATAGTCCTTCAACTGTAGTAACGCTAGCTTTGGAGCTAAAACTAATTTATTCAAAAAGATTTCTCATTAATCGTTGCAATGGTTTTCGAGTTACAAAGATTGCGTGAGTGGATGCTGGGATGGACCAGGGGTTGATTGAAAAATAGACCTTAACCTTTCGGTAGATAAAACTTATCTATTCAAAAAGATTCCTCATTAATCATTGCAGTGGTTTTTGAGTTACAAAGATTGCGTGGGTGGATGCTGGGATGGACCAGATATTGAGGTACTAATACGTCTATAACCTTCCACAGACGATGACCAACAAATTAAAAAAAAAAATTAATCAAATCCATCAAGCCGTTCGTGAGTTATAGCGGTACAACGCACAGACATTTTCAGCTTTATATATATGATTCTTACTCTGATACTTACCTAAAACTATTTAAGCCTTTTCTTTGTGGTCACTCTTTATTGGGCTTATATAATTGAAATTAAAAAAACAGTATCTTCTTTTGTAGCTCACTCACAATTGTCCTTCAATTTTCTATATCTTGTCATTCCATTATGATATACACTATACTGATGATGGCTACTTCATCAAGAAAAATCACTCACTCATGTCTCTATCATCACTGTGATGTCACTTGGTTCATGTCTCCATTAACACTGATCTCAAGTCTAGTACACCAAATGGCACTGGCAGGTGTTTGATGCTTCGACCGTCTTTTGTCGTTATTCACTTTTAATAAAAGCGAATTTAATTATTCTTTTTATAGGTTAGGTTAGGTTTTATGACTCATGCCCGGGCTTTAACAACGAGGTCATATCTTCTACTACCAAAGCGCTCTTTTGTCACTCTGGTGGACATGAGCCCGACTCTACTCTGGGAGTCCTAAATTTTGCCTACCCTAAATTTTTATTCACCTAGGTAGGGGTCTTTAACGAGTACCTGATATCGTACAGGCTCGGGACCATCGCTTAACGTCCCATCCGAAGGACGGCGTGCTTAAGTTTATTTTACCTCCCAGATAAAATAAACTAAGGGCCTCGGTCGGGTTACGAACCCACGACCTTGAGCTCAGAAGTCAAGCACGCATACCACTGAGCTACCGGAGCCCTCATTCTTTTTATATTTATAATCACTAATTAATTTACACTGGCCAATATGCACGGAACATCAGGCCAAGAGGTAAAAAAAAAAAAAAATAAATTTACATATCTTTAACAGCTGTTTGTATAAAAAATTCAACGTTTTGGTGATTCTCTTCTTTAAAAAAATATATTTTATTTTAACAGTATTTTAATATTCATAATGTGTGCACTTTTTGTTTAACGTTTGACTTTTCGAGGTTAATGTATAAAACTAAAAATGTAGCAAATCAAATGTCCAACGTTTGACCGTATGGATATTTGACATATTGAGGGGAGGGGAATGTCACAAAACACCCAAAATCATTGAAAATTTAAACTTATTTCTTTTATCATTTAATTTAAATTTATTAACCAGGCAGATAACTTTTACTAATTTGCTTAAAATTACTTGGGACGAAGCCGGGTAATTTATTAGTATTTTATAAGACATTAAAAGCCTGAAAATGAAATAACTATTTCGCGAGAACCTTATTTCCCCCACATAAGCCCCTCTCCATATACAGCCCCTCTCCATACACAGCCAGTTAAAGTAAATAAAATATGAAATTCTACTGGAATTTAAAACTGCCAACTCTGCCTCGAGGCCTGCTGCAGCTCCATGATTCTCTTTGTCAAATTTTGTTGGTCGTATTTTAAAAAATACCTGTCCTATTGTTAGACTGGGTACAGTCAGCTCCGTCCTGAACAAATGTTTGCCTATCTACATTATATAACCCCTAGACACTTATTTGCAATTATAATTTTCACCTGACTGTCTAAATTATCAGCACAAGTCAGTCACTTTACCTGCACATGTATCTTTTCTTATATGATTTTGCCAAATTCGTGCTATGTATCACAGAATTTTTCCTCTCAAGTACTCACCCTTTTTAAATTCTCATTTTACTAGAAAAAATATGTGATGTGACCATTACAGGACTTTCTTATACCAACCACACTCTCCCTCTTCTCAAAATATTCCATACTGGCATTACTGGGTATAAGAATGTCTACTCTCAAGATAACGCTATATAATGAGACAAAATGAAATGATTTTGAGGAGGAGAGGGGGAGAGAGAGTGATCTATAAGCGTTATAGGGATAAGAAAATCCTGTAATGGCCACATCAGGTACATTTTTTAATAAAAAAAAAAAAAAAAACTACCAGTACATAAACAATATTTTAAAGTTCGTTGCTATGAGTTACGATTTAAAAATGACATATATATTCCTTATAGACATTTAGTTTATATTCTTCTACATAACTTATGTCGTATTGACCCTATTCCAAATCTGAGGACTTATTAGCGATAGGAAATTTTAATAAGAATCAATTTTTCGATAGGACTAACCTTTTTCGGGTAAATCAAGGAAACGTCTAAAAATATGTATATCAAAACTACATTTCAAGATTGTTTTCGGCAGGTATCTCGAAAACCTGACGACCTATACAAAATCGTATTTTATATAAAATATGTACATATTTCAGTTTCTCTACAACTATTATTTGAAAAGATTTTTGATTAGGTCATAAACATAAGCGGTATTTTGTAGAATGTAGTTAGGTCCGGGGGGAAAGTGAAATTTTTAATTGATTTCTGCCAGAATCTAATCAGACCTAAGTTAGAACATGTGACCCCTTCATTCCAAATTTCAAGTTCATAGCTACAATAATTTTTGATGTAGATAGCTCACAACTTCCCAATCAGATACACATGAACCGACATCATCGCGAAAATGGTCAAAACGTATTCAGGAGACCTTGAAAAATGAAACTCAGTTGAAACCTCGATCTCGGATTTTCGCATGATTACAATACTGCTTTATACTGTAGGTATAAGAAAGTATACAATTTCAGTCAAATAAAAGTTTTCTATTGGACAGGATGTGTTTTTAACTTCGGCTCCTTTAAACTGTAACTTTAACTCCTTTAAACTGTTTCAGTGGCTTAATTGAGGGGGTTAGAAGCAAAGGGATGTAAGTGACAAAAATGTAATTTCGAGATTATTACCTTCAAAGTTATAGTAACATCGTAAATTCAGGTATTACCCAGGTATTTTTCACTAGTAACAGCATTACTGGTACTAACAATCGTTCTGATCATTAGCCAGTAGTCAGGGTAGGTGTCAAGGAAGATGGTAACACACATATCTCAATTTCAGCCGAATTGTCACTTACATCCCTTTGCTTCTAACCCCCTCAATTGTTCTCTAATTCGGCCAAATGGACGGTGAACCCAAGTATCACTTTTTTTACTTCCTCAGCTATACGCAGTATGTATAGGGGAAGTTAGAGTAGTCAGAAATTAGTTACCTATTGAATTTTCACTTGAATTTAATGTTTTTCAACCCCTGATTCCAAAAGTAAAACTAAATTGTGTGTATGTCCATGAACATAGAATGAATGTATTGTCACGAGATTGTATGTGTGTATTCAAAACACTCTACGGACAACACCTTCCTGATTTTCAGTCGTATCGGCCAAAGAAAAGGTGAGATTAGGGGGAGGCTTAACACCAACACTCTAACAACTGCTGTTGTAATGAATGTATTGACATGAAATTTCATCCATTCTTACAGAGACGAAATCTATCAATTTTCACTAGGAACCTAGTCCAAACGGTCGATAGACTTTGAAGAGAGAGCGAAAATGTAATTGATGAATTCATGCTGAGGAAGTACATAGCCAGTGATTCACCGACGACTTTAATTTTAACAATTAACCATAAGTTAAATATATTGAAAAAATATATAATAATTTTAGCTGTCGTTTACTCCGCAAGCTGGGATACGTGGAAAAAACATTCCATCAACAGAAAAAAACATTAACATGTTTAGTCTGTTACTAAAAAAAAAGTCTCATTAGTGTGGTACTATCCATTATTATAGTAATTATGACTATTGTTATTAGTAACTGCTACATGCTAATTAGCTGCCACTAACATGTTACTGCTGAATCACCGATGAGCTAAAATGATCTTATATTATGTTTGTTGTTATCAAAAGCTCCGAGATTCTTCCGTCAAGGTCCTCCCTATATGCATACGATATTGGGGCACATCATTTTTAGTTTTTTTTAAATTTAATTTCTCCTGGTATCGAACTTTTTTTTACGTCATAGAAGAATTTCAATTCCAAAAAAAAGTCTTTCCCCAAAAATGAGGTCAAGGTCAGTTTTCGCTGTGTTTCCGGAGAGAACATACCTTTACTTACGGATTCCTCTTTTGATGTTTTAGTACCTTGCAGAAAGTAAACAAATTTCTGTACTGTTACTAAATTCTACATTGCATGTACTCTAAATCCTTCATCTTATTTCTCCTAAAAGAGTTGTTACGTACTTGTTTAAATGTCTGGGATAGCAGAACAACACAACTTTAGAGGGCGCCGATAGCTCAGTGGTATGCGTGCTTGTCTTCTGAGCTCAAGATCGTGGGTTCGAAACCCAACCGAGGCCCTTAGTTTATTTTATCTGGGAGGTAAAAGGACGTTAAGCGATGGTCCCGAGCCTGTTCGATGTCAGGAACTCGTTAAAGACCCCTACCGTAGATTAATAAAAATTTAGGGTAGGCAGAATTTAGGACTCCCATTGTAGAGTCGGGCTCATGTCCACCAGAGTGACGAAAGAGCGCTCTGGTAGTAGGCAATATGACCTCGTAGTTAAAGCCCGGGCATGAGTCATAAAACCTCGAAGACGATTTCAAAAGTTTTTTACGTCCCTTCATCAGATCACAATGTGCGAAATATAGAAAAGAAAAAGAAAACAAAACAACAATAACAATCGTAAAATATAAATATAAATAAATAAATTAAAATAAAATATAATACAATACAAATACAAAAAAAAAAAACAATAATAAAAAATAATGATCAAAACGTAGATTCGACTGACCTTAAGAGGATATCAGTGGAGGAACTCTGCCAAAATGAAAGCTATGTATTAAATAATGTTTGTGAATATGAAACAAGTTTTTTTATAATCTGTTAAATCCGTTTCCGAATAAAGGGTTTCCTCTAATATAAACATTTTTAGTTGAAATTTAAATTTTGTTATTGTTTCTATTGTCTGGGGAATGAATTCCTTTATCAGTTATACTTCTATCAAAAAGTGATGAGCAATTTTTAGTTATTCGACAATTTGAAATTCACCGCTTAACGGCCATATTATGTCCAAAAACCCTTACAAATGGCCCTGATCAATTCTGATGCTGAAGCACTCCGGTGTTGAGTGTATATTAGAAATCAAGTGGGTATATAAGTGGATTGTTTTGTCACCAATTAGTGTTCACGTTGAAAGGTGATATCTAGCCATGTTAGCACAGAGAAGGGTTAGGGCGGGAAGGAAAGTTAGGGCGGGAAGGAAAGTTAGGGCGAGAAGGAAAGTTAGGGAGAGATCTATGCCACCTCCTCCTGACTACGATAAATTGAGATAAATATGAGGTCAATACACCAAGGTCAACGACATGAGGGGGAAAAGTGTAGCAGATAAATGCAGAGAAGTGGGAGTATGAGTTCGCCTTTCTTATCCCGGACCATATTTCCTATCCTGGAATCTCTGGATACCACAATGATGTAAAATTCGTGAGATTATTTAGTACATATAATTTTGATTGCAAATAATTAAATTTATTTTTGAGCCAGCAATACGAATTCATTCCTTTTGAGTCATCAAGCTTTGAGTTTCTTTACGATATCTGTCACATTTGGTTTCAGATTTATTACAAATTTTGTATAACTGTTAATTAGTTCAGTTCACCAGACAAAACTCTATTGTTTTCGGCAGTTTTCACCGAAACGTCTATCTCCTAGGTTGTAAAGAACAAAAATAAATTAGGATAAAAATAAAGCACTGAAAAATATATATAATTTTCACTTTATTTGATAGATCAGCTTAAAGTTTTATTATTGCAATATTTTACTTGGAAAGGATATGAGAAACACATGGTAGGTATCAACTTATCCTTAGAATGTTTTTCCCAATAATTTTTTTGTAGACAATATAATAGGGCCCTAACCATTGTCATTATATTTGTGTATTAGATACTAGAATATTTGGGGCGCTGGGAGCTCAGTTGTACGCTTGCTTGCTTATTGAGCTCAAGATCGCAGGTTCGAAACCCGGCCGAGCCCCTTACCTCCACGAAAAAAACCTTGATCACGCCGTCCTTTGGATGGGACGTTAAACGATGCTCCCGAGCCCGTACTATGTTAGGTATTCGTTAAAGACGTCATCATGTCCACCAAAGAGCGCTCTGGTAGTAGGCGATATGACCTCGCAGTTTAAGCCCGGGCATGAGTCATAATAACTAACTACTAGAATATCTTGTAAGTAAGAGTATTTATTCTTTATATATTATTAAAAAATTTCGACAATTCGAAACTATTAGCACATTTTCTCGGACAACTTTAAAAAAAATTCTAAATGCCGATATTAGAAATATTGTTTCAGAACCGTATTCTATGTTCAAAAATATCATTACATTCCCAATTTCTCTTTGACCTATAATCACCTCCATAGAGTCACCTATCACATGAAAAAAACCGCAAGCAAATCGGCTCAACTGTTCAAACGATATGTTGGTTAATGTATAATAATATATTTGGTCCCGAGCCTGTACGATGTCAGATACTCGTTAAAGACCCCCTACCATAGGTGAATTAAAACTTAGAATTGGCAAAATTTAGGACTTCCGTGAGTCGGTATCATGTCCACCAGAGCGACGAAGGAGCGCTCTGGTAGTAGGCGATATGACCTCGTAGTTGAAGCCCGGGCATAATAACTAACTGTAAATGTATAAATAACATTTTTACATTCAATGTACAAATCTAATGCATAAATCTTCCCTGTTTTTTTTTTTGGTCGAATTTTTAAAATGAATAATTATAAATTTTGCTAAAAAAAAAATTGAAATATATAAATTTAGGAACTAATTCTGTGGATACATAGAATCCCAAATTAAATTTTCGAGCCGACATGGAGGTAGATGACCCCGGCATATTTCCGAACCACCAATTTTTCATCCTAAAAATAGTTGGACCCCATTGGAACTCGTACTATGAAGTGATATACCTGCTAGTGTGTCCCTCGAACTAAACTGTTTTCGGTCTCTGTTCTGTTCTCTCGCCAAAAAAATAATGTTAATTGGTGCTATATTTATTTTTCTAGTTAATTATTTAAATCTGATACAGTATTTAGAGTACAAGAATACATTAATGATTATTGGAGAAAATAAATATATTTTCTCTCTTAACCAGAGCCGGCGGAAGGGCAAAAGTCATTAAAAAAGGCATTATGTACAAAAAAATAGATAATTTGTAAAAGTGTTCAAAAAAGTTATAAAATTCATATTAAAATTAATAATAAAATATTTAAAGATTAAATTAAAATCAAATAAAATTACATTAGATTTAAAATTTAATACTTGAAAAAATGTTACTCTAAAAAAAAGTTCTAGTCATGATTATGATACCAAGGTGAAAGAAGATTTTCGAATAAATGAACACAGTTCCTTCTTTTTTTTTGAAAAGAATATAACTCATAAAGAAATCAATTTTTTTCTTATCCCCACTTCTTGAATGCAATAAATACATGAAAATATCTTAAAATTCAATTAAAAATGATAACGTTACAGAAAACTCTCTATTCTGAAACGGAATTTTTTTCTTATTATTCAAAAATAACTATCATAATAGTCTTGTTTCATATAAAAAAAACAATATTTCATATTTATTATCGATATTTTTATTTTGTTAATAATCTTATTTCTTCCAGTACTGTCTATTGGAATTTCTTTTTGTTTAATATTCTCCATTACTTTCTAATATCTTCATGCTTTACAAGATATTTATTTCTTATATATTTTTTATTATTATTTTAAAAAATACATATGTATTTCCCTTATTTCTCACATTGTGACCTGAGGAAAGGACGTAAAAACGTTCCGAAATATCGTTATAAAAAAAGACACAAGAATTATAAAGAAATATTTTTCATAGTTTAAAATATAATTAAAAATTATACCGATTTTATTTATTAGTATTATTATTTGTATTATCCTTTTTGTTTCTAATATTTATTTATTTTATATTATTTTTTACAATAATTATTACTACTAATCACGTGTGTGTCCGGCTCAAGGGTTTATTAAATGCTATTCCTATTATCATATTATGGTTTAACGGAAATAAATATTATTATACTGAAAGCTCATTATGTTGATCAAATGTATTTTTATAACTGTCTGTGCATGAGTTAAAGCAAGTAAGAATACAAAACTACAGATGTTTAAATATTTTTTGAGTAATCTTTTTAGAGATATGTGCTAATGAAAAGTTGGGAAAAAAGTCAAGACTGTGGTGTT
Organism: Aradus depressus; assembly: GCA_963662175.1. NCBI lineage: Eukaryota > Metazoa > Arthropoda > Insecta > Hemiptera > Aradidae > Aradus > Aradus depressus. The sequence goes on from OY759215.1 coordinate 9,993,364, forward strand.
TTTAATGTTTTTTGAAATGGCTAATACTCAAAATGTGTTACTGTCAGAGTCGGTCTGGGCTCATTTTAAAAATCAAATCGTCAAAAATACCTCATTTAATTGATTTGTAAAAAATGTACGTTATTTGAACACCTCTCCTCTTAAAATTGGCAACTTTTCAAAATGAGATACAAATTGTTAGAATTGCTGCGAAATTGTGAACATAACACAATTAGATTCCTTGGGGCGCCATGCTTCTTGTTATGTCCCTTCACTCCAGAGGTCTGTTCTGGAAATCATAACGAGGTTCATCATAATTTGATTGGATGAACCAGGTTTACAATCATCGTAATAACGTTGGTTATGTTGTTTGCTGGTTTGTCCATTAAGTAGTGTACTACTAAGTAAGTTTGTAAACTTACAGAATATAAAATTATGCACAAAGAACCTGTGTAAAGTTAGCAGATTTTCTTAGTAGTTACATTTTTTTTAAACTTTCTCATTCTTCAGATAGAGAAGGCATTGAATTTGTCAAAAAATTTAGGCTTGAATATATACAAACCCATAAACAAACTCTTCGAACGGGACTTTATGCGATGGACCCGAATCTGTGTGATGTCGGGTACTCTTTAAACCTACCTACGCTAATAAAACCTGAGTTGACAAAATTGGACTCGAGCGCTGCTAGAAGCTCTCTGATAGACAATATATGACCTTATAACTAAAATCCTGGGCATAAGTTCATAAAAACAAAAAACAACACAGACACGAAATTATTTATTCCATTTTGGATTTAGGGTGTCGGAAAATATAAAATTCTGTGTAAAATAAACTTCGAATTAAAAAAATTACCTCTTTCCAAAGTTCACCCAATTGATAAACGATCATTACTTACATTTCTCAGTTATATGGCAATTTCCATTTTTGGAAAGTTATCCATCTATGTATGGGCGCCCGCAGGGTTGTTTTCCTGGAAGGCAAACTAACAATCCCTGGAAAGTTTTTTGAGGCGTAAATTGAACGTTTATCAGTTGGAACAGAGTAAATAATGAGGACAAGTGAAATAAATAATATCACAAAGTTCCTACTTCTGAGTCTACTATTGTGGCTTAATAAATAATTCACACTACAGATAGCACCACACATAATGATCCGACCAGTCCAAAAGGTAAGAAGAAAATACACAACTTTCCACATATATTTCAAAAAGCCAATTCACAAGGAAATACTAGAAAATTGTATCAAATAAATACTGAAAAGAATTATTTATATTCTTAACTTTGACTCAATGTCTCTTAATCTCTCTTATCCAATATATACATAATATCTAAAGCCTGGAACATTCTATTAATTGGTCAAATTTTAAATTTAACTGGAACTGTTTGGAAGGCGTACAATTGATAATTTGATTTGAAACAATCTTTCAGATGAATAACAACATTAAAATAACTTAGAAAAGTGGTCGCTGATTCATCGGCAATGTACTTCCCCAGAACGAATTAATCAATTAACATTTCACTCCCCCTCCAAAACCAGTCGACTGTTTGCGTTAAAAATCAATAGTTGACTTACATAGAGGCTCCTAACTACTCATACTAAATATTGTGTCGATAAATTCATTATATCAGCAGTTATTAGGGTTTTTGAGTTGAGCCCCCTCCCCTGAACCCCCCTTTTCTTTTGCCGATATCGTTGAAACTTGGCAGGTTATGTCCTCATTGGTTTTTGACTTCAAATATGAAATTTCATGTCGATACGTTCATTACAACGACAGTTATTGAGGTTTTTGAGTTGAGCCGCCCTTTGCTCCCCCTTCTCTTCTGCAGATTCCGCTCAAAATAAATTATGGAGTTTTGAAGTAACATATATGTTACTTACTACTCAAAATTTCATATATGAAATTTTGAGTCGACACATTCAATACAACGCCAGTTACTAACGTTTTTGAGTTAAACCCCCTTCCCTTGGACCGATTTGGCTGAAAATCAATAGGTATCCTCGCTAGAGGGTTATGAATTTATATATAAAATTTCTTGTTGGTACATTCATTCTATCGGGGGTTATCGTGTTCACAGACACACACACACACACACAGAAATATCAATTTTCATATTTGGAATCTAGAGGAAAACATGGAATTCTGTTGAAAACTCCGAATCTAATTCGGTGGCCATTGGGAAGAAGTGGCTAAGTCGTTAAGAGCAAATTTTACAGGGGAGCGCTTTCAAGTTTTGCCCTTCTCCTGTAAATCATATAATATATGATTGAGTGATTGATTGCAAGAGTGTGCCAGTGGCATGCTTTCCACCATATTATGTAGGTGGAAAGCATGCCACTGGCACACTCTTGCTGGTAAGGTTAACGAGAGGACTTGGCCGCTTCTTCCCAATGTGTCTGAGCCCTGTCCACATCGTTTCATCGACTTAACTCATTTTTTGGCAAAAAGTCGACATAGCCACTTCTTCCCAATTGCCACCGAATTATAGGTAGGATTGGAGAAGTAAAACATTAATAAAAACATTTTTAAACATAAAACTATGGAAACTTCTTTTTGAGACGAGACTTGAATCAAAACAATTAAATAAACTATTATAAAACAGAACATGTTAAGTTCGGATATTAAGGTTACACAATGGAACTTGTGCCGATTTCAACAATGAATACTGGACAAACCTAAATGATTTAGTTCATAACATTATTTTGAACCATTGCTTTTCCAAGTGGATCTAATTCAAACACTCGTTATTAGATGCTGGTGACGTAACGTTTGGAACCTTGGCCCTTCAGGGTTCAGCGATCAGGGACGCTACCAAAACCTCTTATCTCCAAAGGTTCTTTTTAAATGTGTCTTACAAGGCTACTCTTTTTCTTTTTTAGTACTTTTTTTTTTTTTTTATTTGTAGAAAATACTAAATTCTGAAATGAGGTTAGGGTCAACTAACCAAAATGGCTTCATTGGACCGAGAAAACTGAGGTGCCTCTATTTTGAAATTGTTTTGTTTTATTTATTTATTTCCATTCATTGAAGATACTACAACTAGCGGCTGGGCTGACATCATTATGGCAGCGTCATATAGTAATACGTCATGTCATGGAAAGTCGGCATATACTGAAATGAATTAACAAAATGATTTATTTGACTGATATCTTGGAGTCTATAGAACTGAAACTTGGCCACACATTTAAAGAGTATACGATGAGTAAAAAATAATTAAGTGGATAGGAGATATTAAGTGAAATAAATATAGGCTTTTAGGAAAAAATTGTGAAATGCTGTTAATTTGAATAACAAATATAATAATATTTATTTCCGTTAAACCATAACATGGTAATAGGATACGTCATAAGAATGTAAACATAATAGATTAGATACATAAACAGGTATTAACTCTTAGAGTCTAACACAAATGGATTGAATTTAACAATACTACTAAAAAATGAAATGAATAAATAAATACTTAAAAATATATGCAGTAGATACATTTTTTAATTTACTTAAAATTAAAGACAAAAGATCCAAATTAACTTTGAAAATAAAACGACTTACATACAACGCAGACTCAAACCTTTATGGACTTAAGGGCTTGAACTCTGGGGTTCAGCCAAGACATTCAATCTCCAGCGCATCCAATCCTTTCAATCCAAAATCGTTCGTACAATAGCTGTATGTATATCCTAACTACTTCTCCAACAAAACTTTTCACACTGACCTTAACGTACCTTCTGTCACTGAAGTTGCTAATTCAAGTATAAAAACTTATTTTCCATTATAATTTGAAGCATTTTAAAATGAGTTCCATACTTTTGAGCGAGCTATGGCCTGTGCTCAAGCTAGCTACTTGGCTCGTGTATGTGTCAGTGCTCACGTCCATGGTACCTACTGGGTCAGTGGGGTGTGAGGGAATTTTTGGGGTGGGGAGTCAACCTATGTTGTCTTGCGAGCTCTGGCCTGTGCTCATGCTAGCTAGTTGGCCCGTGTATGTGTCAGTGCTCACGTCTATGGTACCTACTGGGTCAGTGGGGTGTGAGGGAAGTTTTGGGGTGGGGAGTCAACCTATGATGTCTTGCGAGATCTGGTCTGTGCTCATGCTAGCTAGTTGGCCCGTGTATGTGTCAGTGCTCACGTCCATGGTACCTACTGGGTCAGTGGGGTGTGAGGGAATTTTTGGGGTGGGGAGTCAACCTATGTTGTCTAGCGGTACTCTGGCCTACTTCCCGACATCGACTCTACCACTAGCCGGACACACAACAGTAGCTCCACCCTTATCTTCGGCATCTGTCCACCAGGGGGCTTAACTGCCTCCCGTAATCGGTCAATCTATACAGTAAAACCTCTAATTAACGGACTCCATTGGTGCAAATCAGTTTGTCCGTTATTTAGAGCTATCCTTTAAAGAGAGTTTTTTGATTTTTTTTTTTATCACCGTGTTATTTTTTAATCAATTCAACCACTCTTCGTCAATTCACGACGATTGTCAACGACAAATTATCAATTTATAACGTAACTGTGGACGTTAGTTCGTCGGGACTTCAACGAAGATTGTCTGCTTCATGTGCCATATATGAATACCTGTTGACACTGAAAAGATTATTAATTAGGAGGTTAATTGAAATCATAATTCATTTATAAAAGGTTTTAATATTTTCTTCATTAATTTTTTTCCCCTCATTTTGTATTACAACATTTCAGAGAACTGGTTTGATGAAATTATGTTGGGAATTATTTACTGAATATATATGTATATAGTTTTTATTAAAACAATATCAAAATATACAATTGCACAGCTAGAAGAGGGCCTAACACATATTCAGTTTCTGGAAGTTTTTCTGATATTTGAAAAAAGTGAGATTCTGATAAAAAATTGTTAATTATATATATCTCGCATTTTAATTTCCAACATGATAATTGTAGTCCTTATTTCCTTTTCTTTATGATAATAGGATTTTGAATATTGTTTTTTTAACAAACTCAAATTTATCTAATCATCACAGGCAGATATAGAAGGGGGATGGACTTACCCCCATGTTATTTATTTTATGACACTCTTAAGATGATCTATGACAGATGGGAGTCTTGTGTATTTAAAAAAAAAGTAGGTATTTCTTTTCACAATATTGAAACAAAAAAAATTGTCTAGCAGTTCCTTTAATTATCAAATTGTTTCTCATTGTTATTTTATTTTGAAATAAATTTTTAATTTATTATAACTATATTGTAATATTACGAAAATCCGTGATCGAGTTTTCAACGTCAGTGTGCACCTACTGAACTTTTGGTACGTAAAGTAACTGAAATTATACCTTTTTATACTTTCCTTTCTTCCTTCATAATGAACGACCTAAATTGTCATTATACTTTCCTATGTTTTATATTATATATGATACAGACCTATGTTTTTACTTTCCTTGCCTTCTACTCTTCCTTCATATAGAACGACCTAAATTGTCATTATACTTTCCTATGTTTTATATTATATATGATACAGACCTATGTTTTTACTTTCCTTGCCTTCTACTCTTCCTTCATATAGAACGACCTAAATTGTCATTATACTTTCCTATGTTTTATATTATATATGATACAGACCTATGTTTTTACTTTCCTTGTCTTCGACTCTTCCTTCATATAGAACGACCTAAATTGTCATTATACTTTCCTATGTTTTATATTATATATGATACAGACCTATGTTTTTACTTTCCTTGCCTTCTACTCTTCCTTCATATAGAACGACCTAAATTGTCATTATACTTTCCTATGTTTTATATTATATATGATACAGACCTATGTTTTTAGTTTCCTTGTCTTCGACTCTTCCTTCATATAGAACGACCTAAATTGTCATTATACTTTCCTATGTTTTATATTATATATGATACAGACCTATGTTTTTACTTTCCTTGTCGGCGGCCCTTCCTTCATATTGAACAACCAAAATTGTTATAATACCTTCCTACGTTATATAACCATATTTAATATGGTTGCATGAAAATTATAAACTAAACTTTTCTAAAAACATATTTTCAAAAATCTGATTTTTAAATTCATACATATTTTTGTATTCAAGGTGAAATTTTAAGCCGGAGAGAGCAATTTCCAAGAAAATTTGTCAAGAATACAGTGAAATTCCCCACCCAACTTCAAACTTCTATCTTCCATCTATTATACTCTTCATTGTTCTTCTAAATGCAATTTTCATCAGTTGCTACCCCTTCCTTTCCGAAAAGGTTGAATTTCGAAACTCGTTCGAGTAGATTTTAGATAATTTTTTTTTTCCAATAAAAAAATTTAAAACAAAAAATCCTTCCAATTAATTCCAAGGTTTTCCTACGACATTCTTTTTTCATTTAAATTTGTGGGACAGCCCCAGACTCCCTAGGACCTGTTTTCAAAATTATATTTCTTTGCATTTTAAATATATAATTTTATCTGCAGAATAAAACTAAGTAAGTTATTTTATGAAAATAACTGCTTCTAAAATTTTTTAAGTATATATTTCCTATTTGAAATTGGAGCTTGAAATTATTAAATGAGATGTCTAATTATCAATATACGTATATGTATATATATATCATTTATATTTGAATTCAAAACTCCATAAGAGTGTCACCTATTGATTTTCCGTGAAATTGGTCGAAGGGGAGGGGGGGGGGGGGGGGGGGCAGAGAAGAGGGGCTTGACTCAAATGCCTTAATAACTGCCGATGTAATGAATCTACATATGTTTCTTAAACTTCTCTGGGATGTTGAAATGTTGGTTTTTTCCGGCATTTCTTCCAGAGGTGTCTTCTTGAACGACCTAAATTGTTATTTTTTCTGACAATACTTTGGGACACTTACATGTCCCTTCTTCTGGTCACTATGAATCTATGGAAGAAATGCCGGAAAAAAACAGTAATGAATGTATCGAAACAAACTTTAATATGAAGTTTCAGAAGCCACAACGTAAGTTAAATATTGACTTTTAGCCTAAACGTTCAATTGGCTGTTGGGGGAGAGCGAAAACTTAATTGATTAATTCTTGCTGGGGAAGTACACAGCCAGTTTCACCGACGACTTTTTTTAAGTATATTTAAAAATATCTTATTTTCTTTATGAGATTAACATCCCGTCATCTTCTTAACTGGCCTTCTACATTTTGCCATTCTACCTTAACATTCATTTGGTAGTCGGCAGGAATATAAACTATAAGTATAGTTTGGTTGGGATTGAAATCAACGGTTTTTATATTCATAGGCAAGGCCGACATCTATTCACCATTTGATGACCCCAATATTCTGAAAGATAAATGTGTGTTTTGGTAGGCACATGTTTAGATGAATTGAATTGATGATGTGAATTGCATCGTTCATCGTGATAGCCGATCGCAACGTCTAACTTCAGCACTAGTTGCAGTGTCCGTCATCTTTGCCAGTTGCAAGGATTTCAAGGACTGAAGTTACGAAGTTTCGGCAAGAGTCCTTGGGTTTAGGGCCGTTAATTCATATCTGTTTGAATATTAGATCATTTGTTTAAATAGTCTTAGTAACAATTTGTAATGTCTTTTAATTACTTGTCTTTTGTGAGGATTCCACGTTAGTCGCTTGTCGAGTAGGATGATAGATTGGCAACTGAGGCTATCACTAGTCTGTGGCAACTATTAAAACCTTGTATCTAGGATCGATTTTATCAATTCACATTAAGAAAGGTTAAGTTTACGTTAAGGATGAGGCTTACATTAACTGTAATACAATTTTTTCGAAGATTCCGGTTTGCGAGATACATGTTAAAAATCGTCCTAAAATGTCGTTTAGATTCCCATTTTTTATTCGTTTGCTTGATTCAAAAATTGTTATTCTTATCGAAATTTGTTTTCTTACAAAAACTGTTCCTTATTAAATTTCCTACTAACAAAATGTTTTCAGATTTGAGATAGGGCTATCGACCAATGTTAGAGCGCCCCAAAAGTGTGAAATAAATTTCCATGGGAAATATTTTTAAGTAATGTTTAAATTGTAACGCAAAGCAACGAATTTTAAAATAACTTTTTATTCTTGAGTAGTTTTTATTAAAAATAATAAAAAAATAAATAAAAATATATATTGCACCCCCGCTTCAGAAGTGGCACGAATCAAAAATCATGAATGCCTGTAACACAGAAAATTACTGTACACGGAAAAATTACTGTAATTTGAAATAACTATTTTGAAGTAATGAGGGCTCGTACGTATTTCTTTCTAGTTTCTAATCTATTGGAACCTGAGAAGTGTTGTTTTTCCTGAATAAAGAGATCATTTTTCTTACCTCATTTGCGACATAAACCAAACATTGACGAATTTTGAGTTTTGTCACTTCTGAAGCGGGGGTGCGATATGACCATAAACGGAGAGTTTTGTACAGATCACTCCCCCTTCCTTGTCTCAAATTGATTTCATACTAGCATCACTAAGTATAAGAAAGTCACTCACACGCCGACGCATTACTTTCATAACGCCTATGAAGGGGGAAGGGGAATCTGTTCAAAAGTGCTTGTTATGAAAAGATCTGTTATGGTCACATCATATATTTTAATTTCTGTATTTTCTCCTAATTCCTTCATTACAGAATAATATGTATTTCTTTTCTCTTCACACTAAATACAAAAGGGGGGGGGGGGGGGGGGGGGGCTACTTTATTAATGAATTATTCATATTATACTATTATTAATGGCTTCAAGGTTCATTGAACTTTGATTCATATCGACACAGTTCTTACTCAATCCTTCGATTATTTATTAATTACTGTTATTAAACTTAAAAATAATAATTAATTCATTACTAACGTGTTGTCATAATTACTATAACATTTTCTATTTTATTTAATTATTTGAGGCTACTTTTATTTATTTTACTTCACTAGCTCTACGAAGTATAGGGAAAGTAATGTAATCGGGCAGAAATTCGATGTTGAATTTTCACATAAATTTCATGTTTTCTGACCTCCTGATTCCAAAAGTGTATCTATGAACATGATCTACCGATAGTATGGATGTATCGATACGAAATTTTATATGTGTATACAGAATCCCATAGGTGAGAGAGGGGTGCTCTTAACACAAAAGGACTAAAAACTGGTGTTGTAATGAATATCGACACCAATCGGTCGAAGGAGAGGAGGGGGTGGGGGGGGGAGTGGAGGGGGGGGGGGGGGGGGGCTCAACACAAAAGGACTAAAAACTGGCGTTGTAATGAATGTATCGACACAAGATTTAGTATGAGGATTTAGGAGCTCCTATGTAAATCAAATATTGATTTGTTGTCCAATCGTCGAATGGTTTTTAAGGGATAGCGAAAATTTAATTGATTATTTCGTAATGGGGAAGTACATAGCCGGTGATGCACCGATGACTTTTCTTAGATTAACGTCTGCTAATTAAAATTTCTTAATATATGAATTCTCTTATATGAGGATTGAGAAGTCCCTGAGCAAGACATCTATGGACTTTCAGCCATCTCGGTTGAAGAGGGAGAGTGGAAGCTTGTTTGATTACAAATAATTCGACTTTAGGAAGTAGATTGCCGGTGATTCACCCATTTTTCTTTTCATTTGTTCAATTCAGAGTTTTTGAAAAACATGAAATTCTGGTGAAAACATCGAAATTCTGAGCGATCAACCTTTTTTTCAGAATCCCGGAGCCTAAAAAACGATAGTGTCTAACGGCCCTAAAGTTGAGTAGTTCTGTGAAGCCAGGTTGAGTTTCGAAGCAGCAGACGAAGTGTACAGTTGTTGAGAGGGTCATTGACCTCCCTTCCCCTCTCCTGTCTTCCCGCCAAAATTTTACGACATTGTCCCGCCCTAAAGACAAACCCCGCCAAGGCTACCAGTGAAAGTACCACTTTATGTTCCTCCACTTCCCCCAAACTGGCTCACTCTTCCTTCCACCAACACCCACATTCTCCCTTTCTTCATCACTCTCCTTCGTTTATTATCGTTTCAATTTTCCTGTAGTTTTTGTGAAGCTAAGAGCTGAAAAAGGCCCTAACCCACATATTTATTTGTGCTAAATGTGCTACACAGTTTCTCTCTTAATAATATTCTCTTCATTTCTTCACCTTGTTATCATCCTCTTTGATTTAACTTCAAAGCCAGTGTGTTTTTATAATGCCATTATCCTCTATAATAATGATGCTGGGCTTGTCCTGATGGGCTTCGAGCCTGCCTTGCATGGGCACTCCTCAAACCAATGCCATACACCCATGCGCCCCTGACACTTGTGGCATGCTACTAGGGGTTTCTTGAGCCAGACCAGGATCACCTCCTCCTCTCTTCTAACTACGATTGGAGCTGGTATTCTTCTTCAACTTGCTCTCTATTCCTCCAGGACTGCCCCCATACTGTCCACTCTCTGCCTCAGCTACACCACTCCTTCTTCCTCCTGGCTCAGGGTGATTCTGAATGTCTCTTCCGTAGGTCAGTCCTCTTTTTAACGTATATTAACGTTTGAGGTGGAACTGTCCTTGACTTCTATAAAATGTAGGTGTCTTTTGAGGAGAATTCCTGTTAATTGCTGAACCTCTCTCCTGTTCAGGATCCCATCCACCCAAACCATGGAATCTCCACCCAGGAACATACTATCTGCATCCATGGCATTTCCGAAAGGTTTCTAGTCCTATTTAGCCAGAATATGGGAAGGTTATTCCATTAGTCTCCGAGGACAATATCAAAGCATATCAATTTTTTTTTTTTTTTTTTTTTTTGGGGGGGGGATTTTTCTTATGACAAGCCTTAAGAAAGGGACCTAAGTATACATTTTCAGTAGATAACTGTTCCTCTTTAGAAAATATGATAATGAGCCAACAATTCAGTAAGCTAACATATGAAACCTTGTTGGGTTTTTCATATCGGTTGAGATAACAACAGGGAAGGTTATTCTCGAATAGTTTCCAACTCTGCAAAGGCACTAAAATTGTAAACTTTTAGATTTATAGAGATCATGTGGACCTGCCTCGGAATTTCATCAGTGAGTAGGTATATAGATGAGTTTTCTCCTTGATGATGTCTACAAGGACATTAAATGTAGAGGTACCGGGTTATACTTACGAATAATTTAAACAGTGAATTGGGACGGGTTGCGCCAAGGACCTAAGTATCCATTGTTCTTATCCCCTCTCCGGGAACTCTGAGCTTCCTCTTCTGCTTACCTACCTTCCTGGTTCCCTTGACGAATATCCACGACTCTTATGTATATAACACAACATTCTCCGTTGATCACATCTTTGCCAATCTGGTTCCATTAAAATCTGCCTAATATTTAATATTTAAGAAGTGAGTCGACGTCTCGTTGTCTCCTTCCTTGGACCTGCATACAAGACTGTATTTTGACACCCTATAGTGGTGTGTCTTCATGCATCATACTCTACGTTCAGCCCTATAATAAGTCTGAGTTGGCGACTTCCTTCCATTTCCAAGAAGTAGAATCTTCCTGCAGGTTCTTGAAGATTGGGTCCTTGAACTCAGCATCTATCCGACCTTGGGCTTCCCTCTGATAAGAAGCCTGAGTTGGCGATGGACTTTCTAGTGAACTCCGTTCTTCCATCTCCAAGAAGTAGAATCTTCCTGCAGGTTCTTGAAGATTGGGTCCTTGAACTCAGGCTCCTATCCGACCTTGGGCTTCCTTCTGATAAGAAGCCTGAGTTGGCGATGGACTTTCTAGTGAACTCCGTTCTTCCATCTCCAAGAAGTAGAATCTTCCTGCAGGTTCTTGAAGATTGGGTCCTTGAACTCAGCACCTATCCGACCTTGGGCTTCTCTCTGATAAGAAGTCAGTTTGTTCTGCTCATGACGTTGCCTCTTATTCTATTTTCTTTATTTGCATATCGCTAAAATAAAATGATTTATTATGTGCTGTCCAGCTCTATGTTACAATTCAAGTATAAATCATTACATTTATTTTTCATACTATACTTCTAATTTGATTATAAATAATCTATAAATCTTTTTCACATATGTTCTCTATCACAATTATTTCTATTGTTATACTGTCTATTGTTGTTATTACATTACTCTTTATTTTCGCCTACCTTTACATCAGATATGCGCGTTTGTTCTGACGCCTTCCAGAATATTAAGAAATGTTCAATGATGTTAAACACTGATTATGTCGCTCACTTATTCACTCTTGCTACTCGTGGGAAGCTTCTTCATGGCATTGTGACTTAGGTTGCTACTCGTGGGAAGCTTCTTCATGGCATTGTGACTTAGGTTGCTTCGTTTTTTATTGTGAAGATTCCCGGAGAATGATGGTCATTTTTTCTTCAATTAAAAATAGCTTGGAAGGAAACAATTTTGTTGCTGTAGAGTCGATTTGTGTATATATTTCTTGTTAATGTCTGTTATGTTTTCTTGTTGAAATGTGTTAATTCTTAGTAAACATTATTAAGTTTTCAATTTAATTTTTTTAAATTAATAAATAGATAAAAACTTTTTGCCCTGCTCGAATTAATCAACCAAGTTTTTTCTCTTCCTCCAAAACAAATTGGCCATTTGGGCTAAAAATGAATAGTTGACTTACATAGGAACTTATGAATCTTCATACTAAACTTTATATCGGTACGTTCTTTATATCACTAATTATTAGGGTTTTTAAATAAGACTCCCTTCTCTTCCGCCTATTTCGCGGAAAATTAATAGGTGTCATCATTATAGAGTTTTTAATTTAAATTTAAAGTTTCATGTGGATACACACATTATATCGGCAGTTACTAGAGTTTTTGTGTGCCCCCTCTCCCTAATCTCCCACTTTTGTTCGGCCCATTTGGATGCAAGTCAATACATACCGTATATTCTTGATGGAGTTCTATATAGAGGATTTTGAAAAACACACACGTTTGTCATATTGTGAACTAAGCTGTCTCTAGAAAGAGGTGTCCCCTCAGCTCTGTGTGAAAACGTTAGTTGATAATGCTCTATGTTCATACTTCTCTGTGAAAACGTTAGTTGATAATGCTCTATGTTCATACTTCTCTGTGAAAACGTTAGTTGATAATGCTCTATGGTCATACCTTCTGTGAAAACTTTAGTTGATAATGCTCTATGGTCATACTTCTCTGTAATATTTTCATGGAACATACATTTTCATATTATTTCCTTGATGCACCAATAAATTTGAATTACTGTACTGTCTGGTAGTGTAATAATTCTCAATCAATAATTCTTATAGTTATACATAATAGACAACCTAAGAAAAAATCAAGAAAAAAAAGTTATCTAAAACCGGTTTCTTTGCCTAACATTGAGATAACCTCTTATCAATTTATTTATATATATTTTTTTATTTTTAATATTATGTTCTATAACTATCATTGAAATAACCTATCCTCTTTTTATTCAAAAATAATTACAATACTTTTCTAAATTGAGAGAAAACCCCAGACGACGATTTGAATGAGATGTGAGTAAGGAGATGGAAGATGAAAGCCAGTTACAAAGGAGGAATGGTGTGGTTGCGGAGGTCAGTTGGTAGGAATACTGTGGTGGCTCTCTCTCTGAGAACAGATTTGAGAAGAGATTAGATTTGATCTTCCATAGATACTGCAGTTGACTTGAGAACAGATTTGATCTGAATACTGTGTGGGAAAGATCTGAGATCTTCCATAGCTACTGTAGAAGACTTGAGAACATATTTGGTCGGAATACTGTGTGAAGTAGCTCTGAGACTAGATCTGATCTTCCATAGCTACTGTCGTAGACTAGATCTGATCTTCCATAGCTACTTCAGTTAGCGAGAAAAGATTTGATCTGAGTGGGGTTGCTCTGAGACTAGATTTGATCTTCCACAGCTACTGTGGTAGACTTTAGAACAGATTTTGTTTGGAATACTGTGTGGGGTAGCTTTAAGACTAGATCTGATCTTCCATAGCTACTTCAGTTAGCGAGAAAAGATTTGATCTGAGTGAAGTAGCTCTGAGACTAGATTTGATCTTCCACAGCTACTGTGGTTGACTTTAGAAGATTTTGTTCGGAATACTGTGTGAATCTCTGAGACTAGATCTGATCTTCCATAGCTACTGCAGTAGACTTGAAAAAAGATCAGAATATTGTGATGACTGAGATCAGATTTGATTCGGAATACTGTGTGGGGTAACTCTGGCAATTACGATTTATCTGTTACCAGAAGGTCCTTTCAAGTAGGATCATCTTATTCGTTGGCAAGGAGAACAAGCTCCTGAAGAAATATCTTTGGAGTCCTTCGAGTTCATCAGTAGTACTTAACAACCTTACCCTGAGTACCAACAGCATAATATGGTTAATATTTTATTCGGAGAATACAAGGAAAAAACTAGGAATATCTTTTTTCTCATTTTAAGGAAAATCTCCCTCTTTAGGTTACAAGGACTTTTTCATTCAATTAATTTATTCATGTCAAGTGGACGGTTTGGCTACTATGCTCTAATTCAGACGTCCATTAAGTTTTTTTTTTTAGGTATATCTATTTTAAACTGAGGATCAGGTTAACATTTTTATATCTTCGAATGAATAGACCCTTGAAATTTTTCTTAATAATAGTAAAAACATTCATGGGTGAGTCACCGAAAATATTCTTCTCCAGCATGAATTAATCAGTTCAATTTTCGCGCTCTCTCCAGAATCATTTGAGGTAAAAATCCATAGTTGACTTAAATATGGCCTTCTGAATCTTCATATTAAATTTTGTGTCGATATATTCATTAGATCGGCATTACTGAGGTTTTTGAGTCAAATTTTCTCCTCTGATCGCCCTTTACCCTTTTACTGATTTAGCGAAAAATTAATAAATATGTTCTTTTTGGGGGTTTTGAATTTAAATATAAAATTTCATAATGATAAATTCATTACGTTTTTAAACTTTATCTCTAAATTTCAAAGCTCAAATGCGATTTACTCTCATTACTACACTTCCTGGGCATATGTTCGGGATACGCCCGAACGAGATTCCACATCTTTGGTAAAGATGTAATCACAGAGGAGGATTTTAGAAGATTTGACCATGGGAGCACTCTCAGGTTCATTAAGTAAACTGGGAGACTGAGCACTTCATGAAGGGCTTGGTCTAGATAGTATAAAAATGCAGGTAACAAAATAAGGGGGAAGCCAAGCTCTTCCAGGGAAGGGATAAGAGCATTGGATGCTTAGGTCCCTAGGTGTAAAACACCAGCCCACCATATCGCACCCCCGCTTCAGAAGTGACACAAATCAAAAGTCATGAATGCCTGTAAAACGACACGGAAAACTTACTGTAATTTGAGATAACTATTTTGAAGTAATGTGGGCTCGTACGTTTTTCTTTCTAGTTTCTAATCTATTGGAACCCGAGAAGTGTCGTTTTTCCTGAATAAAGAGATCATTTTTCTTACTTCATTTGCGACATAAACCAAAAATTGACGAATTTTGAGTTATGTCACTTCTGAAGCGGGGATGCGAAACACTTCCCTAGCTATAATATATAATAATTATAACGGAAGTTATATAATAGGTCCGTAATTTGGCGTCAAAGAAAAGAGGGGGATAGTGGGAGGGGGGCTTAACCCAAACATTTTTATAACTGTCGATGTATCGACACGAAATTTCATATGTAAATTCAAAACCCCATAAATACTAAACCTTTTAATTTTCCGCGAAATCGAACGAAGGAAAGGGGGATCAGAGGGGCTCAACTCAAACACCCATAAATTTGATGTAGTTTTCAGTGGAATTTCATGTTTCCCCCTGATATAAAAATCTGTGAGTTTGTGTGCGTAAACTCGTTAACTCCCGATAAAATGAATATATCGACATAAAATTTTGTATGTACATCCAGAACCTCATAAGAACGACATTGGTGGAAAGGGGTGGGGGGGGGGTGGGGGGGGGGGGGGAGTCTTAGAGGTCTTCATTTAAAAACTATTTTTTTTTTAAAGGCATGTCAATCATATTGGTATGTGACCCATGGGTGCCCAGATACTATATCAGTAGAAGGGGATCCCCGACGGAGGCGAAGGGGGGAACCTGACGGAAACCCAGCCCAGGACCCGGGGGGACCCAGTGGGCGTCCCAACCAGACCAGGGGACAAGGAACGGCGAAACCGGGTGTGACGCTTGGGCCCTGGAGAAACAAGCGAGACTTGATAAGGAGGATGTGCTTGTAATGGGCACCGACAACATCTTCCAGGCCCGGGACTGTATCAGTCCAGAGAACCCGGTGGCGCCGCCCAAGCCCCCCAGTCCAGCCACTATTCTTAAAAACTATTGATTTTTAGCCAAAATGGTCGATTGGTTTTAAAGGGAGAGCGAGAAAATTATTGATTATTACATCATCCGACGACCTTTTTCTATATTTTTACCCTTGGGCCGGGTAAGGATGCTCTCTCTTGTTTAGCTCTCTGCCATCTGAGATAGATAGCTAGTGTTGACTGACTGACTCAAAGAGATGTTTGTCCCCTATTTTGTGTTGATAATCTGCCCACAGGGGTGGGTGTGTGTGTGTGTGTGTGTGTGTTGGTGACCAACGGGACCTCTACTCGTCATTAGACTCACAAACCTCCCTCCCTTCACCTTACTTCAGACTCATGTCAGTATTCTAATAGGGGCAGTTTTGTAAGTCTGATCCAAGTCAGCCTCTTTGGTAAACACAAACCCTTCCTACTTCTTATCCCAGCCCCCACTCTGTCCTCTGTCCCAGCTAGCCGGCACCTCCAGACGTTAACAGCAACAGTCGGACAATAATGTCTCTTTCTCCGCAGAACATTGAAGGGGATTCCATAAACATTTTCTCTGAGAACTTTCACAGCACGCATGAATTAATCTAAATGGGTGTTACTCTGAAACTAAGGAAATATGAAAATAAAAGATAAACAAATGTTGTACTTACATTTTTTTCACTTTTGTGGTGCATTTCAAATGGTCTCATCTACTTACATGAATTACTGTGAAAGTTTTCATAGAGATTCATAGTTAATGAGAAATATTAAATTTAATTAAATTTCCCATGATTTTCCAAACTTATGTGAGGGACTGAGGAAAACCCCTTGGGACAAGGATATACTAATTATTTTTGACCAGTTATAACTATGTTACACTAAATTAGAGATTCATAGTTAATGAGAAAGATTTTTTTTATTGTTTTATTTCATGCAAAAAATGCACATCCATAGGCTGATATATACTATATAAAAATAATAAAAAATAAATTAAAAAAAAATTACATGAAAGGCTTGAGAGAGGAAAAACACCCAGCGGTGAACCCTCATGACATCACTTCATAACAGGAGATCTCTTTGCCAAACTCTCTTTAATATTCTAGGGGGATTGTGGGGTAAAGTATTCAACATTTTACAAACTTCCGGTTTGGTGTGTAAGTAAATTTTGGTGTAGAAACGTTGGTATAAATGTTTAATGGTTGTGTCTATGGGTGTGATGTTTAAGTCGCAGTGTAAAGTCTTATTGCTAACGTATGGTGGGCATTGCGTGATCAGTCGGAGAGTCTTGGATTGAAATACCTGTATTCTTTTGATGTTCGAAGTCTTGGCTGTACCATATATTTGTAAGCCATAGGTCCAGAGAGGTCGGAGAAGATAGGTATAACAATTTAGTTTTTGTCGTGTAGATAATTTAGAACGCCTATTCAAAATACTGTACAATAGTCTAAGTCGCCGGTCTAGTGTGAGTCGTGTCGTCCGAGTGTGAGGGTTCCAAGTCAGCCTTCTATCGAGGGTTAATCCTAAATATTTTACGGAAGAGGTATGAGGTAATGGCTGGTTTTCAATGAATACTGGGGGGCAGTCACTACGGCGGAGAGCGAAATTTCTAATGAGAAAGATTAAATTTAATTTAATTGTCCCACTGCCATCTTAGCTGCTGCTGACCTTCACATACACGCCTCATTTACACTACAACACCATCTCACACAGATTGAAAACTGGTGCAACACATGAAAAATAAAACTTAATACAGAAAAATCACAGCACATCACATTTATACTTCGACGAGAAACATGCCCCCCCGTTTTCATCTACGACAAGCCCCTCCCTCAAACTAATACTGTACGATACCTAGGACTGATATTGGATCGAAGACTGACATGGAATCCTCACACACGTCTCACTCGAAACACGCTGAACCGTCGACTCAAAATACTCTACGGACTTCTAAATAGACGATCAAATTTAGACATGACACAAAAACGGAACTGTTACACTTACTTACTTAGACCATTATGGACATACGGATCACAGATATACGGTTCTGCAAAAACATCCAACATCAAACAAATTCAGGCGTTTCAGTCAAAAACCCTCAGACTGATAACACAGTGCCCCCCATACATGAACAACAGAACACTTCATAACGATCTTATGATACACACAGTACCCGACACAATACAAACTACTTACATACGTTTCTTTAGAAAACTTTACACACATACAAATCCAGAAATACGTACTTTATCTTCACAACACTTACCACAAAACCCCCCACGAAGGTTGAAGAGGAGGTGGAACCGCGACTTACTGCCACCTTAATTCCTATTCGTTCTTAATATTTATTTTTTTTATTTTTTACATTATTTTCCTTCACTTTTATCATCTTTCTTACCCATTCCATCAAAGTTGTCTTTCAATTCCTTTTTATTTATTTTTTTTTTTTTATTATTATTTTTTTTCCCTTGTCCTAATAATTAATATAAATTTTCGTCCCGAGGACCTACCACTGGGTGGCCTTCGTCTCACATGCCATTAACGCGAACATAGATGCTGGTTGTTGCACCCTAGCAACAGTTGCATCTTTATAAATAAAAGAAAAAAAAAAAAAAAATTTATTGATACAAGAACAAGGGTTAGAATGATAAGAAATGATTGAAAAAGTCCCCTAGGCCATTTTTCACATCATGGAAAAACAAAAAATTCCAAAAATACTATCACACCAGTCACAAAGTGCTTGGGACAGCGATTTCCTTAGTTTCGGAGAATCACCCATATAAGGAATTCTAAATCCTCACACTAAATTTTGTGTCGATTCACTACTTCGACAGTAGCTCACTCCCCTCCTCTGATTCTCCTCTTCTCTTCGGCCGATTTCACGAAAATTAATAGGTTTTGCATTTACATATGGAATTCTGTGTCCGTTCATTCATTCTATCGGGATTTATCGTGTTCAGACAGACAGCATTTTTTTCCTAATTTTTGAAATCAGGGGATCGTAAAACATCAATTTCCGGTGAAAGGTCAACACTGAATTACGGAGCGATTAACATATCATCCCCTATATTTCGATTATCTGGGGAAGTAAACAAATATTAAAAGATAATCTCGACATACCAATCTCCGGAAATTTTCACTGGGCCAATAAATTGCAGATGCTATATATCTAATCTATATGTTTAATATATCTCATCTATATATTTTATATATTTCATCTATATATTTATATATCTCATCTATATATTTTATGTATCTCATCTATATATTTATATATCTCATCTATATATTTTATATATATCATCATGAATATTCCTGGTTTTCCATTACATCAGTCAGGACGTAAAATAAGTTCTTCATCTTTGATAAGTAGTCTAAACAAGTTTTGCATTCTTTTAAATCCTATTCTTGAATGCAGGTTTGCGTGATAATATGAATAATTACGAATACATGAAATCTTTAGAGTAACAGTGTTCTTTTTTTTTTTTTCAGGTATGACTTTTCTTCTGCATTGGACTGATGTTATCTATATTTCCCACGAAAAATGCCTATTCTTCCTTGCTCTCAAGATCTCTAGGCCATTGCCGCCTTGACTGAGGGTAAGTGATGATTCTGGTTAAGTAGATATAGCGGTCCATCTAAGGAGGGACGTGGATGGTTCCTCTTATCAGTTATTTGTGTTGTTACGTCAGTATGTCCCCTGATAAGGCTTGGTACTATCTCAACAGAGACCGCCCTGAGCAGGCATCCTACGTCACCATTTGAGGTATTTCCGGCCCCTCGCTCGCTCCCTCACATATGTACGAGTACAGTACCGTCTCGAACCTCACACTTTGCATACCAATTTCGATACGACCACACACACACTCGCACACACAGACAGTAATATTCTTTTTTACTTCTCTAGATATACGAATTATAGGGGCAGTTATGTAATCGGTCAGACATTTATAAGTTTCCACCGGAATTGTGTGTTTCCTAAGCCCCAGAATTACAACAATAAAAAAAAAGTTATAACAAATCATCGGCAATGTACTTCCCCAGCACTAATTTGTAAATTAAGTTTTCGCTCTCCCCAATTTACGAATTGGCTTTTGAATTCTGATACTAAATTTTGTGTCGGTTCATTCATTACATCGGCAGTTATTGGGATTTTTGAGTTGAGCGCCTCTTCTGATCTCCATCTCTCCTTCAGCTGATTCCGCTGAAAATTAATAGGCGTCGTCCGTGTAGGACTTTGAATTTACATATGAAATTTCATCGCTTTCTAGAGCTTTTCTGTTAAGCCTCCCTCAAATCCTAAATTTTTTTTGTAGAATATAGAATATTTCAAAAAATATTTTGTTTAATTTATTTAAATATAAAAATTACATTTTGTCAAACTTATTGACTTTCAATTGATTACAATTTATTTTCATACTGGCAAAGTCTTGACAAAATTTAGGGGGACCTATGTTACAATGTATCCCTGTAACCCCTGTTCCTGCGTCACTGCCCAAAATCACTAATTGATACTTGTAAGTATTTAATATATTTATGAAAACAATGACCTTCAATTATTACAGAAGACATTGACAGAGGCCAAAAAAAAAGAAATGCCTAGTGTGAACAATTCGCTGAGGACTAATATCCTTCGTAAGATATCTGTTGGAGTTCACAAGTTCATTGTCAAGAACCATTTGGATAATTGTCGTCCTTGGCTCGGACAGGAGTTGAGTGTCTGCACGTCGTATCCTCCTCCACTCCATACTATTTTCGTTACAACAAAATGGCCGTTCTCATTTTTTATTCTCTTCTTAGGAAAATTATGTTACGGAAAAAATTGAAATAGGATTTTTGTATATTATTAATATATATTTTAGGTTTAAAATGAGATAATATCTGAAAAAAAAAGAAAAGAAAAATGTCTATCATATGCGTGTATCATTAATCCGTTGTTGCTCATGTCTCCAAAATTAATAGATCGAAGTCGGCTAGAATTGGTATATAAAGTAAATTTAAACACACATAAAGACACCTAATAATTTTTCGCCAAATAAGTCAAAGGGAAGGGGGGATCAGAGGAAAAAACCCAATAACTGCCGATGTAATGAATTTATCGTCAGAAAATGTCATAAGTAAATTCAAAACCTCATAAGGACGACACCTGTCGATTTTCTGCGGAATCGGCCGAAGGGAAGGGGAGGATGAGAGGAGGGGGGATGTATTCAATACCAAAATAATTAATGTAATGAATGTATTAGCAAAAAACTTAGTATGAATATTCATTTTACCATCGATCGATTGGTTTTCATTGGAGGGTCGAAAACTCAATAAAATACCGTATTTTGGTAAAATGTTCACTATTTAATTAAATAATACTTTTACAATTAAAGAAGCACTTTGTATTTGCTATCTATTTATTCATTTTCTATCTGTGAATATATTAAAGCCAATTTGAGAAGGTCAATATCTTTAATATAGGAGTAAAGTAAATAAAGCAATTAAGTGCAGTTATTAGAAGGATGAAAAAATACTGCGTCTCTTATCAATTTTCTTTTAAAATGGCGACTTTTTAAATTAAAATTAACAATTCATCAATTACAATTCATCCTTCTTGTTCATCAGTTCCATTGCAGTAGCACCGACATAAGAAGAAAAAAAATAAAAAAGATTGTATGTAATTGTTACAGACGTCATTCATTTTTTATTGGCTGAAATCCAAATTGAATTGCATAATTAATTAGCTACCAGTTGCGCTGCATCTAAAAGTTGTTGAATGCATTAAGGTTTAAATGTGTCCCCCAGCATCTTCTGTGTAGTCGTCAATAACTTGATAGACTTCTAAATTTAAGGGAAATGTGAGAGAAAACAAATTCAATGTGTTCACTCTTCAAAGAACGAATATAACCATATTTACAGTTTGAATAAATAACATCCTGTGCTATAATATTTGGAGAGGTGACCGAATCACATGGAACGGAAAGGAGAAACATCTAAATCACAGGTTCCTGGGGGTCCTTGTGGGGAGGACAACGTCGGCGGTTGTGACCCATTTTCATTATTATGAAAGTTAAAATAAATTGGTAACGATTTTTACGTCCAGAGTAAAATACTATACATATGTGTTAGTAAGATGTTGTGGGATGAGATTTCTCATAGAAATAAAAGATGTTGTCTTCCCACTGTTTTATTTTAGACTAGAACCGGTTTTCGACGCAACAGCGTCATCATCAGTGGTTCATCCCACCCACATAGCACAGCGGTTAGAAGACAACCACTGATGATGACGCTGTTGCGTCGAAAACCGGTTCTGGTCCAAAATAAAACAGTGAGAAGACATCTTTTATTTCTATGTAAAATATTATAGATAGGTACATAAAATAGAAGTAATGACAAGTGGGAGTCAGGCCGACCACGGCCGTCTATCTAAATACCTATGCAGGTTTAAATAGGAACAGAATCTCGTCGCTATATGCAATAACTTGCCTAAAAAATGGAATTATCCACAAATGAGGAGCTGAAACCAATGTTTGAACAAGGATACCACAAATTCTGGTTACAAAAACAGATATCAATTTTATATCCTGCATTATGGGTCACTAAAGAAATAAAACAAACTTATTTTTGAAATATTGTCTATTCCACCAAATATATTATGGTCTAGTTATGAACTAAGTCACTTTGCTGAGTACTGACAGTTCACAACTAGACCTGACGATGGTGTAAGGCCGAAACCGGGTAGTTCTGTAAATATCTTTGGTGGAATAGACAATATTTCAAAAATAAGTTTGTTTTATTTATTTATTACAAGTTCCACAATATGTCCGCGTTCCTCAACTTGGAAGAGATTATGGGTCACTGTATAGAAACTGTTAAATTCTTTCCCATCTTTCTGTTTAGTAGAACCTGCATTCAGTGCAGTTATGAGCCTCATCACGAAAAAAAGAAACCGCCTGGAAATTAGTGCTCCTGGAGACTTACGACTGTTCACAGACATAGAGCCGAACATAAATAATCTCATCTCATCTTATAATCCCATTGAAAAATAAATAAATGTATTTTTGTTAGTTATTACAACTCATGCCCGGGCTTTAACTATGATATTGCCTACTACCAGAGCGCTCTTTCGTCACTCTGGTGGACATGAGCCCGACTCTACTGTGGGAGTCCTAAATTTTGCCTACTCTAAATTTTTATTCATCTAGGGCAGGGGTTTTTAACGAGTACCTGTCATCGCACAGACTCGGGACCAACAACTTAACGTCCCATCCGAAGGACGGCGTGCTTAAGTTTATTTTACCTCCCAGATAAAATAAATTAAGGGCCTCGGTCGAGTTTCGAACCCATGATCTTGAGCTAAGAAGGCAAGCACGCATACCACTGAGCTACCGGCGCCCTATAATTTGTTTTTGTATTTAAAAAAAAAAATAAATACTACTTTAAATATTACAATGTTTTATTTATATTTTATTTTTACGTCACCATTTACCATTTAAAATATCAAAGTTAAATTTGTAATTTTTCTATTATGCAGTTATGTAGAGTTATTTAACTTGGGGGTTCATGTTCAGGTTTCTGCTATAAAAAGGGGTCCATGGGGATAGTAACTTTGGGAACCACTGATCTAAATGGAGACTGGGGGGAGGGCGCTGAAGTTATCAACTGAGTGTGCGCTCTCCCACTACATCCATTCGATCCATTTGGCCGAATAAGTTGAGGGACTTTTCAATCGTCATACTAAATTTCAAGCTGATACAATTATTACAAGAGCAGTTATTGGAGTTTTGTGAAGCCCCTCCTCTTTAATCGCCCTATTTCCTCCGGCCCTTTCGAAAAACCTCGTAGGGATGGCACGTATTCATTTCCCGCGAAATCGGTCGAAAGGAAGGGGGGTACTCGACTCATATACCCTGTGCTCATATAATGAATGTACAAATGTGTTAGTAAGATGTAGTGGGACGAGATTTCTTATAGAAATAAAAGACGTTGTCTTCCAACTGTTTTATTTTTGACCAAAACCGGTTTTAAACTCAACAGTGTCATCATCAGTGGTACATCCATGATAGAATAAATATAATGTACATACAAATAATGAAAAGTACAAATCTCAAAGCATGAGGGTACAGAGTAACACAATAAACAGGAGTGTGAGAGACTGGTCCCAAACTAAGGGAAGTAGCTGTCCTTTAACAGATGTATTCTAAAACGTTGTTTTATTATATTTTATTTATTTTTTAACTCTCTGATAATATTAATATCTCCCCCTTCCGCCTCTTCTAATCATCTTCTTTCCCTTGGCTAATCGGCAAAAAACTTATAGGTGTCGTCCCTATGGGGTTTTGAATTTTGAAATAAGGCTGTTACTCTCCCACCTATGAAGGACGTATAGCTCCATTATTATTTTATGCTAAGTTTCACTAAGCCCCATGAACATTTACATTTGTTGAAGTTTTACGAGCTTACTTCAAGTTTTACGAGGCTTTCTTCAACTAAATATTCAATCTCTCGTTCTTTCACCATAAGGAGGCTCTGTAAAACTGGAACACTTTCTTTACAACTTGGTCATGGGAACGACTTCTTTTGCTTCTTGTACTAAGCTCGAGACCTAACTAAGCACGTTCTTCACTGTCTAGCCTTGTGTCTGAGATGTCATGTCGGGGAATAGTTTGCTAAAACTGGATATATCGGCACCCTGTATTTTTTTAAAGGCTTTGACAACAAGGGTGACAGGGTTACTCATTTAAAAAAGTCGTCGATAAATCACCTGCAATGTACTTCCCCAGCAACTTAATTTATGTGTCGAGACATTCATGACATCGGCAGTTATTAGGGATTTTTGAGTCGAGCACCCCCTCATCTGAACCCGACCGTCCCTTCGGCCCTTTTCGCTGAACATTAATAGATGCCCTCCTTAAAGGGTTTTGAATTTACTTACTTATAAAATTTCATGTCAATACACTCATCACAGCGGTAGGTAGTTTTTGAGTTAAGCCTCCCCTCTATTTATGAAATAAAACTCCAACGACTTATGGGTTGTGCTGTTTAACAATATTTAATCTCATACAATTTTTTAAATATTAATAGTAAAAAAATTAAGTATAAGAATAAATAATGAAAAACCATTGTTGCAATAATTATTAAAAAAATTGTACAAATGAGAAAAAATTAATTTAATGTACAATTGTTCCAAAAAGATATATAATAAATAAAATATATAATACATATATATAATAATAATATATAAAAATTTAGTACAATTACATTCTCAGTTATAGTTTTTTTTAACAATCTAACTACCAACATTGGGATTCGAACCCGGGCCCTTTCCGCTAACAGATAAAGGCTATTACTCTCCCACCTATCAAGTACGTATAGCTCGATTATTATATAATATAAATAAAAAATATATAAAAAAATATATAAACATAATAAATAAAATAAAGTGAAAAATAATAATAAGACAGGCCCTAACTGGTCTAGCTACACCGGGACCTAAGCCCAATGCCTAAAGAGAGACACCCGGTTGTGCCGCTGCTTGTCCCCTGGCCTGGTTGGGACGCCCCACTGGGTGCCCCAGGGTACTGTGCAGGGTCCCCCTCCGGTCGCCCCCCGCTTTCTCTTCGGGATCTCATACTGATTTGAACAGTCAGGCATCCATAAACCTCGTGATTGATAGGCCTTTAAAAAAAATAATACGACAGATAAGCAGCAAATAGAAATAACAATAGTAATGAAGCAATAGCAATAAACAAGAAACAAAGACAGACTTATTGTTTATTTCGTGCTGAGGGTACTTTGCCAGTACTTCACTTTTTTTTACTACTTCAACTATACCAAGTATAGGGGAAGTTATATAATCGGTCAAAAATTCGATGCTGAGTTTTCAATGGAATTTCATGTTTGTCGACCTCCAGATTCCAAAAAAAAAAAAAAAAAAATGCCGTCTGCGTGTCTGAGTCAGTGAACACGATAACTCCCGATAGAATGAATATATCGATATGAAATTTTTATTTGTATCCAAAACCTTCTAAGGAAGACGCCTATCGATTTCAGCCAAAGGGGAGGGGGGATTTTTGAGGTATAAAACATCCTCATGTTCCTGAATTGGCCTTCATTACAGCGAGTACAATTTTTCAATAATAGAATAATTAAAACTAAATTAATATGTTAAAAACATATAAGGTTTTGTTCATGGACTATTATCGATTCATGACACGTTTGGCTACAGTTTCCTTTCATTGTTTCTTCGGATTAGAAGAAAGTATATATGTACTGTTGATATTTGAGCTGGTGGGTGGGTCCTCCTGGGGGAAGGCCAAGGAACCTGATGTTGGATGCATCTCTTGGGTGCATCGGCCTCCTCTCATTGCACCGGCACACACACTTTGCATATGACTAGCCTCCATTAGCTCTACCTCCCACTAGACAAAGCACAACTTGGATAGTGTTCATATATTATATAGCTGCACCCTGGCCTTCTCAATAAAACTGTCACAATTCAAACAGACTGTATTTACATTAATCCTACTATATATATTTATGTAATCTGCCTAAAAGTTTTTCCGACTTTCCCGTTTTCCGAAGCACTGATACTAATGCCAATGAATCACCGGCAATGTAACTCCCCAGCACAAATTAATCAATTAAGTTTGGCCTCTCACTCCAAAATCAATTGATTGTATGGAATAGTTGAGGCTTCTGAACCCTCATAGTAAATTTTATATCGATACATTCATTAAATCGACAGTTATTGGGGTTTTGAGTTGATCTCCCCCTTCCCTTTGACCGATTTGGCTGAACATCATTAGTTGTCCTATTCACATATAAAATGTCTTGTAGATTCATTCTTATCGTTCACACAAAAACACAGTCAGTCAGGATATTATTTTTTACATTTTGAAATCAGATGGCCGGAAAAGATGAAATTCCGGAGAAAACTCAACTTCGAATGTCTGACCGATTATGTTACTTTCCATATACTTCGTATAGCTGAGGAAGGAAAATTCAGGAAAAAATGAATACATCGACACGAAATTGAATATGTAAATCCAAAACTTTATAAGTACGACGCTTGTCGATTTTCAGCGAAAATTGACTTAAGGAGAGGGGGGTGAGAAGGGAATGGCTCTACTCAAAAATACTAAGTAGATGTAATGAATGTATCGATACAGAATTTATTACGAGTCTTTAGAAGTCCTTGATTAAAACACGTATCGATTTTCAACCAAATCGTTTGAATTGGGTTCAGAGGAAGAGTCTCAGATTGAACCCAGTCTATTCACTCCTGTTAAGATAAACTCAGATATGTTGATAGATTGAACCCAGTCTATTCACTCCTGTTAAGATAAACTCAGACATGTTGTTAGATTGAGCCCAATCTATTCACTCCTGTTAAGATAAACTCAGACATGTTGTTAGATTGAGCCCAATCTATTCACTCCTGTTAAGATAAACTCAGACATGTTGTTAGATTGAGCCCAATCTATTCACTCCTGTTAAGATAATCTCAGACATGTTGTTAGATTGAGCCCAATCTATTCACTCCTGTTAAGATAAACTCAGACATGTTGTTAGATTGAACCCAACCTATTCACTCCTAAATTGAACACAACCTATTCACTCCTGTTAAGATAAACTCAGACATGTTGTTAGATAGAACCCAACCTACTCACTCCAAAATTGAACACAACCTATTCACTCCCTGTTAAGATAACCCAGCCATGTTCGATTTCCTTATAAAACCACACCACTCTCGTGATCCTGCCTTATTAAGTTGAAACACGAAAATTGCACCTTCTGCGAGAGTTAGAAATCGAAATTGGTAGATTTTTCGGTATATTCTTTTTGCTTTCTACATGCTCCAAGAGAGAAGAGAGAAGAGAGACAGGTGGTCTTGGTGTGGTTCTTACATCTTAGAAACCTGTTTTTTGCCTAGGGACGGACCGCTGCTTATTTTTACTTTTATTTCTCTCTTTAAGTCTATTCGCATATTTTATAACTGTCTCATTCTTTTTATTTTTCAAAATAATTAAATACTATTTAAAAAGTGTCTGGTTGTTTCAATTAAATTTTCGAAAAAAATGAAGACAATGTTTGATGCAGATAGATGTAATTGCTTATGCATTTGCAAACTCTAAAATAACATGTATTGCTATTGGAAATAGCTTTTCTTTTTCTCCTGCTGGATAACATAAGAATGTTAAACACAGTAACAAGGGAATAGTAGGAGAAAGTGATTTTTAATTTTTTTTGTTTTTATTTATTTTATTAGCTTTCCACTATATAGACACAGATCCGAGAGATGTATTCTGGCGTTTATATTTTAACCCCCTCTCATTTGTCTTCTTTAGGTGAAAATCAATACTATTTATATGTTTTTAAGCATTGATATGTTGGCGTCATCTCTCGAAAATATTATTTTATATCTATTTCATAATTGTTTATGTTATTTTGTTTTCTTTTTCTTTTCTATATTTCGCACATTGTGACCTGAGGAAGAGGCTTAAGAACGTCTCCCGAAATATCGTAAAAAAGACATTTCCGGAAAAGTTATCAAAAATTATCTTCATTTTAATAAAATTAGAAAATGTATCTTGCCTTCAGTTTGGGACCTGATCACACCTATCTGCAATATATATTTTTTAATATGAAGATGGCTGATGTAGTGAGAAGTGATTATTTCTTATATATAAGCAATAACTTATCTGTTTCCATCGATGAAATTTTAAATAGTTAAAGTTGTTAGTTTTTTTTAGATGATTTTATTTATTTATAGTTTATTTTTATTGTAAATTTTTAAATTTTTATTTAATAATATATTTTAATTATGTTAATTTCAAAATTTATTTTATCAGACTGCCTGATGATGTGGGCAACCTCGAAAGCCGGCTAGCGAATACAAATAAAAATCTGTGAGAGGTCAGACTGCATCTTATTTTTCAAACCTGTGTGATTTAAGTAGTCTGACCTCACACAGATTTTTATTTGTATTCGCTAGCCAGCTTTCGAGGTTGCCCTCATCATCAGACAGTCTGATAAAAATACATTTTGAAATTAACATAATTAAAATATTTTAGTAAATAAAATTTATAATTTATAAATCTTATTTTTCAAATCTGTGTGATTTATTTTTTACTCTCCAATTTATTTATTGGGAAGGTATGTATTCCTTTTTTTCCCCTTCTGGTAAATCAAGTCTCCTGTATTGAAGGTAGTCAGTCTGTATGAGTATGTGTAGAGAAAGAGGCAGTCAGCTGTCTGAGGGAGATGGGGCCCTCATTCAACTGACAAATAGCCTCAGTACAAAAACAACCAAAGTAACACCGAGCTCCCCACCTCACCACCTCACCTAGGTTAGTCCTTTTGCACTGTCAGCTCGCCTCCGACCTTGGGCCCCCTCTATTTGTCATTCTCACTCACTCGACACTAATGAAAAAGATTCTCCTACAATTTTTGCAAATTTTTTTTTTTTTTTTTTTTTTTCGCTTCTGATATACGTATAGGGGAAGTTTTGTAATCGGTCAGGTATGTTGAATTTTCACCTGAATTTAATTTTTTCCGACCCCCTGATTCCAGAAATGAAAAAAAATTAAAGCGTAGTCAAGGTCCACGCCGTAGATTTTCCGTGAAAACGTCGGGATAAAATCATTTTTCATTTTCTTTTCGATGCTGCCGTAGCTCTTGCATTGCTCGGCACTAGACTTTTTAGGTTTTTTAAATTCCTTTTGATGCGAGCTTTCCTCTAGATTTGCGTTTTCTATAATTATGAGACATCTTTAATTTTTTTGCAATTTTCAATTTAATACAGATTTTTACATATATTTCGGAGAATATTTTTATTGTTTCACTTTGTTCTAGTAGTGCTCCTCAAGCTCTTTACAATGACACCCGAATCAACGTCCTATCTAAACGCGTTAACACGCTACACTAATTTCTAATTTTACACAACGCTAATTCGCAACAATCATCCGCCGGCGCCCACACTAACCCGATAACATCACAGACAAATCAAACACTGCACAACAAACACGTACAGACATGCTCTATCCATTGTGCTCTCAACCGTTGTTATCGCATTATTAGTCTCGAAGTTATTACCGATTGAAATCTGACGGTATTTTTTAACACAAGAAAATTTGACCGGCTATCACTGTGCTTAACGAGCGAAAAGAGTTTTCACGTCAAAAGTATGTGTATGCCTGTGAACAAGATAACTCCCGACATCCATATTGATACGAAATTTTATACTAACAAAAATCACGTGTCTCAATCATTGGTTGTAGCCCGAGTGCTTTTATTTCCCCAGCTAGGGAAGTATAGGGGAAATTTTATAATCGATCAGAAATTCGATGTTGTTTCCCCGAATTTTCATGTTTTCAACCACTCGTTTCGAAAAATGAAAAAGAAACAAATGT
This sequence comes from Aradus depressus, assembly GCA_963662175.1. Lineage (NCBI taxonomy): Eukaryota > Metazoa > Arthropoda > Insecta > Hemiptera > Aradidae > Aradus > Aradus depressus. Next base: position 10,023,908 of record OY759215.1, read on the forward strand.
TTCCGTCTTTGTGTTTGTGACCAAAGAACATGGAGGGTGGGAGAAAACTCTAATAGCCGTTGTAATGAATGTATCGAAACAAAATTTAGTTTGAGGATTCATCCCCTATGTCCAGTCAACTACTGATGTTTAGCCCAAACGGTCAATTGGCTTTGGAGCGAGAGCGGAAACCGAATTTCTGGGGAAGTACATAGTCGGTGATTCGCCGAAGACTTTTATATAAAAAACAACAACAGCATTACAGTCTATCTCCGGAATGATTACGACTTTATTAAAGAAAGTATCATATATCGTATTGTGTACGTTTCGCGTGATATGTCAAATGTGCGGGGTATACAATTCACGTGGTACTGTTAATGTGTTATCGAACGCCAGCCGGATACGATATCCTCGGGCAATATTTTCACTTTTTACTCGTCAGTCCGGTTTGAAAGTGAAAACGGCTTCTTAATTGTTTGTCTCTTTGTTTAACTAAAAAAAAAAAAAAAAAATCAAGTTCATGATCCTTTCTTTAGTTTGTAAGAGTATACAATCTAAAATATCAACCCGAAATTGCCTTTTCAGGGGTAATTATGATCAAGAACTTCCTATTTTATGTGGAGATCTAAAAGTAAATCCAAAATTGGTATAACTAATTTACTAACAAATAAAAAATTACGATAATAGTTACAAATCCTTCCAATATACTAAGAACACACAAGAATACAAACTCCAACACTTACTCATTTCATCAACATCTCACAGATACAGGACATACCATAGACACACAACCCAAACCAACTATAATACATATCTGCCAAAAAGGTCCACTTTTGAATTTACTGCAAGCGGTAGAAATAAATAAACCAAACAAAAATAACGATATTGTAATGCTAAATGAACAAATAGAACTGAACCAATCCCCCCTTCTTAATTTAAATATCAAGTAGCTAATAGTCTGATGATTGTAGCAATGTTTTACCAACTCACATTTAGAGAATAATATAATTTTCATTTGTTTTTTATTTACTTTTAAATTATATTTTACATTTATATAATTATATAATTATATAATAAGTGAGGGCGCCGGTAGCTCAGTGGTATGCGTGCTTGACTTCTGAGCTCAAGGTCGTGGGTTCGTAGCCCGACCGAGGCCCTTAGTTTATTTTATCTGGGAGGTAAAATAAACTTAAGCACGACGTCCTTCGGATGGGACGTTAAGCGATGGTCCCGAGCCTGTACGATGTCAGGTACTCGTTAAAGACCCCTGCCCTAGACGAATAAAAAATTTAGGTAGGCAAAATTTAGGACTCCCACAGTAGAGTCGGGCTCATGTCCACCAGAGTGACGAAAGAGCGCTCTGGTAGTAGGCGATATGACCTCGTAGTTAAAGCCCGGGCATGAGTCATAAAACCTAAACCTAACCTAACCTATAATTCAAGCGTTCTACCTATATAAATACCAACATTTTTACTGTTACCTTCACTTTATTAGATTTCTTATTATTATATTTATTATCATCTTGTAAATATCTGTTTATTAGAATGTATAGAGTAACAAAATCAAGGGGATTCCCCGTCACTACCTAAACCCCCTCCATAACTCTACCTTCTACACCGTCAACCAATTCTGTCAGTTTGTAAGTGACTTGATAATGCCTTAACACGGCGAAACTAGTCGAGTATTTAAGAATATAGTAAAGTTTGACGAATAAATTGTGTATTTTAAATTATTTATTCCAATATAGTCTTTTAAAAACAAATTAATTCATGAGCCCGTTTATTCCGAACGTAAGTAAATATAGAACAGCAAAAATAATGAATTTGAAAGTATGATGACGTCGAAGCTGCATAGAATTTTCTCGTCGGTGTAGTTTTTGATAGTTCCAGTTCGATTAAATACATTTTGATACTATAAAAAAATCCTTATTAAGGATTAACATAATTCGTCAATTGCTATTAATAATAATTACTCTACTTTTTACTTCCACAGCCATACGAAGTATAGGAGAAGTTACGTAATCTATCGCAAATTTGATTTTGCCCCAGAATTTCATTTTTTACAGCCGCTGATTCCAAAAAAAGAAAAAAAAATCTGTGAACACTTCCGATGTATAGATACCGAATTTTACATGTGTTTCCAAAACCCCATAAAGACGATTACTTGGGGCGAGACATTTAGTTTGAGGATTCAGAAGGCACTATATAACTATTGATTGAGAGCGCCAGTAGCTCAGAAGTAGCTTGCTAGCCTATTGAGCTCAAGATCCCTGGTTCGAAGATTTCGGCTTCGGAAACAGGCCCTTAGGTTTTTTTTATCTGGGAGGTGAAAAAACGTTCAGCACGCCATCCTTTGGATGGGACGTTAAGCGATCGTTCCCGAAGCTGTACGTTTTCTGGTACTCGTTGAAGACCCCTAGACGAATAAACTTTGTTTTTGTAATTTTTTTCAGACGTGTCTTCTTTTTATGAAAATAAATTTCGGGACACTTCCACATCGTTTGGAACAAGTTTGTAGTGACCTGAAGAAGGGACATGGAGTGTCCCGACATATTGTTTGAAAAAAAAAAAAAGAAGACACCTCTGGAGAAAAAATGGCGGAAAAAATGTACATAGTAACATCCCAGAAAACATAAACCTAAGTAGGCAACATTTAGGACTTCCACTGTAAAGTCGGGCTCATGTCCAACAGAGCGACTAAAGAGCGCTCTGGTAGTAAGCGATATGACCTTGCAGCATGACCCGGGCATGAGTCGTAATAACTAACAATTGATTTTTAGCCCTAACGGTCGTGGTGGGGAAGTATAGCAACTTTTTTTTTTTTTGCATTAAATAAGATAGATAAGATCCTTTCTTGATTAGTAGTATTTTTTGATTTTAAAACACATTTTACAATAATTCCAAAAACTGTTGTTTCTAATCTATGTGGGTTGTGATAATTGCCAGATATGTTATGAGGAGTGAGCACAATCATGCACATAGACTTATACATATGGATACATGCGTCAGCATATAGATATATTTCATAAACATGTACCTAGCCACACAATATTTAAATGGCAGATAAATGTATCTGATAAATATGTAAATACAGAGTGAGTTCAGAAATACACTCCTCGTACTTAGCTCCAAGAACTGTGGCCACTCACACATAGTGACATAGTGAATCAACCTTCACCTTACGAATCTCTTCTTGTTAGATTATTAACTGAGATTAAGATTTTTGATTTTAGTTTTGAATAAAAGTTGAGTGAATTTGACTTGAAAAGCAGTTTTACAAAAAACCACTTTACGATGTAATCTGACCTCCAAAAATCCAGTCATTTTCTTTTCTTTATCAATGAGGAAACATTTGATTTCCCTTTAACCCAACCCCCCTTTTTAATGAAAACTAATAATTATTAGCGCAAACGGTCGACTGGTTTTGGAAGGGGAGCGAAGTGCTAATTGATTAATTCGTTCTGTGGAAGTACATTGTCGGTGATTCACCCGTTTTTCTGTTGTTCTCTTTAGGAAAAGAAAAGAGAAATCAAATTTTTCTTCATTGGTAAAGAAAATAAGATGATTGGACGTTGGGACTGTGCTATGATGGGAGACTATGTATGGGGTACAGTGCGTGCAGTGGGATCAGAGAAACATAAGAGGACAGACCGTTCTCATGTACATTTTTGAAAGACACTATTGTTGTATGAAGATTCAATCTTATTCAATATTTTCGCTCTTATTCCTACCAATTCTTGAGGTACTGTATCTTAGATTTCTTCTATAGGACTCTAGTTATATTAAATGAACATGTAATGTTAGTAGCTTTTGAGAAAATTTAAAAATTTGTTATCACAGCCAAAATATTGACATTGAAAATTAAGCAATAAACACTATAAAACTAAGTTTTTTTTTTTTTTTTTTTTAATTATTCTACAATCTGTACAATTAACAATAAGTAGAAGTGAAAATGAGAGATAAATATGTACAATTGATGGGAGAAGCCAGCCAGTGCCGACACTCCCTTAGACAGTCTCGTTATTCAAAGATGATCGCGAGGCCAGCGTCGTCTTAGGCGGCGTGGAGGGTTGTCGGGATGGGACTGAGAGGACATGCGCTGAGCGACAGGATTGGGATGGGTATTCAACTTAGAATGGAATTTCTTGAAGCGGAGTTGGATCAGGTCTTGGACATAAGGAATGTTGAGGTCTTTGTGTAGGACTTTGTTGGTGACATAAAAACTAAGATAAACAAAAACTTGGTCAAATTTTGTTACATAGTGTAATCATAGGGGCTCCAAAATCCTCATAATAAATGTTGTGTCGATAAATTCATTATATCGGCAGTTATTAGGGTTTGTGATTTGTGCTCCCTTTCCTTCAACCATTATCGCTGATTTGATAGGTTAGATGTCCTCATTGGGTTTTGAATTCACATATGAAATTTTGTGTCGACACATTCATTTACAACAGCAGTTATTAGAGATTTTGTATTGAGCCTCCTCATCATCCCCCCTGCCCTTTGGCCGATTTAGCTGAAATTAGCCGTTGTCCTTCTGGATTCACATATAAAATTTCGTGGCAATACATTCATTCTATCGGGAGTTATCGTGTTCACAGGCAGACAGATATCTGGAGGTCGGAAAACATGAAAACTCGGCATCGAATGTTTGGCCGAGTACATAACTTCCCCTATACTTCGTGTAGCTGGCAAAAAACCTTCTAAAATATCTGCTGGCGGTCTGTCCTAAAAACGTTGCTGGCTTCAATATTTGTATATTGTTATTATAGGCTATTAAGAAGAGGAAAGGCTATAAAGGTCACTCAGCTCAACAAAAGGTCATCGATTTTTCTAGGATTTTGTTGGTGTCTTGTACAACATTTGTAGTCAATCATCGGTGAATCTCTGACAATGTACTTCCCCAGTACAAATTAATCAAGTTTTCGCTCTCCAAACCTTGTTTGATCATTTCGACTAATAATTAATAGTTGACTTACCGGAAGATACTTCTGAATTCTCACACTAAATTTAGTTTCGATACATCTTTTTAATCGGCAGTTATTAGAGTTTTTGTCTGAAGCTGAGGCGTAGTCCTTATTTAGTTTTGGGTTTACATATAAAATATATATTCAATATATTCGTTCTCTCGCTATTTGTCCAAGACTCATTGATATTAGGTTGAAATGGTTTGCAAGAGAACAACTAACCGGGGAGGAAATGATGAGGTACTTGAATGGAAAATGTTGGACCTCTCTTGCTAATTATTGTAGACGAGCCAAAAATATCATAGTTTAACCAGAATTCAATTTAAATCATTATTGTAATCTAATGCTATTCTATTTCTCCTAATATTATATATGATAATGTTTATTACTATTTAATCCTATTATTATTTACCATTTATTAATCTTTTTAAGTTGTATTAATTTTTATTATCATTTTATAACATTTATTATAACTAGGCTCAAATCTTTTGATTCACAATTAATATTAGTATACCGAACCAAAATATTATGATTATTTTGATTTGAATTTTATAACTCAAAGATATATATTTATATTGATAAGATCCTTTCTTGTTTGTAAATAAAATTTATTATGTACTTAGGCGAAGGTATAATTTAATTTTTAAACAAGTTGTAATTGCATTTTGTTGTTCTATACTTGAACGCTAAGAGATGTACTTAATTTCTTCTTTATTTGTAAATTTTTACGACTTCATTCTGACGGTCATCTGACCAAGAAGTCGTCTTTGGTATAAAATTTTTGATTTTCGAATTATTTGTATATGTGTATTTAATTTATAAATAAATAAAGACCTAATAATAAATACATTCATTCTATCGGGAGTTAACATGTTCAAATACATACAATTTTTTTTTTTTTTAATTTTTAGAATCAGGATATCTGTGGGAACTCGGTATCGTACAGTGGGAGAAGGAAGATAACACGGCCATCTGGATAGGAGTTATTTATCATGTTAAAAAGAAATATATATATATATATATATACAATTTTTTTTGTACGTTTATGGCGCTTCATCGTCAAAAATCATATCTCACCGTACGATAAAAATCTTCTTCCGCATGAGTGTGACAACATTTTAGTTCAAAATTACATCACCAGGTCAAAAACCCCTGTTGAAAGATTTCTGATCCAGCAGTTCTCATGTGAATGTTCACTAAATGTTTATGTCAACATTTAGCGGATTTTAGGCTCAAAAAGCCTATATTTGTTTTGAGGATATGTCGAAAATTCATTCTCATCTTTTCTGAATAATCTTGAGCATTACGACGAGACATACCGACTGTTGTGGTTTTGAATGTTTTAAAAACGACACCTGCACAGTTCATATTTTACATGAAGTTAGTGCAGAAATATCAACTGTAAGAAAACAAGTTACTACTTATGACGGTGTTTAGAAATTTCTTCAAACAGGATTTTGTTGTCAAACATGTATATTATAAATAGATTTTATTGATATTTGTGTGTACTTCATTATTTGCATAACATCCTCATACGATGCTTTTATAACCAAATAAATTTGCTGCCAACAATTTGCAGCTCATCTTCCGTCCTCATTCGCTCGCTCGTTTCTTGCAACATGCATATCTCGAAGACTTCGCCCCCCATTCCCTCAGCTGAGTCGACCAAAAATACTCAAGTGTTTTTCTTTTAGAATTATTATTAACCTATAAAATTTTCTTCCTTTTCATTCCATTATTCCGGCAGTTATTTGGGTTTTTGTGCTCAGCCCTCCTTTCTTTCAGGCGATTGGGATGGAAATCATTAGGTGTTATCCTTGTAGATTTCTGGATATACATATCAAATTTCGAATATAGTTAGTTATTATGACCCATGCCCGGGCTTTAACTACGAGGTCATACCGCCTAGATTCGTCACTCTGGTGCACATGAGCCCGACTCTACTGCGGGAGTCCTAAATTTTGCCTACCCTACATTTTTATTCACTTAGGGCAGGGGTTTTTAACAAATACCTGACATCGTACAGACTCGAGCCCATCACTTAACGTCCCATCCGAAGGACGACGTGATTAAGTTTATTTTACCTCCCAGATAAAATAAACTAAGGGCCTCGGTCGGGTTTCGAACCCATGACCTTAAGCTTAGAAGACAAGCACGCATACCACTGAGCTATCGGCGCCCTCTTTCGAATATCCAAATATGTATATTCATTCTATCGGAAGTTATCGTGCTCAGACAGAACTTTTTTCCCTCATTTTTGGAATCATGGAAACTTTTGTTATTTCTGACCGATTACTTAACTTCCCTTTCGCAAAGTTAATGGTTACTTCGTGAAGTTGGGAAGAAATTGTGTTCGATTTTGTGCTTGACGGATAGTTCGAAGGGGTCATCATTATGTGTGGATCTTGACTTCAAACAATTAAAAGTATATACCGTTAAATTTTCGCTTGTCTAAGAAAAGAAGTTGAAATTTGATCAATAGTTTGTAACTTGTTTGTTGAAAGTCGTGCTAATTCCTTTTTTTGAAGATTTGGTCGTAACTGATTATTTTCTACCGTGATTGTTTATTATCTAAAAGTAAATGCGATTATTGTAAAATCGTAAAATTGTTTTCGGAATTGTAGAATAGAATAACAGTTATGAAACAAAAATCAACTACACACCATTTTTATCTCCATTATTTAACACATAAGTACACTTATACGATGCACAATAAATAAATTTAAAGCGTTGCACTCACAAAAAAAAAAAAAAAAATGAATTAATTCAAACACAAACGGATAAGAAATACACATGTTACGCGAATGTTACGATTTTTTGTTTGCGCTGTGGAGGAGGAAAACGCTGCATCTACCTCAAAACGTCCTGCTATAACTATGTAACAAGTTTCACTTCAGAGATTATTACGAATAAAACGAGGTGGGGAAGTGCATTGCTGTGATTTACCGATGTTCATAGTCTCCTTTGGGTGTATTTCCTCATTCTATCTATAAGAGTCTGAGGTAAATGAACTGACTTTATTTATAACTATAAAATAATAGGCAAACAAGATGGGAAGAGGTGTTTTGGCAATCCTCTTCAGATGAGGTGTTTTTATAAAAATGTTTTAACAAAGCGGATCTTTTATTATACCAATTGCGATAGAACGAGTGAGAAGTGCCAAAATGCCTCCCAAATGAATTAACAAACTTCTTGTTAAATTATGCACAACTTGCATCATGTGCCCCCCTCCCCCCCTCCTTTGCAAAATAAATTAGACATAGTTTTGTGTAAAAGTTCCAAGGAGACTGCACGATGTTGGGGCGGGTCAGCACTACAAATATAGATTTTTGGCGTCCGTTACTCTCACAACTGTTTTGTGGTCACGGTTCTGTGCCACCGTAACTAATGCTCGCTTCTCACTCATTTTCTTCTCTTGTGGAATTCTTTTAGTACCAAGGAAAAAAATATGTTTATCAAAATAATTTGTTTGCAACAAGTTTTAAGCGCAAGAGGCGGAACAGACAGGTAGGTTCGCGCATAGCCGATGCATGGGACGACAGTTTCAGCCCAGGACATGGAATTGGGAGAGAGAGAGAAGATTCGCTCAAAAAGAAAGAAGTAACAAGAAAATGATTTATAAAAACTTTGTTATAAGGCTACCGATATTAAATAGAATGAGATGTATACTACAGTTGTATATATACTATACTTTAGTGAAATTATTCGTAGTTTTGCATCGTAAGAAGAATAAGATGTATGATACTTAACATTTTCAGTATTTCTTAAGTCGTGGCTGAAGATGGTAGCAATACCGAAAGTACTCCCATATATTTTATGAAATAGACAATATTTTTAAAAAACTTACGTTTTTTTTATATTTTTAAAAAATAAGATGTATACTATAGTTATATACTATGCTGATGTAGTGAGAAGTGATTATTTCACAGGTTGTCAAATACAAATGTAGCCTGACCTCTTACAGGTTTTAATTATTCTAGCAGGCTTTCGGTTGCCTTCAACATAAGGTAGTCGACAAAAAAAAAAAAAACATCATTTAGTAAAAACCTACAAAATTCTAATCGCTACACGCAAAAGTGCATAAATATAAAAATAAAGAAACTAAAAACAAATAATTCTTGTAAATTATTATAATTATATTAATAAAAGAAATATAGAAAACAGATAATTCAGGCAATAAGATTAATAAATAACATAAAATAAAATAATGAGACATAAAGCTTCAAACTTTTCTTTTTTATTGTTATATTCTATAGAATGTTTTATCAGATATGTTATTTTTGAAGCTTTATATTTCATTTATTATTATATTTACGAGTATAGATTTTATTTTATGTTATTTATTGAACTTATTGCCTGAATTATTTGTTATCTATATATTTTTTTATAGTTATACCTTTTAATGCCTGTCGCCTGTCTTGGTGATTACAATTTTGTAGATTTTGACTATATGATGGGGGTTTTGTAGACTGTTGATGAGGGCAACTACTCGATTAATTAATCAGTGAATTGTACTTTCTTGGAAACGAGTGAATAAATGAACCCCATAAGGACGACAACTGATATTCAGCCGAATTGGTTAACGGGAAGGAGGGGGCTTATAGGAGTCTTAATCAAATACCCCAATAACTGTTGAAGTAATGAGTGTATTGACACGAAATTTAGCATTCACAAGTACCTCAATAAGACACTTATTAATTTTCAACTAAATCGGTATTAGTTTCAGAGAGAAAGAAAACTTAGTTGATTAATTTGCCTTGGGGAAGTATGTATCGCCCGTGATTCAATGAATGGCAGACCTACATATCATTCTGCAACTTTGTGCGAAGTTTCAGTTAGATTAACCGGGGAGGTTGTGGGGTAACTTGTAAATAGGGTTTCGTATACGATCTTCAACCTACAGAACCCCTAATAATGAAACAAAAATACAAAAAGAAAGTGGGTGCCTTGGTTGGTTGTACGTCGAAGTGATGAAGATAAAGTGAAGTCGGGAGGGGGCCTCGTCTCTCCTCTTCTGTCTCATCCTTACCACGTCTAAAGATGACAGCAGATCTATGTCTTCTTGAAGGTCAAGGTCCCTCTGCTACACGTGCTACTCAAATTTATATTTTTTAACTATTTCAGCCCATAATTAGTTATAATTTTAGACTAGCAGATTTCCCGGCGTTGTCCGGTAGTAATACTAAGTTGTACTTCTATACCGGGAACTGAATTACATGCGACACCCGGACAAAGTACAAAAAGCTTCCTCTTTCCCACCTCCTCCCTTAGAAAAAAAAAAGGTCGATGAATAACTGTAATATAAGAATGTACTTCCCCAGAACGAATTAATCAATTAACTTTTCCTCCCCCTCCAGAATTAGTCGATCATTTGGGATAATAATCAATAGTTGAATTACATAGAAGTTTCTAAATTTAGTGTCGATAAATTCATTATATATCAGCAGTTATTAGGATTTTTGAGTTGAGCCCCTGAAACCCTCCCCTAAACCCTTCCTTCCCTTCGGCCGATATCGCTGAAATTTAAGAGGTTATATTCTTATCCGTTTTAAACTTTAAATATGAAATTTCATGTCTATACATTTATTACATTTGCAGTTATTCGAGTTTTTTTTTATTAAGCCTCCCCTATAACTGGGGAAATAGTAATATGGATACTATCGAACTCTTCTCCTGGAAATGATAATCCACACACTATTGTATAAAATGATAAGCCACACATTATTGTATAAATTAATAAACCACATATTATTGTGTAAAATGATAAGCCACACATTATTGTATAAATTAATAAACCACATATTATTGTGTAAAATGATAAACCATACATTATTATATAAAATAATAAGCCAAACTTTATTGTGTAAAAAAAAATGTGTGCTTACCACCACCAGCGCCCCTCCAATTTAAGATTGTTGGATGCCTCATAGTCTATATTCTAAGTTAGATTATCCTTCAGATAATAATCCTGTAAGTTTCTTGAAATAAGCAAATATTTTAAATAAGTAATTAGATTTATCAGTCCAACATATATATATATATATTTTTTTTTTTTATAAACCACAACTAGTTTCGGCAATTTGTTATCTTCAGGTGGTGAATCTGAACATACATAAATCAAAAATTAGATTAGAATTTACGAGCTTTTACAGTTTATGTCCATCAATAACTAAATAAATAAGTTAAAAATAAAATATAACAATTTAAAAATACGTAACAATTACCAAAAGTACAATAAGTTAAAATATTTGAATTAAAAACAGTATAATATTATTGTAGGTACTGTTTTTAATTCAAATATTTCAACTATTCAAATATTTTTTTATATAAAAAATAAAATAAAATTTAAAAAAAAATATATATATATATGTTGGACTGATAAATCTAATTACTTATTTAACAAGCTAGTCCACTACATCTGCCTACCACCAAGAAAAAAAGCAAATATTTTCGTATAATGTCCGGAAGAAAAATAAAACACCTTCTCGCTCTTCAAAAATAGGATATATGTATTTTTGAATCGACAAAAAATGTAGTACATATAAGGATTCAGAAGCACCTGTGTTATTCAACTACTGTTTTAAAGGGAGAGCGATAACAATTGATTAATTCGTTTTGGGGGAGTACATTGCCGATTAATCACCGACGTTTTTTTTACTCCCCCAGCTATACGACGTATTGGGGCTATGTAATCAGTCAAAAATTCGATGCGGAGTTTTCAAAGAATTTCATTTTCCTACCTCTCTATTCCAAAAATGAAAAAAAAAATTCAATGTGTCTGTGACACTCTAACTCCCGATAGAATGAGTCGACCACGAAATTGAATACCTCTAACGATGACACCTATCGAATTTCAGCTAAATCGGCCTAAGGGGAGGGAGGGATTGGGAGGCTTAACTCAAAATCTCCAGTAACAGCCGATGTAATTAATGTATCGACACAGAATTTAGTATGAGGCATTTCTTATGTAATTTAATGATGAATATTAGCGCCAAGGGTCGGCTGGTTTTGGAGAGGGAGCAAAAAATTATTTGATGAATTCGTTCTGGGGGATAAAATGGCCGGCAGTGCCTCCTGGTAGTTGGGTAAGTATCAGGAACTATGCCAGTGTCTTCTTCTCCTGTCCTCTTCCTGGTATTTCCGACTGATTCCTTCCCGACCATCCTCTTTCATTATCCTGTTCTGATTCATTCTACCGCCCTTCTTAGAACATACTGAGATGGAGGGGACGAGTCAACACGAAGTGCTTCCACCATGCAAATGGCATTAAGAAGACTTCTCTTCTTGGAAGTCTGTTAAGTCATATTAAGTCCCCTTCCCAGAAATAGGCACGATACTTATTAGGATCCTATATTCAATTAAGGCCCAACTGTAACATTTTCGTATTTTCTTCAGATAAGTTGCTTTAATACTCGCAAAACTAGGAAGAGTTGCTCTTTTCATATGTGTTAGTAAGATGTCTTCCCACTATTTTATTTTTTACCATAACCGGTCTTCAACGCAACAGCGTCATCATCAGTGGAACATCTATGATAGAATAAATATAACATACAAATAATGAAAAGTATAAATCTTAAAGCATCAGGTTACAGAGTAACAAAATAGAAACTTACCCCACCCACACAGCGTAGCGGTTAATGGAGAACTGGCATAGCTCAAAGGGATGGGGATAGCTATGTTCACTCACTCTACATACAAAAACATTCATTCAAATATACACAATAACTATAAAATGAATCTCTACATAATAGTAAGATATCTCTGCAATATAATACAATTTACGATACATCCTAAGGAATTTTTGTCATCAAATATAATAAATAAAAATAAATAAATACAATTAAAAAAAAAAGTTTTTATTTTGTTACTCTGTACCCTGATGCTTTAAGATTTATACTTTTCATTATTTGGATATTATATTTATTCTACAATAGATGTACCACTGATGATGACGTTGCGTTGAAAACCGGTTATGGTCAAAAATAAAACAATGGGAAGACAACGTCTTTTATTTCTATGAGTTGCTCTTTTATTCAGTGCGAACGTGTAGCACAGTCGAACATGTTCTTGAGATGACCATGTATTAATCTGGTTGTACCATTATGTGAAAACTCATTATTGAAGTTTTGATCAATTAGAGTGAGAGAGCGTCTCTATAAGGGAGTCTAGTTCATTATACTATAGGGGTGTCTTGATGGAAAGGGGCGTGTTGCAGAAATACTCAGACAAAAAAAAACAATTATAAACATATTCACATAGACATTATGTTATGAGTACACATTTAAACAAACAAAAAAAATGTGTGTACTTATATAAAAAAAAGTGAAAAAATGAATATGCTCAATGACAATTTTGACTGAGACATTATGAGCTCTTGAACGTGGTTATGGAGGCGACATGACTATCCGAAAGTCTAAAGCAAAAGAGATTTTTTTGGTGTGGAAGGAGTTTTTAGGGATATCAAATTGAGTTTGTAAACTAAACTTCCTATAATTTTCTCTGTGACTGTTAGAGTCAACTAGGTGAACTTTTGTATATTTGTTTTATTGGAATAAAATTTTTCCTTCCGCAATTAAACAATCTCGCGGGACCCATGTTCCGGTTAAGAGGGGGTCCGCAATGGAGAGGTTAAAATGGATTTACTATGCTTTTCGCCGGGGCCTAGACATAATCGTCCGTTAAGAGAATTTCCACAGTATAAAGCAGATGGGAAAATGTGGCTCAGAATTTGGACGGGTTTGAGCGCCCCCCTCTAAATAGTTGTCTACGCCATTTGATTTATGAATGAAATGTTATGTTGTGAACTGAATTTGTCCTATGAAGCTAGGAGGTTCAAGGGGACATGTGCACCGTGTTACTTTTAGAGACGGCTCTCTATCTCGTCTACTATAAATATAACGTACAGAATGCCAACCAGTCATGCCAAAATTCACTGTCTGTCCTCACTTCAAATCATTCATACATCTCTTCTTCGTTGGGATGGCCTTTACAATGAGAAGGGAATGGAGAAGGGGGTGTTGTGTTTAGAGTGACTATCTATTGATAAGGGAAGTTGAGGTTCGAATCCTCACTTGAAAGATATCCTTGGATGTCGTTTATATGATAGCTTGTGTTCATGAAAAAAAAAAAAAAAAATGTCACTTTTGAATACATACTATTAAGAAAAAGAACAGAAAAATTGCTAGTAGTTGAAGGGTGCGCAAGCTTATATGAAGGCCCTCCCTACCGGTAAGGGCAGCGTGGTGCTCTACACTACAGAACAGAAATATTGTTAGAAGTTGAAGGGTACGCAAGCTTATATGAAGGAAGGGAACCGGGTGCTCTACACTACAGAACAAAGGTGTCGACCCATCATTTAGATAGTTATTATGAATCATGCTCTTGCTTTAACGACGAGGACATATCGCCTACTACCAGAGCGCTCTTTTGTCGCTCTGGTGGACATGAGCCTGACTCTATTGTGGGTGTCCGAAATTTTGCATACCCGGGTTTATTCTCCTAAGGAGTCTTTAACGAGTTCCTGACATCGTACAGGCTCGAGACCATCGCTTAACGTCCCCTCTGAAGGATGGCATGCTCAAGGTCCTTTTCACCTCCCAGATAAAAGCGAGCGGATTTGAGGAACGGCGAACATTTATTTTCCATAATAATTTCATGCGATGAATGAGGACCTATAAAAAAAATACTCAAAGTTTTCATATGATTACACAACTTTCTCTTTGGGAAAGTATTTATTAAATTTATTTATTTATTTTTCCGTTTTACTTATTTATGTATGAGAAAATAGAGTGAGTAATTGGCCAATGTGTGTGTCTGTGGAATGACTGTTGATTTGGTCATTCTACTCGTTAGATGTGGGTTGTTCACATCGCTCCCATATTCGAACAGTCATTGTTCCTAACAAGACGTTGTTCATCTGAAAGTGCAACGAACGATGCACCCCACTCCATCACACATCACACGTGTTCCTTCGTCTTTCTCCATCTATGAGAGAGTAGAGTTACAGAAATTTCTCAAGGTAAATAACCACAACGTAAGAATCACTTTTATTTATGGATTAGAATAAAATTATTTTAAAAAAAACTATATGGGCTTCCTAATATTAGAAAATATATGCATCTACTTAACTACATTGCATAACGTTAGTTAAGGTCAAATATCATTAAACTTAACAACCCATGGTCGCATGGTTCCACTATAGTCGCGGGTTCTCATCCCTCAGACACAAGGCTAGACAGTGAAGAACGTCCTTAGCTAGGTGAGACATCAATCAATTTTTTTTTCAGGGGGGAGGGGGGTCTTGTAAAACGTTACGATGCGTTACAGGGGCGGGAGGGGGGAAACTAGGGAACAAACGAAAAAATCTCCCAAGTTGGCAACCCTTTTCGTTCGTCTCTTGTTTTATTTATTATTACCGCAAACGCGCTTAAAACAATAACAAAGGTATTTTAGCGACTTTCCGGTACTTTGCGCAACATAATTGTGACTTTTAGGTAAAAATGTTTAGGGAGGGGGGTACAGAAAGACGTTATGGCGCGTTACATGGGGGGAGGGAGGGTCAAAAATTTTCAAAAATTGCGTTACGTAATACTTGAACGCCCCCTTAGTTGGGAGGCTCAACTCAAGAATTCTAATAATTACCTATAGAAAAAATGTATTGACAGGAAATTTTATAGATGTGGCCTTCCGTAAAGACAACCCCTATTGATTTTCAGACAAATCCGTCAAAGGGAAGGGGAGATTAAGGGAGAGACTTAACGCAAATAACTGCCGATGTAATGAATGTATCGACATTAAATTTCATATTTGAAGTCAAAACCCAATAAGGATATAATTCAGCAATACTCGTGAAGGAGGGGGGGGGGGGGGGGGGGGGTTGAGGTAAGGGGGCTCAATTCAAAAATCTTAATAACTGCCGATGTAATGTTATTATACAAAGTTTAGTATGAGGATTTAGGAGCTCCTGGAGCTCCTATGAAAGTCAACTGTTGAATATTATGGGGAAGTACATTGCCAATGATTTACCGACAACATTTTTTGAAATAGTTTATTCCTTTTTTCAGTTATATTATTTAATGCATTATTTTTAATTCCTCAAAATTTGTTACCGATTCGTTATATTTAATCTCCAGGTGGCCTGATGATAAGAAAATCTTGAACGCCGGCTAGTCGCATGAAAAAAAAAAAAAAAGTCGTGAGAATTGACTACATCTATTCAAACTGCCTTCTAATCTTCCATGAGATGCCTATTTTTCAATAATTGCAGACAACAAAGGTCGAAGAAAGTGTTATCTTGTCGCGCCGGAGAGTCACGCCTGGGCTAGACATCAATTTCATCTTGCCATAAATGTAGATTTATCTGCGAGCCATTTCTCGAGCCAACACGGTCACAGATAAACATTGAAAAGTATGGAAAACTTATACAATAAATTTGCGTTATTCAATGACTTCCCAGTTGGAGAAGACACCCTCACCTCATCCTGAGTCAGGCTCATCCAATTGACCTGAAAACATTATAGCCTTCTCTCTGAATAGGAAAATCATCTATTAGTAGGTTCGTTTGTCTGCGAATAGGAACTTCCGGTGCAGGTAGCTCAGTGGTATGCGTGCTTGCTAACATTCACCCGGCCGAGGTTCTTAGGTTTTTTTTATCTGAGAGGGAGAAAAGCCTTTTGCACGCCGTCTTTCGGATGGGATGTTAAGCGATGGTCCCGAGCCTGTGCGATGTCAGGTACTGGTTACTGGTTAAAATCCTTTACCCTAAGTGAATAAACCTAGGTAGGCAAAATTTAGGACTCCTAGTGTAGAGTCAGCCTCTTGTTCACCAGAGTGACAAAAGAGCGCTCTGGTAGTAGGCGATATGTTATCGTAGTCACAATAACTACTAAATGGATTTTCTTTTTTTTTTTAAATTTACAAAGAGATATTTACAACTGTATAAAGAATATATACAACAAGCAAATGTACTAAATGGCAATGTCAAAATGTGAAGAGAGATGATAACCCAATGGCACTGAGTCGCATTCATTTATGGCTAATCACTCTCTGATCTAAGAATTCTTGGCCATTAGCGCTTAAGGCGTCGTTCGGGAAGTGTGGCAGAAGAGAGGGTATGGACTAGAGGATTAATGTGTGGGTTACTGAAGAAGGAAAATAATTTAATGTATAATCTGTATTTATTCCGTGACAAAGGGAATATTGAAATCAGTGTGAAGCGTTTTGTTGGAGATGTAATAAGGAGCATTGGCTATTGTACTAAGCATATTGGATTACAAGGATTTGAAGCTTTGTCACAACCCCATAGTTCAAGTCCATAAGTTCACATAAGCTTGAGTATTGCGTTATATATTAGTTGTTTCGTTCTCAGAGTAATTTTGATCTTTTGTCCAGTAGTCTTAGTAACAGTAACACAATATTCTACACAGAAAATGTGAAGATGATGTAGTGAGAAGTGATCATTCTACAGATTGCAAAATAAAAATGTAGTCTGACCTCTCACAGCTTTTATTATTTTATGCTAGCCAACTTTCGAGGTTGCCCTCGTTATCAGCCAATCTGATAGAACATTTCAAAAGAACATAACTCAAAAAAGAAATTAATAAATAAAATAAAACTCCATTAAATATAAAATGTAAATTAAACTCCCCTCCCACAAGTCTCCCTTTTCCTAGGGTTCTGGGCACACATAAAATTTCGTGTCGATACGTCCATTTTATCGGGAGTTAGTCACACATAAACACACACAGATAGATAAGAAATCCTTTTTTTTTTCAGATTCAGGTTGAAGAACATGAAGTTTTGGTTGGTAAATTCAATCAGACCGATTACAGAACTTCCCTTATACTTCATTTAGCTGGGAAGTCCAGGAATGACTTAGTCTAACTGATTACGTCATATTCAAAAAATGTCTACAATCTACAGCTATGAATCTTTGTAGGACAGACAGAGAGACAGACAGTTAAACGTCATAGACTTGTTAAAATGTTTTCGTATTGCGGTCTTCGACCTACGAGCTCCTAATAAATTGGACCAGAACGTGTTGTTGGTTACTTACTGTTAAAATGTTTCTTATTATCAGTAGGCACGCTATCCTCTGGGACGATAGAATCACGCCAAGCCTGGCTTCCTATCCCACCTTATCATCTCAAGTATTCCATCTGACCTCGAATTTCAGTGGAAAGGTCAATGTCAAAAATCGAATGGACGAGATCAAACGAACTGTCTCACGAACCTTTCGGAACGGTCAACAATTTCATTGGTATTTTATGAATGTACTTGAAGAAATGTATCAAAATGAAAAAAATTCGTTTTTCTGAGGGATTCTTGTGTCTTGAAACCTGACAATGTGGTAGTTAGGGTGGCCCTTATTTTGAAAAAGTTTAAATTTCTCAGACCTCCACCAGGAATTTTGTTTAGAATGTTGAAAAAATGCTACCTGAATTTTTTCAGATTTTTTTGACCATATTAACCAGTGCCTGTAAGGTGTTAAAGTTTAACATTGAGTTTAAATGGAAATTTTGCGATTCGAGAGACTTTAGAGCGTCACTTTTGGTGCCTCGAATGTATTGTTCTGAAATTTCGTATTCTTATGTTTTGGGGGTCCCTGAATTCAAATTTGATGTCAAAAATCAAGTTTTGACTGTTACACTTGTCAAAAAACTGTCATTAATTTTAACTAATAGACTATTTTCTCAAAAAATCCATTCGTGATGTGATTTTATAGGTTTTAGAGGTTGCTGATTTCAAATTTGATATAAAAAAACTGTCAAATTTGTGTACAATTTAATGAATACATTTTTCAATAATGTGATTATATATGATTTAGGGGCAGCTGAATTCAATTTTAATATCAAAAATTGATTTTTGACATTTCCGGTTGTCAAAAAACTGTCAATAATTAAAAAATTAAAAACATTATTCTGAATCTATTAATTAGTCTTCCAATGATATAATTTGATGTCAAAGATCAATTTTGCATAGCACATAGTATAAATATAATATACATACAAATAATGAAAAGTACAAATCTCAAAGCATCAGCGTACAGAGTAACAAAATAAACAGCAGTGTGAGAGACTGGTCCCAAACTAAGGGAAGTAGCTGCCCTGTAACAGATATATTGTAAAACGTTGTTTTATTATATTATATTCATGTGTATTTTATTTTATTTATTTTTTAACTCTTTGATAATATTAATATCCCCCCCTTCCGCCTCTTCTAATCACCTTCTTTCCCTTGGCTAATCGGCAAAAAACTTATAGATGTCGTCCTTATTGGGTTTTGAATTTTGAAATAAGGCTGTTACTCTCCCACCTATGAAGGACGTATAGCTCCATTATTATTTTATGCTAAGTTTCACTAAGCCCCATGAACATTTACATTTGTTGAAGTTTTACGAGCTTACTTCAAGTTTTACGAGGCTTTCTTCAACTAAATATTCAATCTCTCATTCTTTCACCACAAGGAGGCTCTGTAAAACTGGAACACTTTCTTTACAACTTGGTCATGGGAACGACTTTTTTTGCTTCTTGTACTAAGCTCGAGACCTAACTAAGCACGTTCTTCACTGTCTAGCCTTGTGTCTGAGATGTCACGTCGGGGAATAGTTTGCTAAAACTGGTGAAATCGGCACCCTGTTTTTTTTTAAAACGCTTTGGCACCATGGATTTGAGGATCACTCATTAAAAAAAGTCGTTGGTAAATCGCTGACAATGTACTTCCCCAGCACGAATTAATTTGTTAAGTTTTTGCTCTCCCTCCAAAACCTTTTGGTCTAAAAATGATAGTTGACTTGCTTAGAAAGTAAATTATTATTATTATAGTTAATTTTATATCGATACATTCATTACATCGCCAGTTATTCGGGTCGTTTTGGAATCAGGTGGTCGGATAAGATGAAATTCTGGTGATAATCCAACATCGACTAATCCCCTGATTACATAACTGCCCGTATACTTTGTATGGCTGGGGAAGTAGTACCTACCAACTATGAATGTCTCGGTATCACATTTTGAAATATAAAAAAGTATCAAATTGGTACTTGACCTTATTGTCAAAATACTGTTAATAATAGCTAAGCTAATATCACTCTTAAAAACGTTAAATTTACTTGACATATAAAGTTCCCGTTTTATATGGGGAATTTATGTAATGGTTCAAAATTCGATGTTGAATATTCACCAAAATTTAATTTTTTCCTATCCCATGAATCCAAAAATTAATTAAATATACAATTTTCAAAGGATTTATCTGAAGAAGCCTCCCAGGACGCTCCAACTCAAATAAACTAACAATGTTTAGGTTCGATATTATCTGAGAGTAATGGATGCGATAAAATTGAACATTTCCCAAGAATCAATTTAATTTAAGTGTTTTTGATTCCTCAGCTGTACGAAGTACGTAATTAGTCAAAAACTTAATGGTTTCTGATCATCTGATCTCAAAAATTAAAACAAAAACTCTGCCTGTGAACATAATAACTCCGGATAGGAAGACATGTAGAGATATATTAGGATATTATCTATTGATTTTCAGTCAAATCCCCAAAGGGAAAGGGATAGGGGGGCTTAACATAAAATGATATGTATTCACACGACATTTCATACGTAAATTTATAACACTATAAGGACGACATCCCTCAATTTTCAGCGGAATCGGAGGAAAGGGAGGGGAGATGAGAGGAGAGGAAGGGGTTTCGACTAAAAATACCTTAATAACTGCCGATGTAATGAATGTGACGTCACAAAATGTAGCGGGAGGATTCAGAAGTAAGTTAACTATTGAAATTTAGCCCGGGGAAGTACATGGCCAGTGAAAATATCATCTCTGTTACTTCAAAACTGAAATTACTACCTCATAAAACGTTGAGATTTCGAAGCTGCTTGAGCGTTTTGCTTGAATATTGGCCATTCACACCATAGTACTTACATATATTAAATTCGCTCGAAATCAATCTATTATTCTCGAAAATGTTAGAAACAACGGACATAAGACACAAGCGTACCATAGGCATTTCAGAAAGGTCTCATTTTGTTCATTGGGTCCTAAAACATTAGAAAAAAAAAAAAATAAATACTAATTTCGACCGACAATGTCATAAACCCGACTTCGGGAAGTAAATTGGCTTATATGGGTGGGCAGATTGGAGTGAGTTGGACCACGGGCCAAACAAAAGGATGCTGTGAAGAATCCTTGGAAAGAGGGAAGCAAGGAAGGAACCCTAAGCAGAAGCGTATCGTTAATTATATAGGTCCTCATCAGTAACTGATTACTAAAATCTTGGAAACAGCTTATTTATTTCGGGTTCTATCAATATATGAATTTGGAAAATGTCATTGGAAAGGTCATAGCTCCTCATATCGTCGTAAGTAATTTTGGGGAAACTTGGAAGTGCGAGGCAAAGAAGGTGATGCGAGGAAGGGTAATTAATTCCAGGGTAGGCAAAACATAAGACTTCCAACAGTAGGGTCGGGTTCATGTTCTCTAGAGGCGCTCTGGTAGTAGGCGATATGCAGTGGCGTGATGACCAAGCCCCCAGAAGGCTGACTGTCCTCTGTTTGGGGGGGGGGGGGAGAGTTGGCTCCCCCACCAGTAAAATTCCCCGTTTACGCCATTAGCGAGTAAGAGCTTGGGTATGCGTCAGGAACAAACATAGGAAGCGTTTTCAAGACCTGACAGAGTTGTGGTTGATCTAGCGTGGTTGGGAGTGAAGATGGGCGCGGCGCGGTTCGCCCAGCAAGTGTGGGCGCTCACGGGAGGAGTGCTCGGGGCGATGGAAGGGGGGTGGGAGGGAATGCTGGCAGAGTGGCGCTGTTGGTAAGATTGATGAAGGGAAGGGGGGGGGGGGGGCTGGTTGCTCCATGATGATGATGATGATGTGGATGTGGATGGATGATTAATACCCCCACCCCAGGAGACCTTGGCTAGTGGCCTCCAGGACCTGCCTCAACCCAGCCTCACCCAACACCACCCCATTCCACCCAGCCACCAGCCAACCCACCATTACCGAACTGCATTCAACACAAACGGCAAATAACACCCCCTCCCCCTCCCAACCTTCATGGAAATATATACAATAAACCCTTAGCGCTGACATGCAATTTCAGTCGTGCAACAGTTTGGTTGTAGTAGTAGTAATCCAACCCTCCAGGGTCATAGCGCCAATCCAGCGTATTTTACAATATGTATTTGTTTAAATAAATAAAAATAGAACAATAATTAAAAAATAGTTATTATTTATTTTATAATTATTTATAATAATTAAAAATATATATGTATATATTTATATAATTTTAATAAATAAACAACAGCAACAAGCCTGAGCGAAGTTTTTCGAATTATCAGTCAAGTATCCCTTAGCGCAGTTTTTTGTTAGGGAAACAAATTATCACTGACAAAGCGTCAGAAAACACCGAAGAGTCCTTCGTAGGCTATTATATGCACACATATATTTGAAGGCGCATTGGAGTTTGATTGTGTGAGCCACTATCTTGTGTTTATTTGGCAGCGCGCACTCATGTAGGTAACTGAAAAGTTGGTCAACTAAATAGTTTGGTGTTTTGATACAAACTTTTCGATTTCACAACCTTGAGTAACCATGGTTCTATGTGTTGCAACGCGTCTGAGTCCACTTGAAACCAAACAGTCGATTGATCAGTCAAGTATTTCTCACTGGTGCGAGAAAATAACTAATATTTATTTGTATGAATTAACTAGATGGTTGCCCGGTTATTAACAGCAACAGAGCGTACAAAGTATGCTTCGTAGATAATTTTATGAAAATATGATGAAGCGTTAAAGAGCTAGCACTTATTTCTCATGTTAAAGGTTCAGGTCTATAAACCTGGTTAAGATGAGGGCTACACGCTGTATTGTGATCGATAAAGTACACCCTCACAAGCCCCGGATGAATGTGCCTTTTGGGTGGACACCCAAACCGACATTCTTGTCGTTTTATTCAAATCATTTTGTAGTTGAGCCGTTGAAAAGACATTTCTGAGAGCCTGAATTCTAAGATATGGATGTGGCTTTGATTATGATGTAAGAAAGAGTATTTTAAGCTCAGAAAAAAAATGTGTAAATACATATAAATTCGTTCCTTTTATCATACAGAACAGAAACAGTCAACAGAAATTTAATAGAAAATCCGTGCATTGATCTCAGTGCTCAATATTTTTCCTCTCTCTTTACATCAAGACTCAAATTTAAAATTTTTGAATATGGCGTAACCTATATTGTAAGATCATTCCCGAACTAAAATATTTTCAGCTTTATTTACTTGCGTAGTTTGAGGGCGCCGGTAGCTCAGTGGTATGCGTGCTTGACTTCTGAGCTCAAGGTCGTGGGTTCGTAGCCCGACCGAGGCCCTTAGTTTATTTTATCTGGGAGGTAAAATAAACTTAAGCACGCCGTCCTTCGGATGGGACGTTAAGCGATGGTCCCGAGCCTGTACGATGTCAGGTACTCGTTAAAGACCCCTACCCTAGATGAATAAAAAATTTAGGGTAGGCAAAATTTAGGACTCCCACAGTAGAGTCGGGCTCATGTCCACCAGAGTGACGAAAGAGCGCTCTGGTAGTAGGCGATATGACCTCGTAGTTAAAGCCCGGGCATGAGTCATAAAACCTAACCTAACCTAACTTGCGTAGTTAGGAAAAGAAAACAAAAACGCTTATCAACAATTTTATCTGTTTATAGGGGAAGTTATGTAGTCGGCCAAAAATTCAATACTGACTTTTCACCGGAATTTCATGTTTTCCAACCCCCTGATTCCAAAAATGGAAAAAAAAATTCTCATTGTGTACCTGTGTACACGATAACTCCCGACGGGGTAAATGTATTGAAACGAAATTTTATATGTGTATTCAGAATCTCTTAAGGACGTCACCTATTGATTATCAGCTCAAGAAAAAGGACATTAGGTGGGGGAGCTTAACATAAAATCTCTAATAATTGCCGTTGTAATGAATTTATTGACATGAAGTTTTGTATATTTAAATTAACTTTATTAGCTTTAATTAGCTTAACAAAAAAAACCGTAATTGCTGCCGTAATGAATGTATCCGAAACCCGACGTTGATTCCGAAAGGACGACATCTATCAATTATTAACAGAAGGTAGGATCAGGAGGGTTCAACTTATCAATGTTATGAATGTATCCGAAACCCCGTCAGAACGACATCTATCAATTATCAGTCAAGTTGGCCGAAGAGAAGGGGAGATCAGAAGAGGGGGCTCAACTTATCAATGTAATGAATGTATCGACACGATATGTAGGTGTTGTATGAGAATACAGAAGTCCCTAAGACACCTATTGATTTTCAGATCGGGGATTTGCAAAAAATCCTACGTAATAGCAAAGGAATTTCGAACAGAATTATTCAATATTGGACCTTGAAAATGGGAAAAACCTTGAGGAAGTGTTACGAAGGAGAGCGAGGCATCCTGAGAAATTGGCCCAGGAAAGGAAAAACCGAACTTATTCCTTTTCTTTATCTCTTTTTCTTTTTCAAGGACGATTATTTTGGCGTTT
This sequence comes from Aradus depressus, assembly GCA_963662175.1. Lineage (NCBI taxonomy): Eukaryota > Metazoa > Arthropoda > Insecta > Hemiptera > Aradidae > Aradus > Aradus depressus. Next base: position 10,048,384 of record OY759215.1, read on the forward strand.
TGTTTTTTTGAAGGTCGCCATTAAACTTCCCGAAGTACAACAACTGCCAGGAGAGTGGCTCTGTGAAGTCCTTCTATCGCCATACACAAAATGTTCACTTTTTTTTCAGTTTATGGTTGCTTTTTTTTTCCACCATATTGCACTTCCGTCAACCCCTGTTGACTTCCGCACCAATGCAGCGCACACCTTCTCGCGCCCACTCGTCTACTCCCCACCCTTTTTGGGGGAATTTTCTCTCAAAATTCAGTTTTTTTTGTCATGGTGGTATGACAAATATTTCCCCTTTCAACAATATTAGTCATGATTACGATACCAGGAAGAAAAATGAATTTCGAAAAACTAAACATTCTTCCTCTCTTCTCGAAAAAAGTGTAACTTATAAAGAAATCAACTTCCCCTTTCATTTTTATTTTCTTGGCACCAATATCCAATAAGTTCTATCATAATTACTTTATGTTTAATATTATTATTATCATTAATTTATTGGTTATTTACTATTTATTTTATTATTATTTCTTAACTTATTTATGTATATACTTTTCTATATTTCTCTTTTGTGATCTGAGGAAAGGGCGTACAAATCGCCCCTAAATATCGTCTTGAATAAAGACATCTGAAATATAAATAGAAGTTTGTATAAAAATAGTATCTATTGTTATTTTCTAATATTTAGAATTGTATATTCATTTATTTTCTCTTATTTAGTTCATTTTAATAATAGCTATTATTATTTATTTTCCCATCAATTGGCTTTGAATCAAATTTCTCCATTCTATTTTTTATGATTGTTGTAAAGTTTTATTTACGCATAGCATTGTAAAATTTCATCGATTAAATTAAATTCTTATTAAAATGAGATTTAATATGTACATTAGACATTTTAAATACAGAATTATGCTTGTAAACAACATTAAAACATATAACATAAATGTAATAATTCCGGTTGAAAACTGAAATTCCGATTAGGCGAATGAAGGGCTTAAGAGTTTACTTCGGTATTTTAAGTGCATTCGAATATGAGCATATTCAAGTTCAGATGTTTTGAAAAGTTGAATTAATAAACTAAGCCTTCGAAAATGCCAAAAAAAAAAAAAATCAACAATTACAACTTAAACTTCTACCCTTGAAAGTAAATTGTATGCAGCAGGGGCCTTTCTTGACGTAACTCAGACGCGGGACTTCACAAATTGAGGCTATTACTTCCACACACCTACTACCTCATCCTACAGTCATACTTAACACACAGATACTTCGTGGTCCTACAAGACTTTGCTGTCTTTTCGTTGCAGTCCATATTGGCAGGCGTGCCGCAAGGATCTATTTTCTCTCCTCTGTTATATACACGTATACACTTTACACCTCAGACATACCTTGACAGCTACATACGCCGATGATACTGACATCTTAGCTGCTGCTGAATCTTTCCATACATGCCTCGTTCACATTACAACACCATGTTACTCAAATTGAGAACTGGATAATTAACACGGACCAATCACAACATATAACATTTACGGGTCACATGTCACACAGTTTTTATCTACATACTACCTCCCTCAGTTTAACACCGTGAGATATTTAGGAATTACACTGGGCAGAAGATTGACATGGAACCATAGTACCTCAGATTGTGATTAACTATAAACAAACTACTTAAAATCCTTTATTACCCTTACACAAAAGCGTAACTGCTACACATTCTTAATCAAACCACTCTGGATTAACGGCTCACAAATTTACGGTTCGGCTTAAACAACTAATCTAAAACGTATCCAGGGTTTGCACTCAAAGACACAACCTCATCACACAATGCCCATATACGGAGTACATAAGTTACTGAACACTCCAAAACGATAAACACAGTACACGAAATTATTCAGTCTCTTTACAGATGTTTTCCATTGCAAATTGCATACACATGCGAATCCATACGTACGAATATGAAACCCTGACTTGCTATAATCCCAAATTGCAACCCCCCTTTTTTTTTTTCTGAGGAGCTACCGCTGGGTGGCCTTCCTCTCTCACACCTGTCCACCATGTTTTCTTGGCAGCTGGTTGTTGCCTGGAAGCAACAGTTTCAACCAAATTTTACGACAAAAAAATGTATAGCAAAATGAAATATAATAATTTGAAGCCCATAACATTAACGATGACGAAGCTTTTCTGTTTTGACTTTCCTCTCCGCCGTCCTCTTTGCTTGTGTCTATTAACTTTCAACACTGCTTTCTTCTGACCACAGCAACAATAATTGTAACTTCCTAATTTAATTGAATACATAGTTCAATTATAATATAAATAAATAAGGAATGAACAGGTGCATTAATGAGTGAATTTAATGGTCTTTGACTTGTGTAGATTTTCGAGTTGACGGGGTGTAGAGTTGGTTGTGCTAATTTCAAGGCCAAATTTGAATATGGCCTCGAGATGACAGACTCACCCACACTACCTCCACATACATTATAAATATTTTTACTATTCTATTTAAATAGAATTTTTTTTTTCTATTCAAAGTCTCACCTTTACAATATGTATCTTTAGTAAAATAAACATAGCTAGTTCTCTTGTTTGTCTGACTATCAATATTTGTCTACTAGAGTAAAACAGTCGTCGGTGAAATCCCCGGTTCGCATTATTTATTTTCAAACCTTAGGAGAACCTAAACCCTATTTCTCTTTTGGTTGAAAATTAATAGGTGTCTTTCTTAGGAACTTCTCAATATAGGAAATTTCGTATTGATACATTCATACAATATTATGATCAAAAACGTATGATTCTAGTACTAAACGTACGGAAATATCTGCTCGATTATTATGCTATATATAAAACTAAAAAAATATATATATATGGCTGCAGCTTCCAGGTTAATGGTTGTCCGTGGATGTTTTTTTGGCCCAACCAAAAAATAAAAATAAAAAGAGTCAGTCAGTTTGTCTGTGAACACGCTAACTCCCGATATAATTAATATACTGGCACGACATTTCACAGAATCACAGGAATCATACGATAACACCTATTGATGTTCAGACAAAGGGAAGGAGGGGATTAGGGGGGAGGCTTAACATAAAAGCTTTTAATTCGTGCTGGGGAAGTACATTGTCGGTGATTTACTGATATAAATATATAATATAACCTTATAATCATACTTTTTAGGACAAGTTGGGGGTGCCTCCCCCCTCCCTCCCCCCCCCCCCCAAAAAAAAAAAATATATATATAAATGATCAGTGCTGGATTAAGCGAATAGGAGGCCCTAGGCCCTTAAAATGTTTGGGGCCCCCCCTTTTTTTACAAACTGCAATAAAATGTTTATTTATGCATTTAACAATGGATTTATATTATTTCTAAGGTATAAACATGAAATAAATTTTATTTTTTGTTAAAGTATATATTCTTTTCAGAACTAAATGATGAATAAACAATTGGAATCATAAATTGATTCAAAAAATTATTTGCCGTAAATACAATGTGAGATATGATGAATGTATAGATATAAAAAAATGATCAAGCATAAATTTGATTCATTGGTAAATTTTTAATGAATAAAAAAAATTTATAATTTTGATTTTTTTTTTTTTTTTAATCCATTTTCTATTTTTACGGGGGCCCTTCATCAACGGGGGCCCCAGGCCATGGCCTAGTCCGGCCTATTGGGTAATCCAGCACTGTAAATGATATATATTAGTAATCTTGAAATGGTTATATGTTAAAAATATGACATTGATTGTTGCCTATTTAGCTGCTGAAACTAGGCAACAATCAATGTCATATTTTTAGCAGCTAAATAGGCAACAATCAATGTCATATTTTTAACATAACCATTTCAAGATTACTAATATATATCATATATTTGGAGGGGGGAGGCACCCCCAACTTGTCCTGAGAAGTATGATTGACCTGGAATGTCACATTACCCAATAAAAATTAAGAAAAAGAAAGTTTTGTTTCGTGTCACGTGATATCGAAAGGAACAGCTCAGCTGCTTCCTAGGAAATACAATAACGCTTAAATAAGAAGTTACAACAATGTACTATATTGTTACAATTTATTATATCTGTAATTTGGAGCGCATTGTGCTACAGTGGCTTGCTCATAAAGTATTTTTATTTACTGTTAAAAAATCCTCTGATATAATAAATAAAAAATAATAAAATATTTGTTTGTTTCAGGTGAGCTGATGTATTTTCAAACATGTCACTTCTTTTCTAGGTAAGTAGATGTGTTCATATTTAACACTATCCTAATATTTAAACTTGAGATAAAATGTCTTTGATTTGAGGCCAGTATAATGTTCACTTGATGAAGGTGGCTTGAAAGAAACAACAGATTGGCCTTAGGACTCCCCAAAATATCCTAACAACATTTCGCCTATATTGAAGCATTATCAAAACTTTTGTAACAATAAACCATTAATAACCAATGTATTCGATATGGTATATATATAAATATATTTTGGGGAGACCGAAGTCCAATTTGTTGTTCAGTTGAAAGTCTAAACCATCTATCTGTTTAAAACATATAGAAAAGATTATGGCCGAACTTAAAATGTGTACCAATTTTATTAATTTATATAAACGCTCCTTTTCAAGAGGGAAATAGCTCCGAATTTTACGATTTTATGGTATTGCCAGTATTACATAATGATAGACTCTGTTTTCAAGAATTCTAACGTGGCCCCCCTGTGGTATATATATCCATGGAATAACAACCGGAGGATAAGGGGGCCATGGTGGCCGTGCGGGCTAGAGCGTAGGACTTTGTTGATCAATGATCTCACCATGGGTTGCGGGTTCGAATCTATATCGAACCCCAGCTATACGAAGTAGGAGAAATTCGATGTTGAGTTTTCTCAGGAATTCCATGTTTTCTGACTTCCTCTTTCCAAAAAATGTAAAAAAATCCTGTCAGTGTGCGTATGTTTGTGAACATGGTGACTCCCGATTGAATGAATGTATCAACACAAAATTAAATATATATAACCAGAACTCCATTCGGACGACATCTAATAATTTTCACCCAAATCGGGAATTGGAGGGGGGGGGGGGGGGGGGGTTCACTCAAAAACTCTAATAACTGCCAATGTAATCAATGTATCGACATAAAATTTCATATTTAAAATAAAATTCCCATAAGGACGATACTTCTCAATTTTCAGCGTAATAGGCTGAAAGGACAGGGGGATCAGAGGAGGGGTGCTGACTCAAAAATAACTGCAACATTTAATATGAGACTTCGGAAGCCTCTATATAAGTCAATTATTGGTTTAAAGAAAAAAAAAAATATTGGTTTTTAGCCCAAATTATCTATCTGTTTTGCAGGAAGAGAGAAAATGTAATTAATTCGTACTGGAGAAGTACATTGTCTGCGATCGGCTGACGACATTCAGGAGGAAATAATGACATTCCGGTGAAAATTCAACATCGATTATATAACTTCCAGAGAGGGCAACGGTAGCTCAGTGGTATGCGTGTTTGCCTTTTGAGCTCAAGATCGTGGGTTCGAAACCCGACCGAGGCCCTTAGTTTATTTTATCTGAAAGGTAAAATAAACTTAAGCACGCCGTCCTTCGGATGGGATGTTAAGCGATGGTGCCGAGCCTATGTCGATGTCAGGTACTCGTTAAAGACCCCTACCCTAGGTGAATAAAAATTTAGTGTAGGCAAAATTTAATACTCCCACAGTAGAATCGGGCTCATGGCTTTTTGGTCACTCTGGTAGTAGGCGATATGACCTCGTAGTTAAAGCCCGGCATGACTCATAAAACCTAACCTATAACTTCTCGTATGCTACTTACAACAGGGAATGTCAAACCTAAATAAAATAGTTAAATAGATGTTCTCTTCAAAGAGAATGTTAACTTTAAGACGATGGGTATGACCGGTTCTATTTAGACATGAATTATCTAACTAGTGTTTAGCATACCTAACTCTGTAATTAACATACAAAAAGGTTCAAACTGACCCAAATGAAATGAGCATAAATGTCAACATTAGTATTTAAATTTGTCAGACAATTTCATTGACCCAATAACTATAGTTAACGCCCCCCTGAAATCTGTAGGATAACAGTTTTTGTTACGTTATGCGTCAAGTATGAGTGCGCTTTAATAATCTGTTAAGTTAATTAATAACATGTAAAAGTAACATGACAAAACGAAAGTCAGAGACTGCACAATGTCTGCAGTTTTTGAACAAAAGCGAAAACTCGTATCCTATAATTTCTGATATTTTCTCCTTTAAGACTTTTTTTTATGTGATCAGTATTTTTATATTGTCCATTATTCAATATCGCATTCAAGTCGAATTTCTTCGAATGACTTTATACTTGTTATTTCCATCCTCAAAAAATTTCCTAGTATTCGAATATTTTACCGATCTCTAGAAAAAACCATTTGTCTGCTTTTTGTCTGTATACAAGGTAATTCCCTCTAAAATTAATATGTTGACAGCAAAGTTTGTGTATGCGTGGGTCTAGTAGCCCATAAGGGCGACAATTCTTGGATTTTTGCCAAATCGACCAAGATGGAGGAGAAAGCTTCACTAAAAACGCCAGTAACGTGCATTCAAATTAATATATCAAGGAGATTTTAAGTGTGTATTAAAAAGCCCATTAGAACGATTTCTAATTATTTTCAGCTAAATGATCATTAGAGTGTTTTAAAACATAAGCCATCAAGAATAATTGAAGCTGTGAAATATACACGACCTGTGATTTAGCAACTTTGTTTCAACTTCCTCATCTATACAAAGTGTAGGGGAAGTTATTTAATTGTTCAGACATTTTCGATGTGACTGGAATTTCATGTTTGTCGACCCCCTAATTCCAAAAATGAAATAGAAACTTTTCCCGTCCGTCTGTCTGTGTGTGTAAGCTCATCAGTTATTTCCATAACTTTTCGTTTTCATTGAGCTGCATACCTGTTATTTTTCAACTTATGTATCCCCATCGATTTATTATCATATTCGTATATCAAGTCAAAATGTTACAGATTTTCAGTGCCAATAGCATAAATTCTTTTTTCACATCTCCGAAATGAGCTAAAATACCAATTTCGTTCTTTGATGACGCAGTCCACACCAAATTTTTATCATTTAGTATTTAATTTGAATTGATGAGTTGTGTAAGGAAATTTTGAATTCACAATTTATAAGAAATATTTGAAATATTATATTTTTATATTAGATTAATGAAGAACACCATAATGATTACTGATTTGACGTGTAATACATTTTAGATACAGATGATAGTAGAACTCTCCAAAACGTCTGTAATCCGGATAGTTTAGTTGTCAAATATATATTATCATTTAGTATTTGTTTACACAATTTCAAATTTCACTGCTACTCTGATATACCTCCGTTCTAATATTAGTATTGCTAATCTAATATCCAGACTGTGAAGCCGCAAGGTGTGTAGTTTTGGCTAGGTCATGGTCGGAACGGATGTTCGTTCCAAAAACATTCGCTATACTATTATACCTTTTTTTTTTCTTCTTCTTCTTCGTCCTTTTGTGAATTAGAAAATAAAAAGTGCATTCTTTCCTTATTGCGCCTTGCAAGGAGCATTTCAGGGCCAAGTGAATATACAATGTTGCGTCTTTGTACGTTTGTCTGGCTAATTAGGTAGAGTTTCAAGGTATTTATTGGTGGATTCATCTCTGCGGGTTTTAGTTTCGCTCGCGGTATGTTTTGGCTGTGACGAATGATTCGAAATAATTACAGAAGATACTATTAGATTTGTCTTCTGTTATTGTCTACTTTGGCTGTCATTACTTGGATGCTTTAATGTAATATCGCCATACAAATAGTCCGTGCTTGCTTACGGGCTTAAGATAGCGAGTTCGAAACCCGGCCGAGGCTCTTAGTTTTTTATCTGGGGGTGAAAAAACCTTGATGCCGTCCTTCGGATGGAACGCTAAGCGATGATTCCGAGCCGGTGTCAGGGACTCGTTAAAGACTCTTATCCTAAGTGACTAGGTTGTCAAAATTAATGACTCCCACAGTAGTATCGGGCTCAGGTACAATAGAGCGACGAGGGCTCTGGTAGTAGGCGATATGACCTAGCAGTTATTAGCCCGGGTATGAGCAAAAAAAAAAAATAATAACAGATTCCGTTTTCAACGAATAAAGGGACCCCAACCTCATGTTTACTTCCTCAGATATACAATGTAAAGGGGAAGTTATGTAATCGGTCTAAAATTCGATGCTGAGTTTGAACGAAATTTCAAGTTTTCCGATTCCCTAATTCTAATGACTGTACGAAATTTTATATGTGTTCCTAGAATCCCCTAAAGACGACACCTATTGATTTTTAGCCAAATCGCCCAAAAAGGATGAGGGGATTAGGGGAAGGGCTTAACACAAAAAGTTTATCAACTAATGTATTGATATGAAATTTCCTATTTAAAATCAAAAACCTATAAGGACGATACTTATTAATTTTCTATGTAATGTATCGGTTTTTAGACTTACAAGAAATTTGTTTTTTGCAGTAGAAACTTCAGACTGAGAAACTTCTAAAAAAAATTGGATTTTGTTAGAGTAATCCATGTTATTTACGAAATTTTTTTTAAAAATTATTATTCATTAGTCTGTATTTATTGTATTTTTATTACTCACTTTTAGTGTAAGGGATATCCGTAGATTTTATGTAAAAATTAATATTACATATTTTTTGTTTGTTTTGGTGTGAATTTTACTAGTACCTAAATTATAAATTAGAAGGGTGCTTTCTATTTTGTAGCTCGTTAGATAAGAGCACGTGACTAGTTGTGCACCTACTTTATATGATAATGAACGGTTATTAAACGGTAAATGTTATAGAGGTGATTAAAGGCATTAAACCGAACCGAGTCTTATATCATTGTCTGACGAAGTCGATTATCTCATGACGTGAGTGTACAACACTGTTGAAAGGTCCCGTATACAGGGGAAGTCTGCAAGAAACTAACCACTTACTTGTTGAAAGGACAAAAAGTTCATTATAATAGATCTACATAAATCGTTCAATGCCACTCGATCAATGGTTGAAGAGAAAGGCTTATCGAATGAGACTCAATGCCTATTTCGAACGTTCCGTTAACTACTTCTAACATCGGAGTTTGTTGAACAAGTGAAAAGTTGCAAGTTGGTTCAGAGAATAGCATGTGGAGAATAGCCTGCCAATTTGTTGAAAGGTTAATTCGCTGTTGTAAGAAGAAGTGTTGTACGAATGAAAAGCTGCTAGACGATGTGAAAAACTGGTAGTTATTTGACAAGGGAGTGCCTTGAAGGAGTGATAAACTGTAAGTTGGGGGACATGGGTGTGTGTTGAAGGAGTGAAAAGTGGCAAGTTGATAGACGAAGTGAAAAACTGCAGGTTAGTTGACTAGGAAGTGTGTTGAAGGAGAGATAAACTGCAAGTTGGTTGACAGGAGAGTGTATTGAAGGAGTAATAAACTACAAGTTGGTTGACATGGGAGTGAAAAGTGGCAAGTTGATAGACGAAGTGAAAAACTGCAGGTTAGTTGACAAGGGAGTGTGTTGATAGGAGAGATAAACTGCAAGTTGGTTGACAGGAGAATGTGTTGAAGGAATAATAAACTGCAAGTTGGTTGACATGGGAGTGTGTTGAAGGAGTGAAAAGTGGCAAGTTGATAGACGAAGTGAAAAACTGCAGGTTAGTTGACAAGGAAGTGTGTTGAAGGAGTGATAAACTGCAAGTTGGTTGACAGGAGAGTGTATTGAAGGAGTAATAAACTACAAGTTGGTTGACATGGGAGTGAAAAGTGGCAAGTTGATAGACGAAGTGAAAAACTGCAGGTTAGTTGACAAGGGAGTGTGTTGATAGGAGAGATAAACTGCAAGTTGGTTGACAGGAGAATGTGTTGAAGGAATAATAAACTGCAAGTTGGTTGACATGGGAGTGTGTTGAAGGAGTGAAAAGTGGCAAGTTGATAGACGAAGTGAAAAACTGCAGGTTAGTTGACAAGGGAGTCTGTTGAAGGAGTGGAAGCTGCAAGTTAGTTGACAAGGGAGTGTGTTAAAGGAATAAATGGAAGTTGCAATTTAGTTGACAAGGGAGTGTGTTAAAGGAATGAATGGAAGCTGCAAGTTAGTTGACAAGGGAGTGTGTTAAAGGAATGAATGGAAGCTGCAAGTTAGTTGACAAGGGAGTGTGTTAAAGGAATGAATGGAAGCTGCAAGTTAGTTGACAAGGGAGTGTGTTGAAGGAGTGGAAGCTGCAAGTTGCTAGTCTGCAGCCACTCCTTGACGCTACTTTCTCCCCCAGGGAACTGCGAGGGTGGTATCCCGCCATAACACGCCATGTCCGTATTATGTAAGTGGCCGTGTCTTGTCGTGTGGGTGTGACACCTCGAAAACAACCTTTCTCTAACCTCCTAACATTAGCCATCTGTATGAAGCAGGGCTCTTGTTTTTATATACGCAAGCGCTTTATGGTAAACATGGACAGAACAGGTCGGTCAGTAACGGGAAGGATAACCCACATACACGTTCTCAAAATCAGTTCAGGTATTGTAGACTAAAAAGTTTCATAGCTAACAAGCTGTTTGATAGTTCTGAATTCACGAGAAAATGGCTGTATTACCTACAACGTACTTCCCCAGTGCGAGTTGATCAGTCAATTTCAAGTTTTCACACGCCCGGCTGAAAATAAATAGTTGTCTATGGGACTTCTCAATGATGCCGTTTCTTGTCCGAATGTTCATTACGTTGGTGGAACTGAAACATTTCGTATCCATACAATTATTACATTGACAGTTATTAGGCTTTATTAGTTTTGAGAGATTGTTATGAGATCTCATTAGATTTTAGCCGAAATCAGCCGAAAATTGAGACAACTTTACTCCGGGGCCTAAGTACTTTTTACAAGATACCGTTTATGTTTATGACCCAAACAAAGATCTTTTCAAGTAATAATTAGTAGAGAACATTGAAATACATATTTTATATGGTTTTTTGGGTTTTCCGGTTTTGAGAAACTTGTCAAAAACCGTCTTGAAATGTAGATTGAAAACAGATAGTCCTATCGAAAAATTGATTCCTACAAAATTTCCAAATAGGATCAATACGACAAAAGTTATATCACCCGGAAAATGTAAACTAAATGTCTATAAGGTATATTATATTCCTTAAAGTTAGAATATATTATATTCCTTAAGTCGTCACTTATAGCAACGAATTTTAAAATACGGTTTTATTATTGGTAGTTTTTTTTTTGTTTTAATTCTAAAAATGAATGAAAAAGTTAAATATAAGTGATGTGGCCATTAACGGACATTCTTATACCAACGACACTTACAGACTTTCTCTTCCCCTTCTCAAAATTACTTCATACTGGCAGTACTGGGTATAAGAATGTCTAATTTCGAGATTACGCTGTACAAATAGATAACATGAAATGATTTTGAGAAGGGGAAGGAGAGAGACAGTGATCTGTAATCGTGGTTGATATAAAAAAAGTCCTGTAATGGCCACATCACATATTTTTTGAATAAATAAAACAAATTAATTTTTGAAATATTGTCTATTCCAGTAAAAGTTAAATATAAGTGATGTGGTCATTAACGGACATTCTTATACCAACGGCTGGTTTAAGAATGTCCGTTTAGTGGTCATTTAGTGGAATAGACAATATTTCAAAAATTAATTTGTTTTATTTATTTATTACAAGTTTCCACAATATGTCCGCGTTCCTCAACTTAAAACATATTTTTTGGTTTTAGCATATTTTCATAAGACAACGAAAATCATTCTGATCAAAAATATGAAATTATTATAACTCTGGTATTGGGAGGACCCAATAGTTTTCGTTTCCTCGGCTATCTCTCACCACAAATCATAAATACTAAAAAAAAAAAAAATAATGTTTACGAGACTTTTTTATGTCTTTAAAGTAATTTTTTTCTTTACTTTTTTGCCCTGAAAAAATATATTTTTTTTTTTAATTTTAATTTTTTCCTACATTTGTTATCGTATGATAAAGACACATGCGGTCAGCCACCTTCTGGGTTGCATAACATATACTTATCAATATTGTTTATCACTTTTGTACTTAGTATGTGTTTATATTTTCCTACAATATGTATTATTATATGTGTTTATGTATTTCCATTTCTGAAAAAATTTAATTTATATATGTGCGTATATTCGACGTTACTCAAACCTTTGAAACTAATGAATCGATTTGGACAATAAAGCAACGATTCGAGCTATGCTAAAGCCATTTGGTTATTATAAAATTTTTTTTTTAAAGTAGTCTGTAAATCACGGACTATGTACTTCCCCAGCTTCTCAAGTTTTTGCTCTCCCTCTGAATCAATCTACCGATTTGATTGAAAATCAATAGGTGATTTATTCTGGAATTTCTCTATCATATTTAACTTCGTGTATTCATTATAACGACAGTTATTAGAGTTTTTGAATTGAGCTCCTTTCTTTCTCATTAACTGATTGGGCTGAAAATAAATAGATGTCATCCTTGTGGGGTTTAGGGAGTCGCAAAACGTGAAATTCCTGTGAAAACTCAACATCGAATTTCTGAACAATTAAATAACTTCCCCTGTACTTTGTATGGCTGGGAAGTAAAAATATCTGAATACAGTTCTTCATTTGTTACAAAAAGCAATCAATAAATTAGAGAATTTGACAACAATAAATATGAATTAAAAAAAACAAAAAACTAGAATTATGAATTTTAACAAACTATAAATTTTCATAATTTCTCTCATCTTGTATTTTGGTAACAATGAAAGCAAAAAAGTGTAGATTAAATCTATGGTCACAGGCAATGTTGTTGTTGGCCAAAATGAGTTAAGTGTACTGTGGTCATCATTGTGAATGTTTTCGGTTAAATCAACTTCTTTGAGGAATCATTCATTATTCACTATGACAGACTATTCCAAGTGAAGTGGGTGTTTTCGGTTAAATTTACTTGCTCAACTTTAGAGAGGCATCATTCACGAGTATTTCATAAAGTGTGGTCAATAATTAGGTAAGTGATGAGGAATGGTTAGGTAACTAAGGGAAAATCCAAGAAAGGATTAACAATATTCATTTTCATTCACTCCTATAGATTTAGAAGGTATATGATTAATAATGCTGCAAACAGAATTTATTTATTCCAAAAACTGGATTTACACGATTAATACAAAAGTAAAAAAGTGCTGCCTAAAAATTAGACCCATTTTGGTTTATGTTCGTTTTACTTAAAACAATAATTCCAACATGTTATTCGTACGTCAGAATTTCAGTACGTGTTTTCAAGATAAGAAAAAAAAAACTGTGAAATTCATTTACTAGAAGTGAAAATTATTCGGGAATGGAAAGAATTCTCCTCTCAGACTAAGAATGTTAATATAGACTTTTTCGCAATTTCCTTGGACACATAAAACCCTCCACTTCTTCATATAATTACTTACTCGTGCCAGAGTGGACGTAGAAATAAAACTGCTATCATTGTCTTTATAAATGCAGTATTACTTCTCCCAGTTATATGTACGAGGGGTACAGGAACTTTATGTAATCGGTGAAATGTTCCCCGAAATCATATTTCTTAAATATTTCAATAATGAGAGAAAACAATTTGTCCGTAAATCACCGTCAGTTTACTTCCCCAACTTGAATTAATCAACTAAGTTTTAGCTGTTCCTCTAAAACCAATCTACCGAATTGATTGAAAGTTTATATATTTCATATCGATACATCTTCCTTATTGGGTCTAAGATCCACTTATAAACCTTGGTGTTAGACAGTCACTAAGGTTAATAATAATTTATTTCCGTTAAACCAATACAAGGTAATAGGATATGTCAAAATAATTTATACATTAAGATAGCTTATAAATTAGATTTATAACTACTTGAGTCTAACACACGTATGATTAATAGTAATAACAAAACTATTAAAAAAAGTAAAATGAAATTAATAAAAACTGAATAAATAAATACTTAAAAATATATTTAAAAAAATTAATACATAGGTACATTTATAATTAGTAGACACATTTTTCAATTTAATAAAAATTAAGATAACTATTTTGCCAAAAACTCTTCGGAAGTGTCTTTATCCCAACTGTTTCGGGACGTTCTTACGTCTCAATGTGCGAGATATAGAAAAGAAAAAGAAAACAATGTAACTATAACAATATATAAAATATATATATTAATCAATTATAAATGCATAAATAAAAAAGTCTAAATAAATAAATAAAAAATATATAAATGAATAATTAAAAAATAAAAAATGAATAAATAAAACAATAAGATACATTCTACTGACCTTAAAGGTATGGAGGAACTCTGCCCAAAATATAAAAATGAAAGCTTTGTATCAAATAATGTTTTTGGATATGAAACACTAATCAACAGTAATGTTTGTTTGCTCTGTGCTATCTACCAGTTGCCACCCCGGAAAGTGCAGTGTGCGAATGTGGAGGTGCAGCAGAGCAGCTCGTTTGCCTTCAACAATGTTCAGTATCCGACAGGTGAGACAATGCAATTGCCACCTGCCTTCTTGGCCCACTCTGAAAGGACCAACCAACCCCCTCCCTTCATTTGAAGTGCATTTGCAAACAGAAAAAAAAAAAAAAGATGAAGAGCAGAAGCCATCATCCTCTCGTCCTGGGGTCTCCAACCTTTTTTAAAAGAATACACTGCCTATTGAGGTCTATATCATGGTCCTATAGAGTGAGCCTATTCACACGTATAACAAGATAGTTTATGCGAAGAGAAGAGTGGCGTAGGCGAAACTATCAACAAGGGGGTGGTGTTCTCAAAGTTCTTATTTGAATATTTTTGATTACTATATTACTTCGTTATTGTATATGCCATACAATAAAGATAAAAAAAGTCGTCGGTGAATCACCGGCAATGTATTTCACCAAAACGAATTAATCAATTAGCTCCCCTGTAGTAGGAAACTAATCCTAGGTAGGCAAAATTTAGGACTCCCCTAGTAGAATTGGGCTCATCTCCACCAGAGCGCTCTTGTTGTAGGTGATATGATCTCGTAGTTAAAGCCTTGTCTTGAGTCACAATAACTAACTATTAAATGACCGAAGAAATAATAAATTGAATTATTAATATTATTAATTATTTAATTAAATTATTATTTGATAATATTAATTATATACTGCTTCTGTTTGCCCTGAGGATGAGCGTAGATCCATCTTAACATTCTGCATCAACACTCACATAATAATTTTCCTGCTGAAGGTTGAAGGCTACAAGATGGCGGACACAATCTATTTAGTAGGGTGGCTGAATTAATTTATTCCTCCCCCCCCCCCCTCCCCCCTCCTCCCGAGTCATCTGGTTTCGATTATATGATCTTCATATCAGATTTTTATCAGCATCAGGCAGAAATTCGTCTGTTTTTTAATTTTAATTAAAATTTCTAAAAAAAATCACACAACTCTCTCTTCTTTCCTTTAATTTTAATTCCCTAGTTATGCAAAGAATAGGGGATGTTATGTAATCGGTTCGATATTCGATATTCAGTATTCACTGAAATTTCATGTTTTCTGACCCCTAAATCTCAAAATGAAAAAAAAAATATATACAGGGTGTTCATTTTATCTTGACCCAGGTAAATAACTCGAAAAATAATGATTCTATCAAAAAAAGCTTGAGACAAAAAATGTACAGTAGTTTAATTTTATTGTAGTAAATGTTCGAACTGATGCCCTGCAACTTCATTACATTTATCGTTAGTTGTTCCGGAAAATTTCTCAAGGTTCTAGGATTTCTGTTGGTAGTGTTCATAAAATATTGAAGAACCATAAATTTCACCCTTACCATATTTCTCTTCATCAAGCCCTTCGAACATTTACCACAATAAAATTCATCAATATTGGTCTAACAAAAAAATATCTCATTTAACCTCCCCTTAATTTTTTTCCAGGAATCTAAATATGCAAAAAAAAGGTTGACGGTCAAAAAAAATTTTTTTTTTAATTCATAAAAAACGTTGAATATGTTTGTTTGTTTAAAAATTAGATTACAGAAAATAATGCGGTCAATTCTACTGTACATTTTTTGTCTCAAGCTTTTTTTGATAAAATCATTATTTTTCGAGTTATTTACCTGGGTCAAGATAAAATGAACACCCTCTATTCAGGACTCAATAAGGACTACTAACTACATCTGTTGATTTTTCAGCAAAATCGCAAAGGGAGATCAGAGGAAGGGGGCTTAACTCAAAAACCCATATAATTGCCGATGTAATGTATGTATCGATATGAAAATTAATATTAAAATTTAGAAGTCCCTGAGAAGACACTGTGAGACAGTGAAAACTGAGGTGTTTAGTTCGTGTTGGGGGGGTACAACGCCTGTGAAACACCGACTACTTTTTTCCTTCTGGAAGCATTGCATATAATTCTCCTTATTAGTTAATCAAAATAATATTTACCCAACTATTATTCGTTCTATGCGTACTTTACTTGCCTTGCATAACTTCGCATAACCTATCTGGGGCGAGCAATTCTGGTTTTTTAATTGGTCGTTAGCGTTAGGCGACACACACATAATAATATGATATTCATAATATGAAAACAGTTCCTATTCCTATTTGTAAATTGAAATTTTTCTTATGTTTTTCCTGGAAAACAAAGAGAAATATCGTTAAGACACTGTTTATAGGTGGGTTTCAATGAAAATATTCACATGGTTTAGATAAGGCATAACGATTTTTGTAAATATCAATGAACAAATAAAATATAATAATTTAAGTTATGTAAAATAAAATGAACAAAAAAAATATATTGAAACAAAAAGAATAAATAATAAATAAAATTACCACATTTCCTGTAAAAATTATAGCTATTATTCTATTAAATTCTGATTTCTACAGTAATTTCCGAAAAGGGCCCTAAAAAAATATCTTAAGATCAAATTTCACGTATTTTAAAAAATCAATTAACAAACTTTTCATTTGGATTTCTTCTAAATTTACTAAAGAGATGCCATATTGTTAACAGGGAAAATGAATAGCATAGAATACGAGAAAAAAATGTTTGGGTTTATTTTACTTAAACCTACATTATAAATTGAAACTAAGAAATTTAAATATTAAAAAAAAAATTAAATTATTTACAAAAAAAAATCTTACAAACTAATTTTTATATCTATTTTAGTCTCTTTTCTTTTTAAATATTGGCCATTCTTAAAATCAAAATTTAGGGCATATAAAACATATAAATAAATAAATGTACCTCCTTTGCGCATTTATTTCAATGTTATTTCACACCTACTTGGTTCACCACACCTTAAGTCTAAACACTTTTCTCACTCCTAGTCCGTCCACCTTCACATCTCATCTCACCTCACCTCCACAACCCAACTTAGACTGGTCTATTTTATTAGAACAGCTGAACATCGTCTTTTGTCTTCATTCATACATTTATTCACCAATCAAGTTACTTCATTTCTAACAGCTGTTTTTTTTATACCAATAAATATAATTAATTTTATAATATATTATTAATAATTACAATGTGTGTAATTTTATACGTCACAATATTTTTAATGATTTTTCAAAATGTTGTCTATTTCACAAGATATATAAAATATATGGGAGTACTTTCAGTATTGCTACCATCTTCAGCCACGACAAATACTCATCATGATAGCAATACCGAAAGTACTCCCATTTATTAGTATGTATTTTGTGAAATAGACAATATTTTTAAAACATAGGTTTTTCTTAATGTTTTATTATGTTTCACTATATCTGTGCAGAAAATGTTAAGTATCATATTTCATTGGTATTTGTAAATCGTATACGAATATTTTAATTAATAAACCCTTCTATAATCAGGGCCTTACCAATATTCCTCTTCGTTTTCCAGGAAAGCCATGAGGAAAATTCAAACTGATAATATTATAAACACGAAGAGGCCCTTTATCATTCAAATTTAGTTTCTAATTTTGAATTCTAATGTTAAACCGAGGTTGATGAATCTTTGCTACCTGTTGTAGGTTGCCTAATGACAGGAACTAAATATTAATTATTTAATTCTGGATGAAGTCTGAATATAAATTGCTTAGGAAATATAGTCGGTATGGGGGTTCTAACACTCAGAACACTTATTGAATTTTAAATTGGAATAATTTAAATAGGCAAGGTCGATTTTTGAAAAAAAAAGTATCCTTGTCCAGAGTCTGTGGCTATTGGCCTCTTGGGGGATAACTCGAATTCGAAATTCCGTGCTGTATCTCCAATGGAGAGGCATGGTGCGTGAGGCGCTTCTCAAGTAGCGGTGGCTGCCTACACCTACTATGTTTCTGTGTTTTCTGCTTTACCTTCAGTCTAAAGCTTCCCGTCGAAGGTAACATTTG
The DNA here is from genome assembly GCA_963662175.1 of Aradus depressus. Classification (NCBI taxonomy): domain Eukaryota; kingdom Metazoa; phylum Arthropoda; class Insecta; order Hemiptera; family Aradidae; genus Aradus; species Aradus depressus. The sequence continues at coordinate 10,066,722 of OY759215.1, forward strand.
ATTTACATAGCTCGAAA